>VDFB02270651.1:296879985-296951686 GCA_007258455.2 Sequoia sempervirens | reverse complement strand
ATATGGTTTTGATTCCAAAAGGTCACCAAGCCCCCAAAGGCACCTTCCAAACTGCATCCCTGCACACCACCATTCTTAAAAATCTTAATCAACTCCACATGATCTCTGGCCATTTTAGTCTCCTGAATGATAAGAATATTCGGCTTATGATCTCTAGCAAAATTGTGCAGAATTTCCTATTTATGGGAACTCCCCGAATATTCCAAGACATAAATTTCATTTTTTAGATGGAGTTCTACATAAATCCAAGATGGTTTTTTGGGTTCCATCTGCAATGTTTTGAATACACTCCTACTCCCTGTTCTGCTTAGTTGATTTTCTACCTGAACCTTTCAGCAATCCCACATCCGCTTTGGCCCTATTCCTTGTAGAAACCCCCACTGTATTACTCCCCTTTTTACTCTTCTTCTTCTCAACTTTAGTGTATAGTTTTTCTTCTTCTATATCTAGATCCTCTAAGCACATAAACTCTTGACCATCCAAAAAGACATCTATAGTAGTAACTCTATGTGATAGGGTATTGTTGTCCTCATTCCCCCCCTTGGGAGATCCAACAGAATTCCCAAAAGTGGATTTCACTATCTCCGGAGAACTATGAGGCTCCACCTAACCTAGAGAGTTAGACTCCCCCGATCTCTCATAGACCTCTGCCCCCCTTTCCAAGCTCTAGTGTTCAAGCAAGAAGTATCCTCCAAACTATCAGTTACTGAATCAAGGATGACACTCAGGATCGTATTCTACTTTTCATCCATCCCTCCTACTCTTCTGTCATCCTCCTCCTGAGAAGCCTCAGTACTCAAAACGACCTCTGCTCTTTCAGGACCTTTAATCTCCCCTTCAAGATTTACGAAGCTTTCAGATCCTTTGCAAGAATCCTCAACATTCCTTTTTTTCGGGCTGAAGTTACATTCTCCGCTAGCTATCTGTCCTTCCTTAAATAGCTCAGCACTTTTCTCCTCCTCCTGAGGCTTCTCCACAGATTTAACCTTCCACATCTTGGCCTCCTTAGGGGCCACCTTTTCATTGAGTTTAGGCTTGTTATTCGGGCATTTCTTCGCCCAATTCCTAGCTTTTTTGCAAGTAAAACACACAAAGGGTAAAGTCTCAAACTCAACATTCTGGGTCCATTTTCCAAGTTTTGAAACTATCTCAATCGACGAAGGGAGATCTGAGGACTGGGTAACTCCCACATAAATTCTAGCAAAAACTAGCCTCTTTCTAGATGAGGTCATAGAGTCAATGGATAGAAGTTCCCCAAAGGAGCTAGCAATCCCTCTGAACACATCCTCATTCCAAAACTCCAGTGGTATCCCAGGTAAACACACCTAGACAGGTACTACTTCAAAGGCATCATCCAAGAAATTCATTTTTGGAGACCACTTCCTAATATCCAGAGAGGACTTTCCAATGACCCAAGGGCCCCCACACAGAACTACAAGTTTATCTTCTTCACAAGAAAAAGTGAAAGAGAAGAAGCCCTTAGGTAGAGCAACAACCTCTACTTGTCCTTTAACTCTCCATTTCTTATTCACAAAGTCCCTGACCACATCAATATTTGGTTGTGGACCCATAAATTTACCAACCAGAGACAACTCCATTAGACATACGTTATGGTTTATTACAGGATCACGAATTAGAATGGAAAACTTCCCACTCTCCAATGATGAGATATTAGTAACCGGAGGAAAAAAGGATTTTCCAACCAGCTTGGTTCCAAAAAGTGAAACCCACTTCTTCTTAGGATCCTCCCATGAGTGATTCCTAAGAGTTTTGTCCTCAGCCTAGTTTCCAAGACATTTAGACCCACAAGCCCCATCCTTTGACAAAGAGTTAGGGGAACACTTACCTTCAAATTCGACCTTTCCACCTAGATCCCCACCTTTTTCTGGGCCCCAGTCCTCGGACACTGCTCCCCCCTTTTCTGTGTCTGTATTCTCACCTGCCGCATCCACAGAAAGGTCATCCCCTAGTCCAAAGCCAAAAACTATTGGACTAGCCTACTGTTGCCACCCAAAAAATTCAAATCCTCTCTCCCGCCCAGCACTCATCTCTCGCTCAAATTCTTGTAAATTCTTGTTTATGTTGGTGAGCTACAAATAAAATCATTTATTTCCTTAATGAAAAATAAAATAGAATGGTAAAGTAGAATGGACAAATAGAAGGAAGCACAAAGAAGGTATGGCTTGCTAATGAGGCCCGAAATGCCTCATGCAGAGAAATATATCAAAGCAGTAAGATCAGTGGTAAGAATCAATCACATTAATCCTCCTTATGTCTCAAACTTGTTCAGTAGTATTTCTACATTCCAGAATATTTGAGGGAACACTTCCCCCATTAGAAATACAATCTTGTGCGGAAATATATCAGCTCATTCCTAAATCAATCAAAAGAATAAAACCAATAAGTCCAAAAAATATTAGATTGAGTTTGATAAGAATCAGTCATGTGATCACTTTGATTCAACAGTAGAAAGAATACTAGGTCGGCATGAGATTGAGAATGTCAATTATCATTATGCCAGCACCAAAGATCAAAGAATCAACTAATATACCTCAAGGAGTGTTAAGATCATGGTTTTAAAAGATGAGACAAAACCATGGCTTTGCACTCAATAGTACCAGTACAGGGAATGAGTGTTCAACTGTTGCATTTGGATGGAGGCACTGAACAAGGAAAAGGAGACCACCATAATCCTTGATGAGGAACCATGAGGACATGGTCCAGAAGAAGTGGGGAAGAAAATGATGAGAGATTCAAAATACTTTTATTTGAATCATTTCATGTTAAAAGACTTGTTATTTTCATTAATTGACATGACTGGCAGTAGATTATAGATTAACATATTTACTTGTTTTTCTTTATGTTTAGCTAAATTAGTGGATATATTTAAAGTAATTATTTGTGTTAAATGTGTTACTTTATGATGATATTAATAAGATAATTATGTTGCGTTGATCTTTTACTACCATAATTGCTATCATTTTCTTAAGGGTTTTGAACAGGGTATTTTAAAGATTGATGATTTGGTTAAACTCTCTATTTAATCAAGGGAAATAATTACACCATTGATGGGCCCTATTGGATGATGAATCACTCAAAGTAAAAATTGGCTTCTTTGTAGTCAGTTATGGCACTTCTACTTCTAGCGCCAATCTGGCATATTTCTCTATGTCCTGATTTAGTCATGTTTAAGTTCTACTTTAGCTTTAATATTTAGTTTGAAGCCTCGAATCTTGGAAATTAATCGCCATGTTATGAATTCAATAAGGATATGTTTATAAATATCCATGTTTCAGTTTTAGATAGGAGTTCGATATTTTTCAATCAGATTTCTTTAATCGATGGAAATACTTTGTTTTGTGTCCCACCTTGATCAATTTGAATGAAAGCAAGAAGTTAACTCAACCATTGTGCTAAGGGATCTTACTTGAGGAAGAGCAGGACCCGCTCAACCTTTGGGATCGATCTTGTGTTGTTATTTTACTAAGTTATGTTATTTTTTATTATTGATATTAAATTTGAAGTGTTAGATGTTAATTTTAGAATGATAAGTTGTTGAATTGTTTTCAGTTGTTGAATGATAAATTTGGATAGTTCTATTTGAATCACTTTTGAATTTAGTTTATTATGGTTAGATTAAGTGGTTAGAATCATTATAAGATTTATTAGATTAATCAGATTTAGATGTTCGAAATAATTAAGTTTGGTAATTATCTATTGAGTTAATTAGAAGCAATGATGGAGATTTATGAAAAGATGGAATTGAAGTTAGTTGAAAATCTATTCATGGAAATTAGTGTTTATGTTTTCTAGATTAATTGTCATTTATTCACAGTTCATTTATGTTCTTAAAAATAGTATTTGATTTTTAGCAAATCTTAAGATAGATTCTTTTAAAAAGCAAAATAGAATTAATTTGGATTTCATATTCTAGATTAAGGATTAAAGTAATTGTTAGTATTCTCCATGAATCAATCACAATCAAGTCCAATGAAGTTAGAAATAAGTCAACAGAACTTTAGTTTAGGAAATAAGATAGAATTAATCCTTAGGAATTAGTCGCTATAGTTCAGCTCCTGAAAGCTCTTGAAAGCTCTTGAAGGAGCTAAATCGATACCAAAAGTCACTATTTATAGTGAAAAACCCCCCAAAATCTGTGACAACCATCCTTACCACATATAGTTCTGAGACACAGCCAATTCAATATATAATTGATTAAATGAGGCAAGTTGTGACATCCACAACCTTTCCCATCACAGGATGGGTGCAATAGTGATGATGATTGACTGTCATGGTACCATGTTAGCGCGGAAAGGAGATAGAAGAAAGAAGAGAATCCAACAAGTCAAAAGATGATGATGATAATTTGCTTACCAGGAATTGGGACTTTAAAAGGGGCCATTTACCTTATGTTTGATAATACACATAGGTACGATGCATCAAGGTATAAAGAACCAAGATGTTGTTGCACCTAGTGTGATGGACTTTGACTCGACAATCAAATAGGGGTACTCTTGTTCACACCTAATAGATGGAACCTTTTTCAAAATGCAATTCAGATATTCCAAACATCTCAGACCAAAACATAGAAAGGCAAGCCTTCCTATGTGGTCAAAAAGACACCTAAAACACCCTCCCTACACCCCAAACAAAGCACGCATGACCAAGGTTATATTACAAGAATATCCAACAAGCACAACAAATAAAAGATATTGATCATTGCCCCATTTCTTTCTTTCTAAGTCCCTTCATTTGGGGCATCATCGAGAGGTCATTGAAATGAGTGTAATAAGATAATCAAAAGACAAAGATAAAGTAAACAAACAAGCTAATGTTCTTCATACCGCTAGCCAAGACTAAACTACAGTGATGCCCGATGTTGATGTCCATTGTAGGAAGGATGCATCCTAGGAAATAATGTTATTATATTATTGATTTGGGACTGATTAGATGATAGGCTATTGACACAAAGATTTGACTAACTTATTTACTTACCGACCTAGACTTGAGACTTTGATGTTCAAGTTTTCACTTTTAACCTGCTATACTTGTTTTCGACTGTTTCACCAAAAGTTGAGGATGACAATGATTTATTATGAGTGGATTTTTATTGCGGGTGAAAGCAAGATGGGATGGATTTTCTCAAATATTTGAATTTTTTTGATATTTTTTTAAATGTTTTGAGGCTATTTTATTTGGTAGTTTTGAGTTTTTTCATTGTTTTTGTGTTTTCTGAGATTTTGACCAAGAGACTAACCTAAAGATCTATCCTAGGGGCCTCAGGGACTGATCAACCAAATTAGCCTTGCCTACATTATAAACGTAGAGACCACGTAGTTCGAGTGACATAGACTTGATTATTGATGAGATATAAACAAATGGATTGCCAGTTTATTATGACGGACTCCTAAAGGACCGACCTAAGTGTCTCGGGGGATGATCAAAGATCAACCTTCCCTACATTCAAAGCTCAAAGACAATGTAGTACGATAAGACCACTCTATTTTTTACTTTTTGATTGGATTCTTGACCTATTTTTGGATTTTTTGATTTTATGAATGTTTTTGGATTTTTCGATTTTAGGAAGACTTCAAGAATATACATGAATATGATCCAAAGAGAACATTCCCCTAGCATGAAGCAACAAACTACTCTGATATAGGTAGGACAAACTTACCTTGAGGATGGGCCGAGTAGTACTAGGAGGGATCATGACATGAGCACAGGACCAAGCTATGGTGCGGATGCGAATGGGTGATGGATGGAGATACAGAATGCAATGGATGATGGAAGCATAATGGATGGATGATGCAGAACAAGTTGTGGAGATCTTGGTGGATGGAAAGTGCTTATTTACACAAGGCGCCTATTTTCCAAGTTTTCACCAAGGTACTTGTCCAAAGCGCCACCAAAGTGGTTTTCGCTAGAGGACGATTTTTTTCTTTACTATTTTCAATCCTTTTTCTAATTTTTTTGGATTTTTTTCTTATTTTATCTTTTTGTTGTCACCAAGATGCTTGTTTGCCAGGTTTTCATCAGGGTGACCATTTTTTTAGGACATTTTCTAATTTTTTTTGTATTTTTTTGGTTTTACACCCTACAAGATTAGGCATAAAAAAATTTAAGATGGGAGTTGTTCATGGGCTCCTGTAGAGGTTCCCCTTCGAGTGTTGATAACTGATATGCCCCTGACTTGTAGCTTGTTGTGATGATGAATGGTCCCAGCCAATTAGGTTAAAATTTTCCCTTTCCATCTAGATTTGGAACGTTCTTATTTTCCTTGAGCACAAGTTCCCCGACTTGGAAGGTATGACTCCTAATCTTCTTGTTGTAGCTCCATTTGAGTAAATTTTGATACACTTGTAGATGGTTTAAGGAATCCATACACCGCTCATCCAATAGCTCCAGCTCATTCAGTCGTGATACTTGGTATTTTTCATCTATGATGAGATTCTGCACTGATATTCTCAGGGACGGGAGCTCGATCTCAATAGGGAGTATGGCTTCTAATTTGTAGACCAAGGAAAATGGGATGGCACCTGTTGGTGTGTGAATTCTTGTTCAATAGGCCCATAGGGCAGGATTCAATTGAAGGTTCCAATCACGACAAGCTTCATTGACCATATTCTTGAGGATTTTTTAGGATGGTCTTATTTGTAGCCTCAGCTTGGTCGTTTCCTTGGGGGTAGCATGGGGTTGAAAAGAGATGTTGGATATTAAACTTGTGACCTAGGTCATGAACATCCTAATTCTTGAAAGGTGTCCCATTATCTAAGATAATGGCTTGGGGGACACCGTAACAAAAAATTAAGTAGTTCAGGATGAACTTTGATATTTAATTTTCTGTTATGTAAGTCATGGTTATGGCTTCCACCCACTTCACTCAGTGGAAATGATGATAAACTTGTGTCCACTGGATGAATTGGGGGTAATTTTTCTAACGAGATCGATCCCCCATTGTGAAAAGGTCCATGGTGTGACAATCAGGTGGAGCTCTTGAGCTAGTGCATGGATGAGGTCCCTATGCTGCTGACATTGTAGACACCTTTTGACATAGTCATGTGTTTCTCTTTTCATTGTAGGCCAATAGTACCTCATCCTCAGTAGTTTCTTGGCCAAGGTCATACCACTCAAATGTGAACTACAAATGTCATTATGTACCTCGGTTAAGGTAGTCAATGCCTCAACATTTAGGCAATGTAACAAGGTTCCTTCAATGCTTCTACGGTAAAGGGTATCTCCTAGGATGACAAAACGGGATGCTTTTTTGACAAAGGATCTCTTGAGGTTCAAGGTTATGTCAGCTGGGAGGACTCCTATTCTTAGATAAGTGTATATATCATGGTACCAGGGATCACCGGGACCAACGATTTTGCACACAAATTCAGACTCTGATACCTCGAATGCAAGCACGAGAAGCTTCTCTACGAGGAATTCTTGCTTTTGGATGTCACGTGGGATTTCTAGGAGTGATCCTATTGTAGCCATTGCATCTTTCTCTCTGTTGTTTTCTCTTAGTAGCTACTCAAATGTGATATCAATGAAGAACTCCTTAAGACTTTCCACCAATTTCTTGTAGGGAGTCAACTTGTCATCCTTTGTTTGATACTCATTGTTGACTTGATTGATTATGAGTTGTGAGCCTTTGTAGACCTTAAGTGCCATTATCTGCCATTGCACTACTATTCTTAGCCCTATGACAAGAGCCTCATATTATGCGATGTTATTTGTGCAAGGGAATGAGAACTTGTATAATTTTGGAATGTAATCCCCTTGTGGGGTAATGAAGAAGATCCCTGCTCTCAATCCATGTTGTGTGTAGGATCCATCAAAGTACATTTTCCAATGATCTGCTACACTTAGGTTGAACATTGATTAAAGGGTGGATACTGGTAATTAAAGGGTGGCTACTGATAGCTGAAGGGGAGTTTTGACCTTTCTAACCGAGGAACCTTTGTGAAGTATGGTCACCATCAGAGGGGTACATCTGAGGCTAATAGTTTTCATACGCTTCTCTAGAATGGGAGGCACTAGAAGTCCGTTATCACTCTTTCCAAGCTTATTTTTTCTATCATAGCCCATATCGATCATCATTTGTAGTCCTTTGTTTCTTTCATCCATGGGAAGATCAAGCACGGGCCTTTCATCTTGATATAGGAGACTGGCTATGTCTATTTCATCTACTATTTCTTGACTTAGATCTCCCCAACTTCTAAATCTAGAAGGGTCTTCTTTGAAGGTATGGGATGATGTTTCAGCTGGTTGGGGTTGCCAATGAATCCTAGGAGATTGAGGTAACTCTCCTATGATAAAATCACTCTTCTTCATTATATAATCCCCACACCCATTGTCTTGGATAATGACCTTGATTTCAGATATATCAAGGATCGTGGGTGTCTTGGTCTCAGAAGTGGAGGCTAATGTAGTTGGGCTCTATACAGAGTGGTAGGGCCTTCATCATTCTTTAGGACTTGGGGGATTTTATAGTATTTTGCTTCCAAATTCTTGAGGTAATAGATGTTTAGACCCACACCCCCATCCACCAAGACCCTTTTGAATTTGTTTTTTTGAACTAGGACTTCAAGGTGGAGTGCTCGATTATGAGATGGTTGGGTAGGAAAGTCGTGATTGGAGAATGTTAGGAGGCTTGAGGTGGTGATATTTCTGACCATAACTTGGAACTGGTCAACATCAAGATATGCAGAGACAGTGGATGAAGCCAATGCTTCCTCTAAGATTTTCCTACATGTTGGCGATATCTTTAGCAACTCCATGATGGAGATCTGAGTTGGGTTTCTTTTCAGTTGGTGTAGGACATTGTAGCCATTAGGAATGGTTCTCAAATTTGAAGTGGATGCTCTAGGTGGTTGTGATGACCCAACAATGGTAATTTTATCGATGTGTGTGGTGACTCCACAATCAGCTTTGGCTCCTTTGATGCTAACAACAGTGACCATTTCATCAATGGATGTGACAACATGATCATACACATGGTTCACATTGGCATACTTTTGTTTTCCATGTTTGTTCCCTTAGCTATGATCCGACATCAGACTCGTGTATATTTTTAAGTCATGATTCCTAGCTGGTTGCTCAACATTTATGATCTTGTCGTCAATGAGGTCTTGGATCAATTTTTTCAACCTCATGTAGTTGGATATTGTGTGCCCCTTGATTTTTTGAAAATCACAAAGGTGATTCTCATTGCACCATGGTGGTTTCACTTTGGGTTCTTGATAATTCTCATAAGTGGGAATTTTGATGAGATTTTCGTTTATCAGTTTCTTCATGACTGCTTCAATCTGTTCCCCAAGGGAAGTATACTTTCATTTGGGGGGATTTCTATTTCATGGGGGTGGTCCCCCTTGATTATTTAGGTTGTTGACTTGATTGTTGGGTGGTTGTTGTGATACCATGTTAGCTTGCGTGTTGTTTCGGTTGTTGTTTTGTGGTTGTTGGTATGTCTGGGTGTTTTGCTTCAAAGCACTGATTATGAACTTGGCGTCCACCACATCGTCATTAGTGACATTTTTGTTTCTCGCCCACATGTGTAGTTTCTCATTATAGTTGATGGATGGGTGATTGTCTTGATTTTCTTGATACGTAGGTGTTCCCCCTTGTGCAATAAGGGCTCATTCGATGTTGAGTGCCTTGGGGATCAGTTGGTCATAAGTGGTGATACATTGTATCTTAAGATGGAATGCCAAGGTTTTCTCAAGGTTGGTAATGATGGTGCAAACTTGTTGTTCTTCCGACATGGCCTATTTGCTCCTGTTGGCCTTGGATTTCCATCTTTGCAAGAAGGAAGTGAATGATTCCCCCTTAGCTTGTTTAAGAGCAGATAGTTCCTCTAGACTAACATCCATATTGATATTGAAGAAATAGTTTTTTATGAATGTGTCTACGATCTCTTGGAACTTTTTGATGCTAGGAGGAAGGTGGGAGAACCACTCTATGGCGGGACCAACCAAACTTCAAGGAAATAGTTGCATCAAATATGTATCGTCATATGTAACCTCCATGCAATATACTTGGAATTCCCTGATGTGATCTTTAGGGATTCCCATCCTATGGTATTTGTCGAATTTAGGGATTTCAAACCCCTTTGGGAATGGTACCATTGCAAGGATCTTGTCGAATGGATAGGGACACAAGTTGCTTGGTATCTTTTTTGTTTTCCCTGATTGGAGATTGAGCACTTGTTACAAGAGTAGTTTTATTTGTGTCATTACATCGTCTTGTGGATCAGGGGGTGGGGTGAATGTGTTTTGAAGTGGTCGAGGTCTTTGAGTGATGGGTGGAGTGTTGGGTGTGTTGGTAGGAGTTTGTTGCAAGCTCTGCTACATGATCAAGGTTTGTTGATATGCCTGCATTTGTTGTTGTGCCAACAATGCTTGTTGTTGGTCTTGATGTTGTTGTGCCAACAATGCTTATTGTTGGTCTTGTTGTTGTTGTGCCAACAATCTTTTTTTTGGTCATGTTGTTGTGCCAACAATGCTTGTTGTTGGTCTAATAATGTGGCTTCTTGATGTGCTTGGTATGATTACAGGGCTTGTTGATATGCTTGTTGTTGGGCTGCTTGCAGTTGTTCCTGGTATTGAGCTTGCGCTTGCACTTACTGAGCTTGGTATTGATCTTGTGCCTAAGCTTGAGATTGCGCTTGTTGGGTAGCTTGTATAGTCTGTGTAGCTTGTGCGGCTTGAGCGGCTTGAGCAACTTGGGCGGCTTATTATTATTGTAATAAGGCCTAGGCTTGAGCAGCCTGATGTGATTGTTGTGCTTGTTGTGCTTGTTGTGTGGCTTGAGCTACTTGCACTTACTGAGTAGCTTGGGCAGCTTGCTGATTTTGAATTTTCTAAAGTTCCTTTTGATAGGCAGCTTGTTGAGTTGTTTGCAATGTGATGCTTTATGGGTTCATCATATTTGATTTTGGAGGTGGTGGTGGTGGCAGATTCGAGATGGTGTTTGTTGTCGTGATGAGAGGTACCATCATATTGATGGTGGGGACTTGTGTAGTGGATGGTGCAATTGATATGCTTGGCCCTTGAGAGACCACATTTATGGATGGTGTTAGGATTGCTTGGGTTGTTTGGATGGTTTCCATCTATTGTTGCAATATTGATGGCAAGATCAGAGGATTTGGTACAATGTTTTGATTTATGATCAAGGGGTTTCTTTGACTTTGATTGAGTGGTGGTAAAGGAGGTAACCCCAAATCGAGAGGTGGTGTGGATGTTAATGGCAAAGGTGGAAGCAGTGGGAAAATGGGTGGTGTACTCCCTTGAGGAAATGATGAAGATGAAGGGTCAAAGATGCCCCCTGGTACAAATAGCCCACCTCCTCCTTGTGAAGTCATAGGGAGAGAGGTTTGTGTGTTGAGAGGATATGTCAGTGTCACGTGAAAATATGATGGTGGGTCATTAGGGTCTTGAAAGGTGAGCAGAACATGTGGGTGTAACAAATTCAATGGGATAGATTGACCCAAGATGGTGTTCGCATCCAAATCTTGGTTGTTCACAAGGGGGTGTGTTTTTAATGCATGGAGTAATGAGCTCCCCTTGTTAACAATTGGCTAAGTTGGAGCAATGGATGATGTGATTTGTGGGATGCTTTGATTGGTATTTTGAAATGGAGGTGTGGACAAGATTGGGGGTGTGGATGAAATTAGGGGCATGATCCCAAGAGGCATCTCCAAAATAGTGCTCACATCATAATTAGAAGATATTTTAGCCCCTTCTTTTGCCAATTCAAGCATGTATTGGGAGGGATTGATCCTTATCATGGTATTGACAATTCTATGAGTTTCAGGATTTTGGACCATTTCAATAATTTCATCTTGTGTCATCCTTAAGACATTATTGGTGAAGTCTTCCACTTGACCTTCCTCTTGAGGATTTTGTGATGATAGAGGAAGATTGGTTAGGGGATTGCTTGATCCAATGGGATTGATTTTGAAATTGGTTTGACTCAAGTCACTCGAAGTTGATGTTTCTTTGTTCATTTCCATGTTCTTCTTGTGTTGAGATCTAATTCGAACCATAAAATGAGGATCAATTTTCAAGAATGTAAGAGATGAACCTCCAATTCTTTAGATTGACCTAATCTTTAGGTACAAAAAAGAAAGTCCAAGATACTAAGGATCAAAAGGATGGTGATGAGATGATGAGATAATGAATGATTGGTGAATGATTGGAACTCTTAGGAAATTTTGAGGAGGATGCTACACTTTAGGACTTCAAATTGATTGTTTTGATTTGATTTTGGATTGGTTTGATTTTATTTTGATTTTGATTTGGGATAATGAACTCATAAACTCTAAGAGGTTGGATGTTGTCTTAGACTGAACTTGTTCACAAGATGATAATTTGACTAAGTGTACAAAGAAGGATTCATCTACACACACATAGTCAAACAAGATGATTTGGATTTGATTTGAATTTTGATTTCAAGAGGATTTGCCCAAAGTTTAGCATAAAGGATTTTTTCAAGGTTTCCAAGAGTTATTGGTGAGGTGATTTTGATTTGATGTTTGAAGGATGGATGAAAGTTTTGATTTTGATCCTAAGAGACTTAGAGAGACTTTGTTTACTAGACCAAGGTGTTGAAGAACATGCTAATACTTCCTATGTGATATACTCAAACCTTTGAAAGAGACTTGGATTTTGACAATAGTAAAATGAATAAAAATTTGGATTGTTCCTTGATGCACGTTTGTAAAAGTTGAAGGTCAATCTTTCTCTAAACTCGTAAAGCATAGACAACCTTTTCTTGTGAGCCTTTTTACTAAGACCTTTTGACTTTGGTTTTCGGATTTTTATCTTTCGAGAAATCATTTGAAAGAGCACATGTGTGGGGTACAATTGTTTCTTAGCTTTATTTAATCATTTCCTTTTACCACAAACAATTCCTTGATTAGGTTTTCAAACTAAATGTCCAATGTCCCAATTTCTTCTCATCCCACAAAGTCCATTATGTGGAAATCAAGGAAATTAAGGAAAAAGTTCCCTATTGTTGACTTTAGTGAGCAAATGGAGATATAAATTCATATGCTTATAAGCCTCTAAGGATAGACTCCCTAGGGCAAGTAATAACACTTGAATTTTTTCAAAGGTATTTGCTTCCTAAAGGGTTTGAAATTTGATGATCATGTTGAATGTTTGTTTTCCAATGTTTGAGATCCAAGCAAAGTGTTTTGTTTCAAAGAACATGCACAACCATATGGATATTGAGATAATATTTGTTGAATCCCCACTTGGAGAAATCCAGCTATGCCTACTCTTAGCGGATGATTAGATGCTTGACCACAAAGGATCCCCCTTATAGTGCACTCGCTTCTCGGGTCAGCCAAGCATAAATACCCATGAAACTCCCATGGCATACTTCTCATCTCTACTAAAAGCCATAAAAAATGTGGGGCAGCTTCAGAACGACCATTCTTGCACCAACAAATAGATTAAGGATTTTGGTCTTTTAAACAAAGGGTTCTAGTATAGGCATTTGTTCATGGGGGATCATCCATGCAGCAAGAAACCATTGCTACCCTTCTTGTCGGAACAATCCTCGTGATACTTGAACTTTCCTCAAGTACCCACACTTATATACTAGTTGGAAGTCACTTGGCTTTAGCGTGTTCCCAATTGGGTCGTTCCCTTGGGTGATTACTTTTTCCCACAAGGAAGGCCCTCTAAAGATAAATAAAAGTGAGCAAGTACATCCGTAGTTCAATCAATCTTTGTTGAGAAACAAAGAGAGAACACACGCGATATACTCCACTCACACTCACAAGATTTTGTTCAATTTTAAGAATCCCAAATTGAAGTTTGGAGGTAATCACTTATACAACTTAATATCACAAAAATCCTTTTGATTCTCAAGATTTTCATGAGGCATGAGAGAAGCACGTACATCTTTTATATGATATTACTTTGGATAAGAGATTACAAAACATAGAAGCACATGTTCATTTTAATCCCTCAAAGTAATAATTGAATTCTTTTTAAGCACCAAAAGAAAAAGTGAAAGTTGCTTGTTCAATTGTTAAACCTTAAAAAAAATCTAGTCAATTGCCTAAGGTTCTTTTTAAACCTTTTGTCTTGTTCTTTTTAAGCCCAAATTGAAATCTATTGAGTCCTAAAGAGCTTGACGAAACAAAATCCTTAGACTTGGAATTATAATTGTTTCCAAAACCAAAAACACTTGATACAATAGAGAAATGATGTTATAATTCCAACTTCTCCTTGCTCCTTCCTTGCCTCCACCTACAAAAATTGATTAATCCAAGGAATACAAAGACAACAAATAGGTTAAAAATCCAAAATGATCCAAAACAAAAAGCACATGTTAAAATAACTTGAAACTTCATCTTTTACCCCACCCCAGCGGCGCAAACCGCATATGCGTCATAGTTTAGAAAGGCCAGCAACATTGTATGGCGCTGCAGAGACTAACAGCGGCAGACTATAGAAAAATAATGAGTGTGATTGTGGCGTTGTTTTGGCAAGTGGCGCAGTTCGGAGTTTAGCTAACCGGTTGTTTGGAAAATGAGTCCAGCATCGCAGTTTGAGATTTAAATTTCTAGGTGAGAAGACCTCAGCGACGAAGTTTGGGGTTTGCAACGTCGTTGTATGGCACCGCTGGACTAGTAGCATCACTATACGGCTTCTCTAGACTGATAGTGGCGTAGTTTCCTGTAGGCACAAAAATTTCAACAAAAATAGTAGAATTTTCACAAAAAAACATGTTATTTTCTACAAATTTTCCCTCCTTCTAGTGTCAAAATGTGAATGTGAATGTTGGACCTACACAAACACAACAAACAATCATAAAATTAGATCATTATGCCAATTAAATCAACATTCCCCATAGAATTCATTTGAAATGCATAAAATAAGAAATGGAAATGAAGAACACAAACAAAAAACTATCAAATCCTATCTAATATAAGAAAACTCTCAATCCCATGGGGGAATTGGTGCCATTTTGATGTGGAAAATGGCCCTTTCCCAATTCCTTGCAAGCTTGGTGATGATTGATGAAAATTGAAGCTCCTTACTACAATTTTGACATAACCTAGCTATGAAACTTGATAAAAACTATGAAAATGGATGAACAATGGATGAAGCAAATTTAAAATCTCAAGCTAATGTCTTTTCAAGAAGTTGTGGATCTAAAATCAAAGTAAGAGCCTCTTATTTATAGATGAGAGTGATGAAGAATGAGGAAAAAGGGATGAATGTGGGATCAAACACCAACCAATGACCAAGTGCCACTTGTTAACATGTGAGTGGACAAAGGTGGAGCACATTTTGGTCATTGTACAATTAAATACAATTAGGTGGAATTTCAAAATGGATGAAATGACATGTTGGAGGGAGGAGAAAATGAAGTTAATTCCACTTGGCTCAAGGCAAAATGACATGTAACAGGTTTAAATGCCTTGTTGGATGTACATAGCCTTTTGGAGTGATTTTTCAAATTTGGAGAATATTCCAACATTGATGCCTTTTTGAAAGTAATTGAGGATTTAATAAATCATTTGAAATGATTTTCATGAGCAAGTTACAAAATCTAGAGGATTTAGGTGATTAAGATTAAGATTAATCAAGATTTGATTAATTTTAAAAGGATATTAGTTGATTTGACCATTTTGATTTAGATTTTTGGATTAATTTAAATCAAAATGAGAGGAATATGATGTAGACTTAATAAAATAAAGATTTTTATTTATTTAATTAAAAGGAGATGATGTTAGATTAAATTAAATAAAGATTGATTTATTTAATTTAATATAATGACTTTAGAGATTTAATTAAATAAAGTGAATTATTTAATTAAAGGGAGACTACAAAATTAATCAAATAAAATTATCTATTTAATCAACATAAGATGATGACCTAATCAGATAAATAATGATTTATTTAATTAAGAGATGAAATGTGGTGGATTTAATCAAATACAGATTATTCAATTAAATGATTAGCAAAGGATATGATTCAGGACGAAGCGGTGTTAGTAAAATCAGGATAAGGTGTATAGGATCAATCAATACATTTTTCATGTCTACACATATACATATACATATTAACATATATATGATTAATGCTTTATGTCATTCACATATATAATGCGATGAGTAAAGAATGTTTAAAGACCAAAGTCTCACACTAGAATTGAGGCAACATATGAGTTAATGCTACCATGATGAATAAGCAAGTGATTGCTAAGTTTTAATGTGAATATAAGACGAACGAAAGGTAGCGACCAAAGCTATTGACAAAGTCAAAACTACCACATGATATTAAGGTGGCGAATTAGAAGTTGTATCTATTTTAAACTGCATTTTTTCATGATTGTTGGCAAACCTTGAGCTCCACTTTAGATGCCTTGAGCAAGCAAAGAGGGTGGCTAAGAAGAAATGATAGGTTGAGAGGTTGATTTGGACTATGCAAAGCCCACACAAAACAAGCTTTGACTGAGTATTTTAAACACATGTTGGCTAACAAATTCCATGACTTAGCATATGCAACAAACTAGGAAGAGTGTGGCAGCATGTGTGCTATGGAAAAGGAGAAATTTGTTGAGTGATGCATAGCAAATCAAAGGAAAGGAAAGGTGGAAAATTTCATAGCTATCTTTTAGATTTGAGTCTCTCTCTTTTTCTGTATAAATAGGGGTCGATTGGTTCATGGTTGGTTATGCATTTTTGGTGTTCATGATAGTTTCTGATGCATATTCAGAGAGCCTTTGAGAAGTTAAGAGAAGAGAAACTGTTGATTAATCTAAAGAAGTGCAGTTTTGTGAAGAGGGAGTTAGTGTACTTGGGGTTTGTTGTCTCAGCAGAAGGTCTCAAGATGGACCCAGAGAAGGTGAAGGATATTTTGGAATGGCCTACCCCAAGAACTACTACCGAGGTGATATCTTTCCATGGTTTGGCTAGTTTTTATAGAAAGTTCATTAGAAACTTCAGTAGTATTTGTGGACCCCTGACTGAAACAATGAGAGGGATAGAAAAGAATTCAAGTGGAGCAGTGGAGCAGCAAAAAGTTTTGAACTGTTGAAGCAGAAGGTGACAGAGCAACCTGTTCTAGCCCTCCCAGATTTCAACAAGGTGTTTTAGGTGGATTGTGATGCCAGTGGTTGTGCCATTGGAGCAGTGTTGAGCCAAGAAGGTAAGCCCATTCCCTATTTCAGTGAAAAGTTAAATGATGCCAAGAGAAAGTATTTTTTATATAATCGGGGAATTTTATGCGATAGTTCAAGCATTAAAGAAATGGAGACATTATTTGTTGCCAAAGGAATTTGTTCTACATACTGATCATTAGGCCTTGCAATACTTAAATAGTCAGGGAAAATTAAATCAGAGGCATATGAAATGGGTAGAGTTTTTGCAGAGTTATACATTTGTTTTGAAACATAGGAGTGGGAAGTCAAATAGGGTTGCAGATGCCTTAAGTAGGAGGCATACATTGATGACAAAGATGCAGATTGAAGTGGTTGGGTTCAATGAACTCAAGACACTATGCAGAAGATCCTGATTTTGCAGAGGCTTGGAAAGCTTGCAAGGAACTTGTTAGTGGCCAGGACAAGGTGGCTGGATTTCATAATCCAGATGGCATGTTATTTAAGGGAAGTCAATTGTGTATCCAGGAGTTCCATGAGGGAGAACCTGATAAAGGAGAAGCATAGTGGAGGAATGGCAGGACATTTTGGTCGGGATAAGACCATTTCCATTATCAGTGAGCATTATTATTGGCCTTAGTTGTCACAGGATGTGAAGAAGTTTGTACAAAGCTAGGTATGTCGATGGCTAAAGGAGTGAGCTGAATACAGGCTTATATCAGCCCTTACTTGTACCAAAGAGGCCATTGGGAGGATATAAGTATGGACTTTGTTCTTGGTTTTCCAAGGACACGAGGAATATTAGTCTTTGTGGTGGTTGATAGGTTTTAAGATGACACATTTCATTCCATGTCGAAGACCCATGATGCAGTCCACATTGTGACTTGTTCTTCAAAGAGGTGGTGAGGCTACATGGTCTGCCAAAGAGTATTGTTTCAGATTGACACCAAATTTGTGGGGTACTTTTGGAGGACCTTGTGGAAGAAGTTGAAGACAGAGTTGAAGTTAGTTCACGCACACCATCCACAAAAAGATGGGGACAGAGGTTGTTAACAAGAGTTTGGGTAACCTACTGATATGGTAGGAGATAAACCCAAGGGATGGGACTTGATCTTACGGAGGCAGAATTTTCTTACAACAATTATGTCAACAGAAGCACTGGTAGATCACTGCTCCAGATTATGTATGGAGGTAGCCCCAAAATAGTTCCAGAATTGAGGAAGATGGACCAAGAGAAGAAAATAAGTGCTGAAGCCGAAGATTTTGCAGAACACATCAGGGATATACATGAGAAGGTAAGAGAACATATTAACAAGATGAATATACAGTATAAGGCTAAGGCAGATCAGAAGAGGAGGTATAAGGAGTTTCAAATTAGTAATGACGTGATGGTCCACTTGAGGAAAGAAAGGTTTCCAGTGGGCACATATAACAAATTGAAGATGAAGAAGTTCGGTCCCTGTAAAATTTTGAAGAGGTATGATTCAGGGAATGCATATGAGGTAGAGTTTCTGGATGGATTCAACATTTCCCCTATGTTCAACATTTCAGATGGAACAGTGTGGGATTCCAGCACCTACTTCCGAAAAGGAGGAGATTGAAGAAATCCTGGATAGTCGTGTGGGAAGGAGTACCAGGAACAGGCAGTATGAAGAATATCTGGTGAAATGGAAAGGAAGGCCTATTGAAGATTCATCTTGGTTGCCTAAGGAAGAGGTCAACCATTTGGGTTTTCCTCCACCATCTGAGACGTGACGAGGTCACTTCTCAAATTACCCTAGGTGTCGATCTTGATGAGGGTGCATCCTGAGACTTAGAAAATAACCCACAAACAAGAGAAATTTTATTATTCAGAAAATGGAGCTTCTTACATGCAGAGGATCTCAAATCCCCAAGTTCTACAACACATGCAAGTTACAGACAGCTACAAATAACCCTTTCACAATATGCGAGCTTGTCCCCAAAAAGTTACCCAAAAATTAGAAACCCGCCCATAAATAGAGCTCCTCTTTAGTTTGGAGCCAAAAAAACATTCCAATTTGAGTTTAGGTGGTTTGGCGCTGAAAAATTACAACTTGAAGTTCAAATTTCAAAAGAACATTTGCAATTGTATCTTCTAGAAAGTGCGCCAACTTCCCGGGGCCATAACTTTTGATCTGGGACTCTGATTCACGAACCGTTCGAACTGTTGGAAAGGTCTCGAAGTCAACAACGCGCTCAAAATAAGCTATGCAAATCTTGAAAAGTTTTAGGGCCAATCCAGGAAATCTAAGTGCCTCAAATCTAACTCGAAAGATTTTCAGGTGCAAATCTAGGAAACTAAAACTGCAATATCTTTCCACCCAAGAATAGAAAATAAAAACCGTAAAGTGGGAATTTCATTATGATGAAAAGGGTATCCAAAAATGTAAAAACATATAAAAATTGAGAAACTTGAAATTTAACTATTTTTGGGTGATGCAAGATTGCCCTTACACCACTGGATGCTCCTACATCAGAGGTATCTTTCCAAACATTACGTAAGGAAGACTCAAGTCTAGTACTACTGAGTATGACTTATTGGAGAAATAAACCATCGAACTTTCATTTTGTAACTAACTCATTAAATTTATATTTATGATGAGGGAGAGAGATCCCTCTAACATTTCATGAAAAAAGTTTGAAATTCATGATGAAGATTGGAAGAATCCTCACCCTAAGCCAACATGTTGAAGTTGTTGTCAAGAGAAATCCCTTGTTCCTTGAATTGATGATCTTTGGAGGTAGTAGGAGGAGATCTGGATCTATGATGAGAATGAGAGGAATCACACAAACATGGTTGAGGATAGGAGTACTGGGGGAAGAGGAATGATGGGAGGGAGTAGAATATTTGTGAGCATATGGATTAGGAGAAGAAGGAGAAGATGGGAAAGTGACTTCACATGTAGAAGGGTGATAGATGGGATAAGGGGAAGGGTTTAGTGGTTCTTTTCTCTTTCTTACCAATCTCCATCTATCAAACATAACTGTGTCTTTATAAGAAGGGGGAGATTCACAAGAAACATCAGAAGAAATACTAGGATTGGGAGAAGAAGGGGGCATATTATCAATGATAGGTGCAAGACGAGGTAAAAACTAAATGCTAGGAGGAGTCTAGGATGGTTGAACCAATTTTCCCGTTTTGAAAGGACACTCAAAAATTAGATTGTCATGCCTTGAAAATTTTCCCAACTTAAAAAAAACACGACTACCAAAATTTTTCATCTTGCAACTGCTACTAAGAAAAACCTGAGTTCTAAAGTTAATCTAATGACATCATGTTTATGATATCTCATCATTTTAACTATCCTAGTTTGCTTATGCTTTAATCAACTCTAAGACATGACAAAGTTTTTTCTTTTAAAATCATTGAACTACATACACGTCTATTTATATTTCCTAACTTCAGTTGGTTCTTCTAGTTTAACAAATAAGGAACATATCATTTCATAATAATAAAAACTTAACTATTGAGAGTTTAGAAATGATAAGCAAAACATTCTTAAATAAGAATCTTTCACAAACATACAATTATGAAACAAAAATTTAAAAGATAACTCTAACACCAATGACAAATCATAATCATTCCATTATCTTAACTTCAATAAATTTACCCTAAACTCATGGGTATGTGTAGGATCATCATGGAAAAAATAGGCCCTTAAGTGGCAAAAAATTCAGAAAAATTAGAATTAGGCAACTTAATGTAAAAATTTGAATAAGTTATCTATATTATTTCAAAAATATTTAAGAATAGAATCTATAACAAATTGAATGTAGTTTCTAAACTACTAGGTTTTGTTTTTTTTTTAAATCTATTTGGTGAAAATTTAAAATTTCAATGCAGTACTACTTAAATTTCAGGAAAAAATAAGTAGGTGTCTATCTAACCACCCTAACCACAATAAAATGATAATATGTTTTTATAAGAATTTAGATATAAGTAGAGGACTCATGTCCCGATGTGATGCATAACTTTTTTGTAGTTTTTTTCCAAGTAAATAATTAATTATGAATTTTTTATTACAACTTTTAAAAAATATAAAAACCCGTATGTCTAACCACCTTAACTTGGTCAAAACTTCATGAAATTCAAATTTTTTTAACCCTAGAGTATGCAAAGCATAGAATGTGACACATGTTTCAGATTCAAAAAATGTGATACCATTTCAAAGCTATAGATGTTTTTCAATCAGCCTATCAATCAAGACTTTAGTCACAATTCAAATAGAAAATGAATAATAATTATTTATTAAATTCAAAGTAAAGAATAATTTATATCGGTGGAAAGCTGAGAATCTCCTTTAAAAACCCTTTTCATTTCATCAATTTTGGGTAAAAAGAAGTCATCAGCCATATATCCTACACATACCCATCATATCGCCACTTTTTGGCCCATCATGATCCTGGACATACCCCCATGAATTAAGTGATAATTGAAAAGTTCGCCTAGTGTTCAAATTTAGAAATTCAAGTTACTCATTATATTTCAATTCCTTGACTAATGTTAATATTTTTCAATTCATGCCTTCTTACTTAGCAATTCTAAAAGTTATCACTCCCATCCAATTTGGTAATAATTAAGCTATTCCTTAATGAACTCTAATAAATTCAATTTGACACCATGAACGAAAATTATGATTCAGATACTAAGCTTACTCCTAATGGCTCTAATTCCACATCCATTAATTTGTATAAAATAATCACTAACTTGATGAGTTCAAAAAAATACTTTTGCATAAATCTTTTAATTATACCTTTCTCATGGAGGAAACAAGCTCTGATATTTTAACCCATCATATTAGCCTTGGTTAATTTTCTATCAAATAACAAGTCCCTATTAGGATTTAATCATTGAGAAATAGTATTAGCCTTTTATCGATTATCCTACTTTAAACTACATATACAAAATAATGAGTTTTTTTTATTACATTAATTATTAATTTCTTATAAAATGGTTGATAGATTTAATAAGGGCTTCTTATGGTCTAATATTAACTAAAAGAAAATATCAAATTCCAATTACCAACTCTACCCTTTGATTAACTATTACCAAGTCTCAATAACTCCTAAGTTTATAAATAATCTGAGTTGCTTATGTGAATAATATTTTTTAATTAGGAAGTTCATTCTTTTAATTATAACTAATTCTCAATTATAAATTAGTTCTTATTTTTCTTAGCCTATCCTCCTTCTCAGGTTATGGTTGTCATGCATAATATAAATGTTCGATACAAAAAAAAATTTAATGAATTCTTCATCTTTTACTTAATTGTTCAAACTCGATTATAAGATTTAATAGATTGCTTATATTTAACACCATAGGCAACTTGTGCATTAGATTCATTTAGAACAGGTCAATTTATTTATAACTGTGTGTTATTATTTGTTTGGTTTGTAATATTTCTAACATTTAGATTTGTGCGTCCATTTATCTTTCGAGATACAAGTTGAGTTTTCTAAAATATCTTTGAGGAAATGCATAGTATCATAATCTCTACTAATGTTGCAATTACTCAACTTGATATAGACACAAGAATAAACAAGTTATTTCCTTTTTATACTTGGACCGCATTAATAAAAGTAAGAAAACTTCCTATTACTCCTTTATTTGCATAATGTTAAATAGATAATTACCCCTTTTTTCACATTGCCAATCTTAAGAATATAAAGCAATTTACTAGAAATCACAACTCTTACAAGTATCCTTTTTTTTCAGTTTTAAATTCATTAGTTATTCAAACAAATAGAAAATCTAATTCCTTTTAGGCTATGTAGCATTCAAATAAAAGCATTAAATCTATTTTTACACTCAAGATAAAACCCTTCCATTCACTTATTCAATCAATACATAAACTTACACTTTGAAAGAACTTTTTCTTTCTTTCCTTAAATGAAATTCACAATTGTATGCTTGAAAACCAAACAATCAAGATGTTACAAATTAACTCTTTAACATATGACTTACAATGTACATCAAATAAGTTGAACATGGAAATTTCAATGCCTTATTGATTAACCCATTCACAATCTTGAACAACTCCAAAGAACACCTTCCAAAACTCCATCCAAACCTAAAAAGGGAAAGCAAGAGGAAAACCATAATATGTTAATGGGCTCTCCACCCATATGTAGGGTTGTGAGATAACCCACCCCTGAACATGGGGAAAACACTTAGCCACATGAAGAACTCAACACAAAACTCAAACATATTTAAACGCATAAATACTCCACATAAAATATTCCACATTAAACTTTCCCTGTATGCAAAAAGCACATACCTAACATAATGGTTTGCCACAAAGGGAAACCATATAGGGGAGTAGGGGCTCAACCTAAAATGGGGAAATATATACATAAGCTCCACATCCACACAACATCAATGCCACATCAATACCACAACCATGTCAATACCTTATTCCTCCCAACAACCAATCTATACCAAGTAAAATAGGATACTCATATCCCAAATAATAAAATGTGCCTACATGTAGGAATCACACCCACTCAAACCCCTACACATGGAAGAACTAAGTCTCCTCTTCACAAGAGGGGGTCAACTCCCCTAAAAAATCCACACAAGAAAAAGGAAAACACAAAGCATACAACAAAACACATCACACCAAGAAACCCTCAAACCAAAACCCCATAAAACAAGTTTTACACATTATTGGATAACATCAAAGAAGAAGAATACCTCAAATCACTATTATCCCAAAAATGGTAGACTTTATTGGATGGATACCCTCCTCCTCCAAGCCTTCTCTTTGGCCTCCTCCTCTTCCCCCTCTCAAGAACTCCAAAACAAAGTTCCAAATTCTTAAAAACAAAAATGAGCAAGGTCTCAGTCACCAAGTTTCATAGTTGTTTGAAGTCATTAACCCTATGGCTTCTACATGGAATGAGCATAAATCTATGGATTAAAATGAGGTAAGAGCCTCTATTGATCTTGCTTCTTCTTGTTTGGAAGTTCTATACAAATGCCTCTTAATATGTAGATTATTGAAATCTGAGCGTAGGAGAATCCAACCCAGTTTCTTTATTATTGGAGTGATCCAGAAAATGTTCTTTTGGACAAATTTATAGCTTGCATTCTTTACTTGACTATTGAATGCTTTGTATATATTTTTGCATGATGGTTAAACCACATGCAAAGCAATTTTTTCAAAGCAACAGGAAAACAAAAATGCCTTTAGGGTGTCAACAGAGCTATCAAAATTGATAGTGATGAAGTGGACAAGAATGTACAGCACAATTGTCTTAGTTGTCCTAAAGTTGAGGTAATTAATATAATAGTTGTCAATTATTTGTCCCAATGTTTTGTCATTCTTCATGCTTAAAATGTTTTTTTTGATAAAAATTTATAGCTTTTGCATTCTTTACTTGACTTATATTAATTTTTGCATGATGATTAAACCACATGATGCAGAGTAATTATATGAAAGAAGGACAAAAAGAAAAAGGCCTTGTCAATAGAAATCTCTGCAAAGCTATAAAACTTAATTTTTGTGATGAAATTGATAGTGGTTATGATGATGAACTCGATGAGAATGCACATGATATTCATAGTGGCAGTTGTGTTGAACTCAAGGTGAGTTCTATGAAACCACATGCAAGTAAGTACCATTCAAGTAAGTAATGGGTTTTTTATTATGTAAATAAGGGTAATCATTACCTATTTGATATAAGTTGGACGTTAGAATAGTAGTGAAGTATAATTAGCTAGTATACATAGATTATGGAATTAAGGGAGAACATATAACTTACATAAGGAAGCTTAGAGCTTAGTTGTAATAGAGTGTTTTATAAAAGCACATACAAAAATTGATTTGTTCCAAGACATAAGACATTACATGCAATTGTCAAAAACAATATAATTTGTGTTCTATATCTCAATATAATGTGTATTTTTTTTGTTTTTACAGACATTTATTGATAAACTCCAAGAAGGGGATACAGCTGAGGTGTTCAATCTGCATGATGGTGTTGTTTTGGTCATTGGGCGGATTCACTCACTATCTATCGTACATGGAGTCACATTGAAAGGAACAAGAGATGCAAATGTATGTATTTTGTAGGTGGCAAGTAACATACCCCTTCCTCATCGAGAAAAAATAGATGGAGTTGTCCGTCTGAAAGAGAAAATAGGGACCTTCGTATAGTGGCCACTAAAATACTTGAAAAAAATCACAGTGTTAGCTATAAGTGCAGAAGAGAAAAATAAGGGTTAGCAAAAGCAGAGTGTGTTGAGTGAAGTTCCAGACAAAGAATGTACTGAGCCTAAATAAGATGAACCCAAACAAAAACTAGAAAATCTGATTTGGGTGTACATTCTATGAGTAGAACAGAGAATGTTCTATCTTACTGCACCTGTAATGTAAAACCCCTTGATTATGTTTCTCTTTTTTTTTGGGTTCCACTCATTCAAACTAATGCATTATAGAAGAGGGGATATGTTGTTGTGTAAGCAGTAGATGCAAAGAATAGGGGTGCAAAAAAAGAAGTAAATATAGAGCAGATAAAGAGGTGTAGAGAAGAGGAAAAGTTGCAGAGAGTGCAACATACATGTATGTACAGTTACAAATAAGTTGCAACATAGAATTGTCATCAAAATTGTAATATCTTGCATAACCAAAAAAAAGGCATTGTAAGTTAGTTTTCTCAATCACAACACTAAGAAACACACTATGTAATAGTACATTTTTTCAAAGCAAAGACACATTTTTGTCTTGTATCTAATGTAAAAACATGTTTTCTCAATAAAATTTCAATATTTTTCCTTCTTAATAGCCATTTCATTATGACAAAAATGAATGATTGATTATATTTTCTGTGTTTTTATCTATTTAAGCATCAATTAAAGCATTGTCTCATTTCTAGCACTTATAGGCAGAAATCAGTGAACAAAAACAATTAAATAAACTACCAATTGACTAAATATACTACCAACTGACATAAATTAGTGTTAATAAATATGACTAAATATAATGATTATGCAATTAATAAACAATGTATCAATATACCTATCAATTGATAGAAATCAGTGAGCAAAAACAATTAAATAAACTACCAATGGATGGAAATCAATGAATAAAAATGACTAAATAAGTGACCAGTTAACATCAATCAATGACTAAATTAACGACAAAATATACTAGTGAATTAAAAAATGACTGAATAAGTGACCAATTTAAAACATTCAATGACTAAATTAACGACTAAATTACACACTGCCAAATCAATCAAATTAACTACATCAATGACCAAATTGATCAATCAGACGACTAACTTAATGAGCATGTTGATCACTCAAATGACTAAACCAACAACCAAATTGATCAATCCGGTGACTAAATTAACAACCAAATCAATTAACCGAATGACTCAAAATAGTTTAGTCATCAATTCAATCATGTTATAAATGACTGGCAATAAACTACTATTGGTCACGCGACCATGTTCAATCATTTATAAGCAGTTTTTAGTAGTTTTTTCAGTAGTTTATTGTTGTTTCTATACTAGTGCACCAAGAAGAACATGGGGGTGCCTCTTGTGGGTTCATCCCACTAAATTTTTAATAAAACAACAAAGTCGGAGTGAAGGATCCACATGATTTCAAATCTAAAAGGGAAAGGGCCTTTGTTGTGATCAATATTTCTTTTTAGCACAATAGCATTATAGTTAGATCCAAATCTTGGGAGAGCAGAGAGAGAAATTGAGAGATGTTCCAATTAGAGGAGATAAGAAACCTATCCAACTTTACTTGAATCAATTGATTACCTGTCCTTCTATTGGACCATGTAAATTTGGAGCCCTGGAGAGGAATATCAATAAGCCTAGCAGAATTTAGGAATTTGGCTAGCTCCATCATACTATCAGTATAGTCATCCAGCCCTCCTAACTTTTTAGAAGAAAGAAAGGGGGAGTTGAAGTCACCTCCCAACATCCAATAGTCATCCTATTTACTTTTAATAGCATCATTCAAGTACTCCCATGGCTGCAATCTATCCCTACTCGAATTGGGGGCATAGATGTTGATTAAGTTCCATTTCTCCTAAGAAGCAAGATCTTCCAGAGAAACCATCATATTGTTCCTTTTAACAGAGCACAAAGTTCCTTTTTAATTTTGAGGGGTTCCAAAGAGTAACAATCCCCCTCGAGGCTCCTTCAGCCTCATTGACAAAGTAATTTGCACTAGGCCAGATTTTCAAAGTCACCTTATCAAAGGTCTCCTTCTTCATTTTTGTTTAGATTGAAGGAGAAAAACATCCACTTTATTGTTCAGAATATAGGTTTTAACCAAAAATTGTTTATAAGGGCTATTAAGGCCCCTGATATTCCAAGAAAGAAACTTCATCAAAGAAACAAAACAAGTATAGTAACTCCTAAAGACCCAGAGAAGAGCAGCCAAGACTACTTCCTTTTAGACTTTGATCCCCTGATCAAGTCCAAGGTTCTTTGTTTACCAATAGCCACATCCCTCATTGTGTCTTTGTTCCTAGATTTCTTTCGGGAAGGTTTGAACCTACCTTGTTTCCCCCACCAACATCCAACTTATTTTTCCTTTTAGACTTATTTGGAGCTTGTAACCAATCATCTTCATCTTCTATATCACTGGGATGAAGGGGGAATCCCAACATGGCTAGGGATTCACTCAAGTTACCAGCCTCCTTCTGAGACAAAAATGACATATCCTCCATGGAAAAATTATGGCCTGAAGAAACTAATTCTCCTTCTTCCAACTCAATCCCTTCTTTAGCAGCAGGAGCCTCTTCCTTAGGAGACTAAAAATTGGCCTTTGTATGGGGGACTTCCTTCTCTTCAACCTGATTAACTATTTTCTTTTCCTCCTCCATGTTAGGATTCCAATCTTTCCAGAAACCCAGGGTAGGGATACTTTCGACAGGGTAGCATTCATGACATTCAGACTAACCAAGTCAATGGAAACAACAAGAGGCTCGGTAGGGAAAACAAGTAAGCCACTTGAAGGAGCAACCTTATCAGGGGGGTCAGCTACCACAAGGGCAGAAGATACTTCGGGAGGGAAAGCAGCAGAGACGACCTTAGAGGACTTAAGAACTTGTATAGAAAGAGAATGTGAGGCATCTTTGGGTCCCTCAACTGGCCTTTTCTCACACGAATCAATGAGGTGACCAAATTTCTTGCAAAGCTGGAAAAATTGGTGAGAATTTTCATATTCAAGAGGTTGGGACCAATTACCAAATTTAGACTTAAGAAGAACAGAGGTTGGAAAAATTGTGTTAATAGCAACATTAACACAAATACAAGCATATACTGGTCTAGAATTTTCTTGCATGATCTTGTCAATTACTAAGAGGCTACCAAAAGAATTAGCAATCCCTTTTAGGATACCCATCTCCCAAAACTCAAGGGGTAACCCAAGGAGGTGAACCTAGGTTGGAGCCATAGCCCCCAAGTCAATAGAAGGATCAAAACCCGGTTTCCACTTACACAATGAAAGGAAGTTCTTAAAGCCAATATCAAAGGCCCAAGGGCCACTCGTTAACACCTTTAGCATATCTTCATAAACCATTAAGGAGAAAAGGAAGATACATATAAGAATAACATTAATAAAGACACTACCTTTAAGATTCCATGCCAAGGCCGCCCAAAGATGTACCCGTTCAATATTCGAGCGATAGGCCAAAAACTTGCCAACTAACACCAGCTTAAGGCTGTCCATTTCCTTCAACATCAAAGCTTCAAGGACGTTGACTTCCCAGCTAGTCACAAAGCTAGAAGAAAACTCCATAAACCTTTTACCCAAAGCTGGCAAGCCGATACCCACCACTTTTTCCACATAAGATGTTGGTTCTTCTTTGGAGAAGAAAGAGTCTAACCCAAGAGAAGGGGACAAAGGCAACTTGCCAGAAATACCCCCAATCCTTCCCCTAGAGGAAAGGATGGAGGTATGAGGAGGAGAAATCACATGGGGAATAGCAACACTGGTCGCTACCAAAGAAAACACAACACCAAACAAAGAGAAAACATCCTTGGAATGGGGAGCCTTCCTAGGCCCCTCACCCGACCGACCCATGAGGTAGTCAAATCATAAGCAGGAACAGAAAGATTCAAAAAATAGCTAGAGCAGGAAAGTTGCAGAGCGAGAGTCGAGCAAGATTAGTGTTGGGTCAAGAGGGGTTTGTTGTGGTTGTTCTTCAAGAGGGTTTTCATCAATCATTGAATGCGGGTTTTCGTGAACTAGTGGAACATTCTCAATTCCTAGAAATTAAAGAAAAAACACTCAAAAAAATTTCTATCTATCTATTTAATTAATTTTTTTATATTAAAATACGTAGTTCTTTGACCTTGGCAATGTCGTGGTGGCATGTTGGTGGTGATTTGGTAGATAAATTGGTGATTAATGACCTATTACACAATGCGAGCATGCTCTAAAAGGTTTTAGACCAAAATTTGTTGTTGAGAGGTTGAAATCAAATGAGCTCGGCCTCTTTTTCTTTTTTAAAGAAAAACAAAATGCAAACACATTATAATGCACTCAAATTATGTTCACTAGGGGGGGAAAAGTGGTGTAGCCACTTTTTGGTCCCCCATCTCCCTACACATACCTTCATCTTAATTTTTTTGTGTGTATCTACCTCCTTGATCTACATCTAGTTATATGTAGACCTAATATATCTTTGAAAGCACACATATGCTATACATTTCAAAACATCTTGAATCATCATACAAAATAAAATCATTCTTGATGGTTTCCTTGCTCAATTACTGGCAATCTACATGAATAATCTTAGGGATCTATCTCTCTTCTTGACAAATAACTAATAATCCCCATGATCATACACTTGTTCTCATTAAACCTTTTAAAATCAACCCCTTCATCTAATTTTAATCTTATTAACTCTAGCATTAAATCTTCTAGTATGGAGTTCTAGTTATTAGTTCTATTTTTTGACATCACAAAATCAATCCCTCTTCAATGAAAAAAATTGTAACTCTTATGAAAAAATATATACAATCTCACACAAGATTAGATTATCATCCAGTATAGGTTGTTTATCTTGTGTGACCCTAGTAACAATATATGGTATGCATTCAAGTGCTTTACTAGATTCTACACCTTAAAATTTGATATGAATTACAAGGATATAGGTATACAAGCATCTTAGATCTTAATTCTACTACCACCATCATCTAAACACATTATTATTTTGTATGATCTATCTATAAAATCTCTACAAACTTTCAATCAATCCATTCCTATGCCCTTATCAAAAGATCCTCACAATGTGACAAGCAAATCTAACCAAATGACAAAATTGCCTAAAGCTACCAAGCAATTCCCAACCTTATCACTAATAACTTGCTAAACTCCTTAAACCTGGATATCTATACTTCATATATTCTTAGACTATATTTAAACTACACTTTACTACATAGGAAAGAGAAATAAAAATACAAGTGGTTTTGCAGCCATGGTTTTGATTTTACCTAGCACCTTGATTTTTGTGGCATATATCTAGTTGTCGAGCTTCACACTTCCTTCTAAGGTTTTTATCTTGATATTGATGGCACGTCCTTGAAATGTCAATTTGAACAATACTGAGCAAAATGTAGTTCTCCACACTTAAAAACAAGCCATCTTTTCTTTAATTGTATAGTCTTGTGGGTGGGATGCTTCTGATAGATTTTGACATTCTAAATTTTTGGCAACATCCTCCTTAAACAACAAATGATCTATACATTAAGGTTCACATAGGTCTCCTAATAAGCTAATTCTCCTCTATAATCCTTGAGATTACTCTGCTTAATCTAAATATCTTCCACTAAATTGAGGCTTCCCTATAACTTCTTCCTCTTCCAGTTACACCTTCCATATTACATCATAGAGTGTTGCTATTTCTAAGATGCACTCTCTTTCTTGGACGTCTAGAAACAAATTATTCACCTTTGTCTTATCATCCCAAAAATATCCAACATACTTAAAAAGACGCAACAATCCAGAGTTGTATACCATCAACATCAACATCATACCTTCTACTTCAAAAGTGGTCCATTGCGTCTTCTCGTTGCTTCAATGCTCTCTTCACTCAAAACATCTTTCATTGGTATCTCTTGGAATCCCTCTCTTTATGCACTCTGTACTTTTCTACACTTGAATGCCATGGTACTTCTCTTAACTCTGTTAGTACATAAAAGATTTCTTCCTCAATCACCCTTGGCGACATCTTTTCTTCACCATTTAATTCCTGTCTGAATCTACTTCCACTTGTTCCGTTAGTACATTAAAGATTTCTTTCTCAATCAGCCTTGGCGACATCTTTTCTTCACCATGTAATTCCTGTCTGAATGCACCAGGACTTCCACTACTTCTTCTTCTTTGTTACTGTAAATCATCATCACAGAGAAATCAACTGGCAAGAGATCTGAAGATCAACTTACTAACGATCTTCTTCTCAACTTTTGAAAATGATACCCAAGTATACTTAGTGAGTACCACTTTCCACTAATTACTTGAAGAATATTCAGGTGATATAACTTCTGTGCAACTTGAAATGACGTGTGCCAAGGGAATCTGATACACCTTCCGGCACAGTACGTTCCCTTGACTAAGAGAATCCACCCATCCTTGAAAGCCACTCTAACACTCAACACCCATAGTCGTGCCATAAACGTACATTCACTGGTCAACAAAGATAACAATAATCATTTAAGTCTTCACCATTCATTTGACATTAACAACCAATTTCATTAGAACATATGCCACACCAATGAATAAGCCTAACCCACGTGCACATATTTAATTATTATTACATTAAATTATTTTTTAATTGGTCAATTGTTTTGTAGATCTAATACATATTTTAATATCCTAATTCAATCTATATTATTTGTATAATTTTTTTGTTATTATAATTTGAAGGTCTATCCATTTCAAAGAGAGCTCAAACCACTATTTTTCACTGCAACATTTTTATTTCCCCATAAGCTTCCTTTTTGTAATTGAACATCTTTGTCACAACTTATCTTCTTACACACATCTCCAAGATCTTTTTCTCTTCTACAAGCTAGTCTCTAATTGTAAGAATTCATTCTACATTAAGAGAAAATCATTATGTGCAACAATTGCAAATAGATCGTAGGCATCTTATTTTAGCTTTAACATAAATATAAGATATATGATGTCACTAGTAATCAAGATGCTCACCACATTTAATTTAATTGGCCCAACAAACTATGTGAGACTAATGCTCCCCCTAATCACACTATTGTTCTACCTAACTATCATCATAATGAGCATCTTGCTTTATTGTAAACTAGAAGTATGATGCATCTATAAATTTAAATGTTACTATCGAATCTACAAATATTATAATGTGGCATACAATCATCTATCCAACCTCTAAAACTACTTTACATTATATAATTATAAATCTACATTATTATTGTGAAATTATGCAACTATAATTAAGATAAACTTTAAAGTAAAATAGAAACATAAAGTAAAGAAATGAATCTTCTCAACATTTAGACCCAAGCTTGAATAAATTAAGGATTAAACCTAGCCACTCGACACTTGCTTAAATGATCATCCTTGCATCTACCACAATGTTGTAACTTTAATCTCTAGATATTCGTAGCCTCCACTCCATCCAAAATCTCAAATTTGTATAATATTTTACATATTTGGACCCCTATGCCACTAGAGCCACATAATACTTATTTGTAATCCATATTTCCAACTTATATATATTCATACTAATTTAGTAATTTAAAAGATTGGTTGAAGGGATATTTTATGCCATAGACCACAATAATTTTCTACGAATCCTTAGAATTCATTTTTCATAGTATTTAGGGCTTCCTTGGACTTCTATGATCTCATCATATTTTGACTTCATATGTTGAATATTTTTCGTCTTTCACTTTATTATCCTTCAAATGCCATCTCAAATCACCCTTAGATTTTACCAATATTTCAATTTTCTTACCACATAAGCATCTCTTTCCATTTGAGTTCTTTAACCGATGAAAACCACTTAAATTTTGGAGCTTTACCTCATAATCTACCAATACTACTTGTTGATGTGGTCTTGTGCTACTACCTAATGTATTAATTAAATAAAACCACGGAAAAAATATCCCTTCTTTATCTTCCCATATCACTTGTATATTCTATAAAATAGACATATCACTATTAATTTTATATTAACAGAAAAGATTTGTAGTTTAATTGATGTACTATAAATTATTAGTGAGCGTGATGATATATTCTTTCATTATGTCATCCATCAAGGTTCAAATTCTTAGAGGTGCAATGAATAAATAATGAGGTTGGAATCATGTCCATGCTCTAGAGGACTTTATTAGTATGGATGCCCCTTAGCCCTTCACTCTTAGTTAATGAGGTATCAACATAGACTCATACTCTCAATACCAAACGACTGCAAAAATTAAATTTGAAGATAGTTAACCAGGTCCAACAAACAAACCATTTTTTTACATCATTGTCTAATATCATTTGAAGATGAATTTATCTAAGGTCTCAAGGTTTTAGTACAATAATGTGTCCCGCATTTTTGTCTTTTAAGTCACTAAAATAAAAAAAATTCAAAATTATTACATTCTATCAATTATAATAAATAAATAATCAAGAATTTAGATATGATGTAAATGATGATTTATAGAATTTTCTTTCAAATTCTATGCATGATTTTAAAAAAGATTAATTTATATTATATGTGGTTAATTTTAATAAAATGTTTATTATAATTTTACTATCTTTTATTGACTAATGATTTTTTGTAATGCATAACTTAAACTATAAATAAAATATTTTCATTATTTCTTAGATACATATCTTCAAATTAGATGTGTAAGATTCACATATTTTTCATTATTTTTTTAATATTTATTATTCTTAAACATTTGCTGATAATCAATGTATTTTATACATATAATTTCTCATAACACATTACTTTGCATGTAATACCCAAATTAAAATTATATTTTATTGAAACAAGGATATTGATATGGAGAGTCATGTATTTTTTTTAATATCATTTGATATTTTTTAGCATCCTAAATATGTCATTTTTTCAAGACATATTTATGCTTATTAAAAAACGGAAACATAGTTAAATTTGAAATCAAACATAATAATACTACTTTAAGAAATATAGAAGTAAGGGATACTTACATGTATATTTTTTACATTTTTATGATGTTGTTTGACTCAAAATTGTAGGCTCTAAAATGACAAATTTTGTCCAATAAAATTGATGGATTTAGCTTGGAGGGAAAATGGTATCCCACGAGATTTTTAAGAAAAACACATATATAAACATAGAGAATGTCATCTACAATGGACTTAATCTATTTTTTTCCCTTATGTCTTAAGATTGGGAGACACTATTGTGCATAAATTGGTAAACCAATATATGACCCAAGAGTGAGATACAATATTACATGCTCTAGCCCCTTACTTTTAGAAGCTCGTCATATAAGTAGACTCACACAATCACATCAAGTGAAATAATTCAAATATTACTTCAGCAATCAACACCAAACATGATACATGGCCAATAATTTAGAATCCAAATCCTTAAATATTAGTTTATTAGTCTAGATCAAGCATTCTCATTAATCAGATTTTTATAATTGAAACATAAATAATTTAAGAATCCAATCCAAGTACATAGTCAAAGGTGGTACTAAGTTACATCCTAGCTAAGTACTTTAGGGAGAGGTGAGGGGTTTTGAGTCATGAAAAACTTTCTTAATATTAACTTAATATTTACTTCTATTTTCTCACATGTTTTCAAGGGATATATTGAACTATATTTTAAGCTTGTACCATAAATGATTATTATTTTTGTCTAGAAATGTGAATCGAACATTTTATCCTAATATGATATCATCACTTTTCTATACCATATAATCTTACTATTTCCTTTACAAAATTTTATGTACTTATTGTTGCATCATCATAAAAATCACCAATAATAAAGTGAGCCACTTTTATTTATTTATACATGACTACCAAGATAATATCGTGTTTAAATATGTTCTTGGGTAACCTAACAATAAAATCTATACTTATAATTAATAATTTATGACTAGGTATGTCATGTAGATACACTAGACCAACTAGGTTACTATATTCTACTTTTACTTGATGATATTCAAGATGATTTTTCCATAAAACATGACATATCAACTTTCATTTTTAGCTAATAATTTTTTTTTAAGGTCATGTAGTATTTTAGTCATACTAGGATGAATCAAATGTGGGGCTTTGTGTGTTTTTTTGATTAACTGTTGTCTTGAATCTTTTAAGGGACATAAATACACCCCTAAAATCTTAATAACTCATCCATGTCAAATAAATAATAATATTCTTGCACTTTTTATGCTAATTTAGCAAAAAAAATACATACAACTAGTTTTTATATTGTTGTTCTAAATTTTTAATTCTAATTTAAATTGTATCCCTAAAATTGTAGTAAAAAATATGTATCTATTGAGTACTGTTGTGCCTTTGCACTCACGCCCTATTTTTTCATTTGAAAGAATGGGGATCCCCCTTTTTTTTTTGCTTTGCATGTTTTCATTTTCCTTTGTCTTTCTTCCTTTCTCTTTTCCTTCCTTTTTTCCTCCTTGCTTCTTTTCTTTTTCTTGTTTCTTTCCTCCTTTTCGGGGTTTGAGATGTCAGGTTTATGAGGAAGTGAGTACCTTCCTTCTCAAGCCTAACCCCCAACCCCTTTTCTCTTCAACCTTCACTGCTTGATCATTTAGTCTTTTGTCGAGCTTCACGGGTCATAGTTTTGTCTTCCTACATACCTCAACCATGCCTACCAATGGCAGTGCCTCATTTTTTGTGCACATCACTTCATGAAATTTCAAATAGAATGCACTAACAACAATTTTAATTCTGCATTCAATGCACCATTTAATGCAAGCTGGCAGGTTGTTGAAGGGAACTATTAAAGGGTTTTTTATTTCTCATTTCACTATTTACCTTAAAACCCTTGTGCATTTGAGCTCTGGAATTTTCCTTTAAGTGACTTCCCTATTGTGAAAATCTACCATTATCATTACTAGTGTGAATTCATCTATGATTCCTTGGTTTGTGCTTCCTCCTATGTGTGTGGCATGTTCATTGGTTTAATGTTGGTGGGGTTCATGGTCAAATCATGTCGGTCGATTGATTGCCATGCACGGAGTTGGTGTTCTCTACTCGTCGTTTCCCTCTTCTTCCTCACATTCATCTCTAGGTTACCTTTGATTTCCTATTGTCCATTATAATTTAAAATCAAGGTCTTTTGGGAATGATTGTTGGTTTTTAGGTCATTTCCCATTTGGGCATTTCATTTTCTTTGATCGATTTGGATTTGGGAAACTTCCTTTGTTTTTTCACTGTGGTTGTTTGTTGTTTGTCTTTTTTTCTTTCATTTTTTTTCTTTTTTTTTGTTTTTGGTGCCCCGTCAAATCAATCCTGCCTCTGGCATGCCAATTGAAGATGTTTAAGACATCATCATCGGGCGTGGGGTGTTGAGCTTTCTGAGGTATACTTCATTTTTCCTTAACACTTAGAAGGCTTGGAAACTTTTGGGCCTCGATCATCAATGGTTTCATTTACTTAATAAATCAAGGAATCAACATCATGTATGGCGAAACTTTGACCCCCGATCCTCAATCTTTCTCTAAGGCACAAAGTTAAAGTTCCTTATCAAAGTGGAAAATGAAATGATTAAAACCTAAACCCCAACTTCCAAAACATTAATATGGACTTTGTGAAATCTTGAGAAAAATTTTGAGTCTCGGTTTTCAATGATACCACTTACCATCTTTCTTATAGAGGTGAAAGAGGTAAGGGATATCCTTGATCTCCAACTCCCAAACATATGCACTTAACAAAAATCTATTTCAAAATTCCTTTTCATACTTCAAACATTGGATGTTCCCTTTACGGACTTCTTTATTGAGGTAGGAAGTAGCATAAAACCCTGACACCCAATTTTTGAAACTTTAAAACCAATTGTTCTTGTCTAAATGATAAGTGGATAAACCCACCTTCAAAAATCCTTCTAATAAGTTTAGAACAAGTCAAGGTAAAAATATTCATACTTCGGCTCACGGATGTTTCTTCTACTCAAATCAAAATCATGAAGCTAGCATTAAAAAGTATCTCTTCAAAGCCTGATCCTCGATAAACATGCATGCTTTCAGGCATCACAAATAAAGGATACCACTTAAGTCCAAAGAAAATTAGAAGGAAAGAGGTATATGGTATACCCAAAGCTCAAACCCCAAAATGGCCTTTGGGCATCACTAGTCAGGATAGTGTTTACAAAGGACAACATTGCCAAAATAAGAGGTAAATCATATACCCGAATCTCGATCCTTGAAGGTTGGAAATATAGATTATTCAAAGTGTTTTAACTTGTTTTAGAGAAAGGGTAAAAGGGACCCATGATCCTTGATTCTCCAAGGCTATAATTACAACTTAAGACAATCACACCTAATGGGAAAGGGTATAGGGGATCTCTGATCCCCAATGCTCAACAGATTGAGTAAACTGAAAATTGGAGTCTTCAAAGAAATTTTTATTGGTATAAGGTTAGGGGTAAGCCTAAAGGCCGACCCCTGAAATCACTGAATGAACTCTATACTTCTTCAAAAACAAGTTGTGATTTGAAAATAAGAGATATATGTTGGCTAGCATGACTTGTTTTGCAGGGCCATTTCCTCTAAATATGTAAATGTTAATGTGAATGGTGATCATATACCTGCACAAACACAATCAAACACATTATTAGTCCAATATGCAAGTTAGAAACAACATTCCCCATGAAATTCATTTGAAACATGAAAACAAGAAATAAATGAACACAAGTAAAAAAAACTATTAAATCCTATTTTAATGTTGGCTGAGAAATTCCATGACTCAGCATATGCTACAAACTAGGAAGAGAGTGGTAGCATGTGCGCTATGGAAAAGGAGAAATTTGTTGAGTGATTCATAGCAATAGCAAATCAAATGAAAGGAAAGGTGGCGAATTTCATAGCTATCTTTCAGAATTGAGTCTCTCTTTTTTTGTATAAATAGGGGTCGATTGATTATGCATTTTTGGTGTTCGTGATAGTTGTTTTTCATAGCTGTTCATTGTGTTCAATTGCTATTCATTTGTGATCATTATTGTTGTCCATTGTTGTTATTTTTGTTGAGATAATTCTGAGAGAGAATTGTGGGATTGAGAGTAATTCTTTGTGAGCTAGAGGAGCAATATCATTATGGGTAAGAGCAGATCGATTGGTTAGATTGAGAAAGGAAACAAGCTAAGTTTGGCATTGATCTAGAGTTGCAAATTATTTAAGGGAGTTATATTTCTAGGCATGCTTAGTTATTCTATTCATTACTCTTTTCTATTTTGAAATTATGTTTTTGATGTGATTGCAAGTGCTTATGCAAGTTTTTGTTATCATAGTTGTTAAATCAAGCATGTCCATATATAGCTAGATTGGATATAAGTTGTTTTGTGGTATCTTATTAGTATGATACATATATATAATTATTTTGATTGTCATGATTGTATGATGTAATTATGTAAAACTCTCTAGAAGGTATATACATATGATACTGAGTTGATTACATGTTACTTAAATATTTTTGCATGAATTATGATGTTAGTAATGCAAATGGAATGATATATGTTAGATCTATTATGTCATCATTGATAGGATATAATGTTATGTAAACCATGTTGGTAGTTTACCTTTGAGTGGTTATTCATGTTTCCTTGAAATTAGGAAGTTATTTTAGTCCTTGGGTTAGGATGTTATGTAAACCATGTTGGTAGTTTACCTTTGAGTGGTTATTCATGTTTCCTTGAAAGTAAGAAGTTAGTTTAGTCCTTGGGTTAGGATGTTATGTAAACCATGTTGGTAGTTTACCTTTGAGTGGTTATTCATGTTTCCTTGAAAGTAGGAAGTCAATTTAGTCCTTGGGTTAGGATAAACCAGAGGTTAGGATTAACCTATTTGGTAAGTTAGACCAGGTATACCAATTATTAGAATGGCTAGCAATTTTAACATGGATAGGGTCAATCACCCCTTAGGAATTAACAAAACAACCAACTGCCAAATTCATCTCTATTGAGATTTATCATTTTATTCCAGTTGTGGTCGTGAGGGTGTTCTACCATGTTAAAGTCACCAACTAATATCCAATCTACATTGGGTAAATTATTGGCCATCCAGTCCCAAAGTTGGATTCGATCTTTAGAGAAGTTGGAAACATATATAGAAAAAAATATAATGAGTTAACCATTGATGATGGTAAGAACCCAAATACAACTGTGGGAAGGGTCTTCACCCTTATCAATGATAAAATTTGAGACCCAAGATGAAATCTTGATAGCAACACCACCTTTGCCATACGGATGGGATGTATACAAAAAAGAGGTATCTTTCCAAACACTGTGTAAGGAAGACTCAAGTCTAGTGCTACTGAATATGGATTCTTGGAGAAATAAACCATCAAACTTTCATTTTGTAACTAAATCATTAACTCTATATATTTATGATGAGGGGGAGAGATCCCTCTGACATTTCATGAAAGAAGTTTTAAATTCATGATGAAGATTGGAAGAATCCTCACCCTAAGCCAGCATGTTGAAGATGTTGTCAAGAGAAATCCCTTATTCCTTGCATTGATGATCTTTGGAGGTAACAAAAGGAGATTTGGATCTATGATGAGAATGAGAGGAATCACACAAACATGGTTGAGGAGAATATACTGGGGGGAGAAGAATGACAGGAGGGAGAAGAATATTTGTGAGCAGATGGATTAGGAGAAGAAGGAGAAGGTGGGAAAGTGACTTCACAGGTAGAAGGGTGATAGATGGGATTTTAGGCGAAGGGATTGGTGGTTCTTTTCTCTTTATTTCCAATCTCCATTCATCAAACATAACAATGTCTTTATAAGAAGGGGGAGATTCACCAAAAACATCAAAAGAAATACTAGGATTCGGAGAAGAAGAGGACATATTAATAGTGACAGGTATGATACAAGGTAAAGATTGATTGCTAGGAGAGGTCTAAGATGGTTGAACCAATTTTCTCCTTTTGAAAGGACACTCACAAATCAGATTGTCATGCCCTAAAAATTTTCCCAACTTAAAACAAACATGACTACCAAAAAATTTCATCTTGCAACCGCTACTAAGACAAACCCGAGTTCTAAAGTTAATCTAATGACATCATGTTTATGATGTCATCTCATTATTTTAACTGTCCTAGTTTGCTTATGCTCTAATCAACTCTAAGACATGGCAAAGTTTGTTCTTTTAAAATCGTTGAACTACAAACACATCTATTTATCTTTCCTAACTTCAATCGGTTCTTCTATTTTAATGAATAAGGAACATATCATTTCATAATAATAAAAACTTAACTATTGAGAGTTTAGAAATGATAAGCAAACATTCTTAAATAGGAAAGATTTCACAATCATACGATTATGAAACAAAAATTTAAAAGATAACTCTAACACCAATGACAAAGCACAATCATTCCATTATCTTAACTTCAATAAATTTACCCTAAACCCATGAATTAAGTGATAATCAAAAAATTCACCTAACGTTCAAATTTAGAAATTTAAGTTACTCATTATATTTCAATTCCTTGACTAATATTAATATTTTTTAATCCATGCCTTCTTACTTAACAATTCTACAAGTTACCACTCCCATCCAATTTGGTAATAATTAAGTTATTCCTTAATGAACTTAAATAATTTAAATTTGACACCATGAATAGACATTATAATTCAGATACTAAGCTTACTCCTAATGGCTCTAATGCCACATCTATTAATTTGTATAAAATAATCACTAAATTGATGAGTTCAAAAAATACTTTTACATAAGTCTTTTAATTATACCTTTCTCATGAAGGAAACGAGCTATGATATTTTAACTCATCGTATTAGCCTTGGTTAATTTTCTATCAAATAACAAGTCCCTATTAGGATTTAATCATTGAGAAATAGTATCACTCTTTTATCGATTTTCCTACTTTAAACTATATGTACACAATAATAATTATTTTATATTGCATTAATTATTGATTTCTAATCAAATGGTTGATAGATTTAATAAGGGATTCTTATGGTCTAATCTTAACTAAGAGAAAATATCAAGTTCAAATTACCAACTCTACCCTTTGATTAACTATTAGCAAGTCTTGATAACTCCTAAGTTTATAAATAATCTAAGTTGCTTATATGATATTTTCTTTTGATTAGGAAGGAGTTTGTTCTTTTAATTATAACTGATTCTCAGTTACAAGTTATAGGTTGGATGGCTAAACACCTTCCAAGAGAGAATTCCTTCAAAATATTTCTATTATTCTCTTCTTCCTATTTTTCATGCCTTTGATTATTATAATAAGGATCGGGCATCTTTTACTTCATCTTTAATCTTTGTAGCACTCACAAACTTTAATACCAAATCTCTCGTTACGGAAAATTGACTCACCTATTTTATGCCAATCATAGTAACTACATAAGCTGAAGGGAATGAGGTAAAATCTAGTTGGAATCTCTAACTGAGTTCCACATGAATGGAAGCAAGATTGATGGTTTAGATGCATAGAACAAAGAGGGAGAGAAAAATGTTTTCTATCTCAACTAACATGGGTTTTGTGATTTATGTCATATGTCTAGCCAAATTATCTTTGTGGCTTGCTTTCCAATACACCACATGGTAGAATAAAAGTCATTGGCCACTCAATAATGAATGTTACAAACCAACAATAAGCTTCCCCACATAAAACACAAATGATGGAGTTTGCAAGCTACCTAAGAGGCTTGGATGAAAGAAAGTGTGGCAAAAGTGATGAGCAGATCGACATAGAACCAAACAATCTAAAAGTTGGTTATAGATTAGTTCTTATTTTTCTTAGCCTATCCTCCTTCTTAGGTTATGGTTGCAGTGCATAATTTAAATGTTTGATATAGAACCCGATTTAATGATTCTTCATCTTTTACTTAATTTTTCAAACCCAATTATAAGATTTAATAGGTTGCTTATATTTGTTGGGAGGCAGGGGTGCAATAAAACACAACTTTGTTGTTGTTACTGGACTGATAGAACATAAATAAACACACAAAAGACACACAGAGACAACACATAATAAAATATGACACACAAAAAATTAGATTTGCATATATTCCTTGTTTTCTTCAAAATTACAAAAACTCGGAGGATATTCTCTAATTTACATGAACAAAATAAAACTAAGCTATTTAGATAGATGTCCAATGATTGGGTGCTACACTCACACCTCAAAAACATAAATTGCTACAATCATGTAGTTACAGCTAACAATGCGCTGTGTCTGCCAATATTCCTTTTGTGTTGTTGTTGTCGCTTGTTCTATGTTAAACATTCTCTACTTCATCTGTTGTTGTAGGGTCTTCTTCCAATACAAAAAACTTGCTTCGACTTTCTCTACTTTCTCTAATGGTTGCCAAGACATTCCTTTTGTCTTACTTTCAGCTCATGAGAATGAGCGCTTCATTCAAATTTTAAAATCACCTAACACATTAATTGTTGCAGGTATTCGTTGGTTGTTGCAAGCCCAAAAATATGTGCTTCTTTTAAAATTCAAATATACCTACCAAAATAAATGCTAGCAGATACATTGAGTGCAACTTGAAAAAATTCAAATTGACGTGGGCACGTGGAAAAGTCTATGGGCTGCAGATTAATTAAAATTCCAACACTCCCCCTTAATCTGCAAGTCAGTTGTCACTCTATAGATTCCTTCTGGAGCTGATCTCTAAAGCTATCCATAATGCCAAGCCTATCTCTTAGGCATTCAAAACTATCCTTTGGCAATTCCTTGGTGAAGATGTCGAGCTGCTGCTCGGATCTGCAATACTGAAGTTCTATCTCACGTTGTTTTGTAGACACCTAAAAATGACCTAGGCCTGCGAGCACTATTTTACCACTTTTCGTCCTAAGCATACTTATGACACTTTAATTATGTTCCTAACCCATCTTCAACTATTAATAAAATAATTCACAATTATTTAATTAATTCAGGGTCTTCTATTCTTCCTGATTATTAAATAAATAAATCATATTTATTTAATGTGTCACTAATTATCTAAAGTCAACTCATAATTAAATAAAGTTCTCATTTTATTTAATTAATCTTTGTCATTAATGTCCTCCTGATTATCAAATAAATATATTTTAATATATTTATTCAATATGTCACTAATTCCTAAATCCTCTCTTTTAATTAAATAGATTTGCTAATTTATTTAATTAATTAACCACTTCTTCTAAATTAAATAATTATTTTTAATTATTTAATTGTTGTATGTGACACTTCTTTATTTTTAAATAAAACAATTTATTTAAAAATGTCTCACATAGTTAACTGATTCTTCTTTTAGTAATTAATTTCAAAAATCAATTACTCATTATCTCACAAAATCCATATTTTGAATTAATTTAATTCAAAATGGAAATATTCTTCTACAAATCAAGTAATTTCTAAAATTACTGATTTTCTAAAATCCCATCTTCTTATCTTCTGATTTTTGCTAATTTCATCTCAACTGTCACATTTATTCTTGATTTAATTTATTTAATTAAATCTTATTCACACATTTGGGCATTTTTCCCTAACCCTAATTGAGAGTTGCCATTTTGAATATTAACCATTGATTCTAGGGCATTTTCTCAATCTCTCATCTCATCCGTCCATTCAAAATGGCATTTTCTATAAAATGCCATTTCCGTCTCATTTTTGGATGACACAGAGATATTACACACAGACGAGCTGAAGCACTAGCATACTTAGATTGTTGCATTTAATGTCATATTTCATTTAGTTTTGAGATATTTAGACATAGACATTTTAGACATTTTCAATCATAGTCATAGGCATAGACATTTTCTCAAATCCTTCAAAGCTTGGTGTAGGACTTAGACTAGTATTTTTAGATTGCTCACACGACGAATCTGGGGGAAAAACGTCAACTAGCAAGCTAGAAGGTGTTACAAAGGTGAATCATGGAATCCTCGGCGGTTTATAGGTATAATCATTTGTTGTTTACTTCCATTGTATCTTGTAATTACTTTGGGTTTTATTGTCTTCATTGATTTGCTAACCTCTAATCAAACCTGAAAAATAACCCTTAGATACATTGGTGAACCCGACATATATAAAAAAAAAAGAGCAATTTTTGGAGTTGGTTTCTTTTTGTTGCAAGTTTTGTTTTTTTTTTGTTGCAGGTTTGGCATCATTTCGGATAAAGCCCTAGTTCCCAAAGATTCGACCATAACTTTCAAACGGCTACATATTTTCTCACAAACATTTTTTTACAGCTTGGGGACAACATCACGTGCTTTCATTCCAAAAATCATAATTTTTGGATCTGTTTTTAATTTTTTATAATTTGTTTATTTTTTTCATGAAAAATTAATTTTGAGAGCAAATAATTAAATTTTTTAGATATGTTTACATTTCTAGAAAGCTCTCTAAATTTGAATAGGGGTTTGTTCTTTATCTTTTAAATTTAGATGTGCAATTATTATTCAAACAACAGATCTTTTAAAATTGGGGTTTAAAAAAGATTTGATTATATCTCACCCATGGTTGTAGATCTGCTCACAAAGTTTTTTTTGCAAATTTTGGATGACATCGGATGACTCCAATCAAAAGATCAGAATTTTTAGAGCTGTTTTGTATTTTGTATAATTTTTTTATGATTTTTCATAAAAAATTAATTTTAGGTGCAAAACAGCAAATTTTTCTAATTTATTTACATTTTTGGAAACATCTTGAGATTTTAGACAGACTTTATTCTCTGTATTTTTAATTTTACTATCAAAACAATTTCTAAAAATCAGATTTGTCTTGACTAGCTAACCCTCTAATAGTAGTGATCAAGTATCTTGTTAGGGTTTGTTGTTGGTTTTGTGCATGTGCAGAAAATAAACACTTCAAAGGACACATTGGATCAAGTGGACAAAAATGACACATCTAACTATTTTTGCAGATCGATAGTCAAAGATGATTATCAAACTACTAATGTGTGGTCTTGCAAGTTCGAACATCAAAGACTAAACATCAAAACAATGTGCTTGTCTTTTTCTTAGTAAAATGAACTTGTCTTTCTACTATGTCTGAATGTGTTTGCAAAATGGTAGGTGAGTATGCTCTCACCTTGTGAAAACTCGATGATCAGAAAACCAGACCCATTTTTTATATGTTAATACCCTCACGATTTGGTATATCGGAGTATCCTCTCCCCTTGTGCATTCGTGCGATCTTGGGTGTAAGAGAAATGGTTACTAACTCTAGAAATTGGGCTTGCCTGGGGATTTCATCACCCCAACGCGACTCAAACCGGCAACAGAGCTAAATCCAAGCTACCCCCGACTGGTATATAAATGTGAATCTTAAGGGAAAACCTAAGATTACGAGTGCGGATGTGTCATACAAACAGAGTAGTACTCCCATAAACCCTGTTGAGTTTAACCTCTTCAAGTTGGAGTGCCACCTAATTGGTGATTAATCTCTTGCCCCATGTATGGCCACTCAAACGGGGGTCCCGAACTAAACACCTTTGTGTAGTAAGCAAAAAACCTTCTATTTGCTAGCGCAACACCAGTCGGTGTGAAGGCATCCACACTTTCACAGTCTGTAGTAGAGGTGATCAATCTGCCATGTGAGTTTCATGGGGATTGGAAGCTTGGTTGGCCTAAGAAGAGAGTGCACTGTAAGGGGGAGCCCGTGTAGCCAAGCTTCTGAATTCACATGCTACTGATATGCGGTTGGGGAAACCCACGTGGAATCTAGCGAATATTGTCCTGGCCTAACCTAGGATTGTACTTGTCTTATGTGTGCTTGCTTACATTCAAAACACTGTACTTGTCAAGTGTTGTCTGGATTCACCACATTTACATTTCTGAACAAAACATTCACCATTAGACAGATCAACTTTGCCATCAAAATGATAAGAAACTCAATTTTCACAAACTGTGTCGCATCTGTTAAAACGCATTCAAGTTTATGCGCCGCAATCGCTCTGTTAAACTGCATTCAACATTTAAAACACCGCATTTGTAGCGTTGCGATGCAACTAAACCTTACAAAGTCACATCTGCATAACTAAGTCACATTTGTCAGTACCTGTGACGCATTCGCAAAACTATGACGCATTCGAGGCCTTAAATGACGCATTTTCCTGTCACAAGTAAAACCTCATACAAAGTCAAATCTGAGTCCAAATCTTGTGAATACTTTGTCAAACATTGTTTCCAAAATGATTCTGTCAGAAACCAACTGTGAAATTGCTCAAAGATTTCGACCATTAGTTTGCATTCTTGACCATAGGTTTCATCCTTCATTATTTTTAGTTGCATACATTAGGCATTACCTTGTCCTTAGGCTTTAATTCTTGCATACTTTGGATTAGGAAAATCTCAGCACAACTTGCAACGTCATTGCTTTCAAAACTAGGTTCTCTTGGACTTAATCATCAATCCTTTTTTAGTCATTGTCCCTTTTTGTGAGATTTTTTCCAACTCAACACTCTAGTTTGGAAAACTCACTAGTCATTTTGACCTTGTCCTTGTCCTTTTCAGCAAAGTCCTTTAGTAACCAAAATTGAAAACAAAGATTGAGCTTAGAGGTGCTTAGGTATCCTTGTCTTAAATTGCATTATAAGTTTAAACATTGCATATTTTATTCCCAAAAATCCAAAAATATTATTCATCCTAGTCATCATTTTAAACTTAGACCTTGCATAGTGTCATCCTTGCATTTACTTGTCATTCTCATCGTCCTCATTTGAGCAAATCCCTTTTACGGTTGAGACTAGGCTTCAAAGACAACAATGACAAATGGAAAACTTTGGACAAGATTCCAATCCCAACATCGACAATAACACTTATGACACGAACAAACATTGGAACCTTTTTGACCCATTTCACAACATGAACATGCAATCTTCCATGAACATTCCATCTTCATCACAAAACATTTTTGAGCCATTAATAAGAAGAGACCATAATGGACAAGTATATGTAGAAGACTTAGAAGCTGCAGCGCAAAACCCTGATATAGCCTCCTTTGTAGAAAACTCAATCTTACAAGACCCTCGAAGATATTTAGCTATACTTTTGGACCAAGGGGCTAAGTTACCACGTGGCTTTGAGATAAATATTGTGAGACCTCCATCCGTCTATCCTCACCATCAACAATCACTTAACATAAATCCTGCCATGAATTCCCAACACACGTCCAGTTATCACCCTTATCCTAACTTTGACAAGGGAAACCAACTATCCACTAGTCCATTCCAAGTCTCCACATCATATGCTATTCCTTCACCTATCAATCCTGTCAACGTCTACATGCCCTATCAACCATCTACCAACTCATTTCAAGTCCCCACATCATAGCATATCGATCCGGCCCAAGTCTCAATGTCCTATTACAATCAACCTTACACCAATCCAGTCAAAGTCTCCATGTCATATCCTTGTCCTTCAACAATTAATCCAGTCCAAGTACCCATGTCCTATCCTATCCCTTCACATACTAGTCTCGTCCAAGTCCCCACATCTTCTCCTAATCCTTTTCAAATCACCCCCTCACAAGCCACATCTAGTCATGAAAATTATATCATTACTCAAAGTCAAATCCCATTTAATAAACTTGAGGATACATGTCAAAATGAAAGCCCAAAGCATGACCTTATAATGTCACCCTCATGTCAAGAACAAGGTAGTCCATCCCATGACCCTATCTTTCACTCCATTCAAGGATTCCTTCAAGACAATCATGACATCCAAAGTACACCTACCATTGACCAAGAAGTCCAAATCCATGACAACCCCATCTTCGACCAAGACCCTACCATTGACCAAGAAGTCCAAAATGATCCACTCCTTGACCTTTACGCCATTCATGATCAAACACTTGCTGACCTTATAAAGGCCTCGACTATTGACACTTGCCTCTATGGAACACAACTGATATTCCTCTAGAACAAGAATCTTCCACTATGGACATATTTGCATATGATCAAGTTATAGCTAAAATCATTGGACTCTATGACACTAAACATAATGATGGCTTTGACATTGCCTTGGAAGCACCAACAAAATCATCTGAACTTGATATGTCACACGATCAAACCAAAGATATCAGTCAGGAATATGTCCAACATGAAAATGAAGCTAAGACACTATCAACTAGGATCATCTATCTTTGTCAGAGCAGGCTTTCTTGCAGATGAAAATATTACAAGTGATAGTATCCACATACCTAATGATGGGTTAGCATCTTCCTTTCAAAACAACAAATACTCCATCGCAAATAGAATTTGTCAAAGCATGCAATATCAAGGAAAAGGACTAGGCATACATGAGAAAGACATTCTAGAACCAATACAGCTTCAGGAAAATTGCAGACATCAAGGTCTTGGCTATTCCTCAGTCAGCAAATCAAATGATGTTAGTGGTACTTCCTCGATATTGGGGGCAACCTTGTTAGATACAAACATCAAAATGGAGTCCATGAGAAATCCTTGTCATAAGATTGCTGCCAACACTCCCTCCATCCGCACCATAAATCGTCATTTTCAACCTTCCCTTTCGAACCAACAAAAACAAAAGTCATACAAATCAAAAGGTGAAAATCAAATGTCAAATGCCATTGAATTAGACAAAAAGACAAGTGGACAAATGAAATTAAAATGGATCCCAAAGAAAAGTGGGTCAAGCAAAGAAAATATGTCCAAAAAAAAAATTCAATAAATATGTGGACCCACAAGACAAGAGGACTCCCACATATAACACATGTCCACCTCCTTCAAAATGGTCATCAATCAAGGAATATAAAAGTGTTGGTTCCAAACACCATCCCAAGTTTGGAAAATAAAAATTCATTCATCCAAACATCCAAACAATATTTCCACGTCTACCATCATTCGTCATAACCCTACATCTCATCTAAAGTCCAATGATCCCATGTCACAAATCCGTCACATCATGGCAGCAACTCTTTACCACAAGGACTCTCATGGTACTCTATTGCGATGTGCGTATTTTGATAAGGCCAACTCTAGTATCAGAAAGGACCACAATGACATCAATCAGTTGTATACAAGCGATATGATCCTGACAAGACAACTCCTTCAGCAAGGTCATTATTGGCATATCATGGCACGAGTCTCTACATCGACACCATCAGTGAATTCAAAATAGGCAGTGATCATCTAAAGCATCCAGGCTATCCACAAAATCATAAATACAAAAAAATTAAAAATTGAAAAATTAAAAAATCGTCACCTTTATGAAAACCTAGCAAATAGGCATCTTGGTGACACCAAAAAAATCAAAAAGTCAAAAAAATAGTAAAGAGAAAAATTTCATCCAATGGTGAAAACCTGGAAAATAGGTGCCCTAGATAAGTACCATGATGAAAACCTGGCAAACAAGCGTCATGTGTAAAATAAATCGTCTATGTGGAATTTTATACTTGGGGGCAAGTCATCTCATTTTCCCATGCCTTCCTCATGACATTGACATCCATCTAAGCCCTATCATTTCCACGCATTTTTCCACTTACCTAGGTCTTGACATAAAAATGGCACACATAAATCATGCTTTGGGAAAACTCTTGAAATGTCTATCCTTCGGTCAAACACGATTCACGAAACATCATGTCGTTGACCGTCATAGTCTTATTGTCCTTATATGACATAGTCCTTGAAAATCATATGACAATTCCCTTAGTCTCATGTCTCATGTCTTTTACCAAGGCCACCCCCTATCCTTTCATGCCTGTCACCTATCTTGGCTTTCCCTTGTCAAACGGTCTAAGGATAATCATCATCCCATCTAGTCCTAACCAAATCATTCCAAATGCAACGAGTCTAATCCATACAAGCACATTATCCAAAATTTTATGTGACTGCATTCCTAGCCTGGCTGTAGACCTCCATACTTTCGTCACATTATCATCATCATCCTCACGTTGTTTCGGGATGCGTCCTTCCCACGTCAAACAACGTTTTCATCACCTATCAATTGGTATTCAACTTGACTAGGGGCACAATCATGTTTGTCCTTGGATTCTCATGTGTAGGCATTAGTCATATGCATTTGTCACAATCCTCTTAAATGTCAAAATCCAAAAACATCACAAAATGTCCTGAAAAAAGATAAAAACATCATAAAAAGTCCTGAAAAAAGACAAAAACATCATAAAATGTCCTGAAAAAAGACAAAAACATCATAAAATGTCCTGAAGAAAGACCTAAAAATCATAAAGCGTCCTGAAGAAAAACACAAAAACATCCAAATCAATGTCAAAATCCTAAAAATGGAGTCAAATTCAGTCATGTCAGTCAGTCCATATCATTGTCGAACTACGTTGTCTCTGCACATTTGCTACGTAGGCAAGGCCATCAGTTGATGAGTCCCTAAGACATTAGGTCAGTCCTTTTAGGTTGGTCTAGATAAAATCATGGCATTTGTCACAATCGTCACATATGTCAAATAAGTCAGATGTCATCAAACTCAGACACAAGACAGACATTTGAAACATCAATGTCAAAATTGGTCAAAATCGGACAACACAATCCAATCAATTATATAGTCAACATCAGTCAACTTGCCAAAACATATTAATCAAAACAATGTAAAACTCGTTACTCTTTGGTCCTCTTCAAGATGTGTCCTTCTTGGAGTTAGACCTCGTCAAAATGTCCTTTGCCTTTTCAGTATGTGTCCTTCTTGACAATAGGCTTCGTCAAACTGTCAACACCGTCAAATTGGCAAAACTCTTAAAACTGTCAAAACTGTCAAACCGACAAGAAATCAATCTTTTGCAAACAAACATTGGCAAACAAAATTAAATGGCTATTAATTTTTCTGGTCTATCTTGTCTTATATTTTGACTATCTTGGCTATTTTGTCTTATATTTTTGTTGTCTTGTCTTTTTGGTCATGTTACTAGCTACCTCGAGGATGTCCCATGAAGGATTTAGAGGTGCGATGACGTCTCCTAGCCTATTTTATTTTCTTTGACTGCTTTATGTGGATTGTCTTGACAAAAAGACTGGGGCAACTTCACCCTTAGTATGAGTTAGGACATTCCTTGTTTGTGACTGTCTGTTTTTCAAATGGATGACCTTGCACACCTTGGTCTACGTCATATCATGGTGTTTGTTGTCCATTTGTGTCATTTTACTGACAATGATGATTAAGAGCAAAAAATATTAAAGTCCTACTACAATTTTTGAAGGATTCTTTCATATGGTTTGCATCTTCATCATCCATATCTTTTGCACTAACATTCCTTTGTCTCTTCATATTCTAAGTCTTCTCATCAATTTCAAGAGCACACTCGTGTTCTTGGAACCTGTCTGTCCTCTTGAGGGGGCATACCGCAACCCTCCTCGTCATTCTTCCTCATCTTATTTTGCACTGGGGCATATTTTCGACTTATTTTCTTTGTCACAATGTGACATGCTACAATATAACAAAGAGGGGCAAATGTAGACACCTAAAAATGACTTAGGCCTACAAGCACTATTTTACCACTTTTCATCCTAAGCAAAATTATGACACTTTAATTATGTTCCTAACCCATCTTCAACTATTAATAAGATAATTCACAATTATTTAATTAATTCAGGGTCTTCTATTCTTCCTAATTATTAAATAAATAAATCATATTTATTTAATGCGTCACTAATTGTCTAAAGTCAACTCATAATTAAATAAAGTTCTCATTTTATTTAATTAATCTGTCATTAATGTCCTCCTGATTATCAAATAAATATATTTTCATATATTTATTCAATATGTCACTAATTCCTAAATCCTCTCTTTTAATTAAATAGATTTGCTAATTTATTTAATTAATTAACCACTTCTTCTAAATTAAATAATTATTTTAATTATTTAATTGTTGTATGTGACACTTCTTTATTTTTAAATAAAACAATTTATTTAAAAATGTCTCACATAGTTAACTGATTCTTCTTTTAGTAATTAATTTCAGAAATCAATTACTCATTATCTCACAAAATCCATATTTTGAATTAATTTAATTCAAAATGGAAATATTCTTCTACAAATCAAGTAATTTCTAAAATTACTGATTCTCTAAAATCCCATCTTCTTATCTTCTGATTTTTGCTAATTTCATCTCAACTATCACATTTATTCTTGATTTAATTTATTTAATTGAATCTTATTCACACATTTGGGCATTTTTCCCTAACCCTAATAAAGAGTTGCCATTTTGAATATTAACCATTGATTCTAGGGCATTTTCTCAATCTCTCATCTCATCCATTCAAAATGGCATTTTCTATAAAATGCCATTTTTGTCTAATTTTTGGATGACACAGAGATATTACACACAGACGCGCTGAAGCACTAGCATACTTCGATTGTTGCATTTAATGTCATATTTCATTTAGTTTTGAGATATTTAGACATACATTTTAGACATTTTCAATCATAGTCATAGGCATAGACATTTTCTCAAATCCTTCAAAGCTTAGTGTAGGACTTAGACTAGTATTTTTAGATTGCTCGCACAACGAATCTAAGGGAAAAATGTCAACCAGCAAGCTAGAAGGTGTTACAAAGGTGAATCATGGAAGCCTCGGCGGTTTACAAGTATAATCATTCATTTTTTACTTCCATTGTGTTTTGTAATTACTTTGGGTTTTATTTGATTTGCTAACCTCTAATCAAACCTGAAAAATAACCCTGAGTTACATGTTCTACCAACTCCCTTATGAAGTGATAATGAATTTCAATGTGTTTGCTTCATCCGTGGAAGACCGGATTCTTTGTTAGCATTATGGAGGACACATTTTCAGAATGAATGACTGTGTTGTCAACTCGTTGTTGCTATAAATCTGCAAGGATCCTCCTTAACCAAATAGCCTAACAAGTTGTTGCGTTTGTTGCTATGTATTCTGCTTCTGTTGTACTGAGAGAGACAATCGATTGCTTCTTCGATGCCCATGAGATTGCACCCAATCCCATGTTGAAGACATATGCTGATGTGTTTTTTCTATCATCCACATTTCCTACCCAATCACTATCTGTGAAACCATCCAACTTGAACTCATTAGATGATGCATACAAAATGCCATAACCGGTTATTCCATTGACATACTTCAAAATCCTCTTTCCTACTTGTCAATGTGTCTCCTTATGTTCCTCCATGAACCTAGATATAAAACTTACTGAATACATTAAATCAGGCCTAGTTGATGTCAAGTACATCAAACTTCCAACCATGCTTTTGTAAAGGTTTGGGTTCACTTCCTTACTGTTGTCAAACTTGCGCAATTTCAGACCTGTTGTTGTTGGTGTGGGGGCAGGTTTGTTATTCATTTTGAACCTCTTTAAAATTTGTTTGGCATAATTAGATTGTGAAATGAAAATGTCATACTTTGTTTGCTAAACTTCTATCCCAAGAAAATACTTCAACAAACCTAGATCTGTCATCTCAAATTCATTTTTCATCACTTCTTTGAAATCTACAATTCTATTGTCACTGTTACCAATAAAAATCAAATCATCTACATACAAAACAACAATTAAAATATCACCTTTGGCTGATTTGATGTAGAGTGTGGGCTCACTGCTGCTCTTGCTAAATCCATTGCTCAACAAATAGGAGTCTATTCTACTATACCATACCTGAGGTGCTTGTTTCAGCCCATAAAGAGATTTTTGGATCCTATACACTTTGTTCTCTTGCCTTGGGACTTCATAGCCAGGCGGTTGCTCCACATATACTTCCTCCTTTAGCACTCTGTTCAAGAAGGTTGACTTTACATCCATCTGATACACTTTCCATTGATCTGTTGTGTTGCAACTGCTATCATTGTCTGCATTGTTTCCATCCTTGCAACTGGTGCATATGTCTCATCATAATCTATACAGGGTTGTTGTTTGTACCCTTTCACAACTAGCCTTGCCTTGTGTCTTTCAATCTTCCCTTCAGCTATACACTTGGTCTTATAGACCCACTTCACTCCAATGACTTGTTTACCCTTGGGTAAATCAGTCAACTCCCATGTTTGGTTCCTCTCTATAGCCTCCAACTCTTCATCCATGGCCTTACACCACTTATCTTCTTTCACCGCTTCCTCAAAGTGTGTTGGATCACTATAGGAGAATAGTGCAAAATCCAAATTTTCATTGAAATCAGCATGGTGTGTGTTGTCATAGATCTCCCTCACACTCTTTTTCTTACGTGGCATCAATGATGCGAGTGTAGGGTCTGAATTTGATTCTAAACTGCTACTACTCTGACCTCTGGAGCTACTATACTGCTGGTTGTTGAAGCTACTGCTTTGCTAAATTCTAAAGCTGCTAGACTGTTGTCTCTATTCAGTGTTGCTAGATTGCTATCTCTGTTGAACATTGCCAGAGTTATTGTTCTATTGCAGATCACCAGAGCTATTGTTTTCTAATTCTCTATGGTAGTTTCTTCCTCTTCCTCGACCTCTTGCATTGGTCTAAGCTTTGAAAGCTTTCTCTATGGAAGGAGCAGATCTATTGAACCACTGCTCATGGGTTTGTAGTGAACCCATCAACTCATCTATAGTCATTTGAGAAAAATCCTTTGCCTCTTCAATGGAAACAAATACATAATCAAACTTAGTAGGCAGACTTCTTAGGATTTTCTTAACAATCCTTTGCTCTTCCATTGTTTCTCCATTAACTCTCAGTTGATTTACCAAGGTTGAAACCTTAGTGTGAAAATCTAAAATGGATTCATTATCTTTCATTTGTAGAGTCTCAAAATTTCTTCTCAAGAGCTGTAACTTAGCTAACCTCACTTTTTCAATCCCTTTATAACTATTTTGCAATATATCCCAAGCTTGTTTTGCATAGTTTGATGCTGCAATACATGGGAAAATAGCCTCACTCAAGGCTGCCTAAATCAAACTGAGGGATTTTGCATCCTTCATTCGGGTCTCCTTCAATTGATTCTTTTGTGCATTTGAAAGGGTTGCCAATGCATTTGGGTCTATGATATCATTGAACCCATTTATGACCACTCCCATAGGTCATTTGCAACTAAGATGGTTCTCATCTTTTTAGCCCATATATCATAATTTTTCCCATCAAAATTTGGTGGTTGTTGCCAACCTTTGCTCTCACCTCTTGCCATTTTTCTCAAATTTGAGAAAACTAAACAATGCCTAGATAACCTAGGGCTTTACCAAAGACACCCACAATAAACTTACTGCCCAAAAAAATAGGGATCTAATACCACTTGCTGGGAGGCAGGAGTGCAATAAAACATAGCTTTCATGCTATTACTAGACTAATAGAATAGAAATAAACACACAAAGGATGCACAGAGACAACACAGAATAAAATATGACATAGAAAATTAGATTTGCATATATTCCTTGTTTTCTTCAAAATTACAAAAACTCAGAGGATATTCTCTGATTTACATGAACAAAATAAAACTAAGTTATTTGGACAAATATCCAATGACTGGGTGCTACACTAACACCTCAAAAACATAAACTGCTACAATCTTGTAGCTGCAGCTGACAATGTGTTGTGTCTGCTAACATTCATTTTGTGTTGCTATTGTCGCTTGTTATGTGTTGAACATTCTCTACTTCATCTGCTACTATAGGGTCTTCTTCGAATACAAAAAACTTGCTTCTACCTTCTCTAACGGTTGCCAAGACATTCCTTTTGTCTTACTTTCAGCTCATGAGAATGAGCACTTCATTCAAATTTCAAAATCACCTAACACATTAATTGTTGTACAGGTATTTGTTGGTTGTTGCAAGCCCAAAAATATGCGCTTCTTTTCAAATTCAAATATACCTACCAAAATAAATGTTGGTAGATACGTTGAGTGCAACTTGACAAAATTCAAACTGACATGGGCAGGGGGAAAAGTCTACAGGTTGTAGATTAATTAATATTCAAACAATATTTAACATCACATTCAGCTTGTTCATTAGATTCATTTAGAACATGTCCATTTATTTATAAGTGTGTGTTACTATTTATTTGGTTGCTAATATTTCTAACATTTAGATTTGTGCATCGATTTATCTTTCAAGATATAGGTTGTGTTTTCTAAAATATCTTTGTGGAAATGCATAGTATCATAATATCTACTAATGTTGCAACTACTCAACTTGATATAGACTCAAGAATAAACAAGTTCTTTCCTTTTTATACTTGGACCACATTAATAAAAGTAAGAAAACTTCCTACTACTCCTTTATTTGCATACCATTAAATAGATAATTACCCCTTTTTTCACATTGCCAATCTTAAGAATATAAAGCAATTTACTAGAAATTACAACTTTTACAAGTATCCTTTTTTTTCAGTTTTAAATTCATTAGTTGTTCAAACAAATAGAAAATCTAATTCCTTATAGGCTATGTATCATTCAAATAAAAGCATTAAATTTATTTCTACACTCAAGAGAAAACCCTTGCATTCACTTATTCAATCAATACATAGACTTACACTTTGAAATAACTTTTATTTTCTTTCCTTAAATGAAATTCACAATTGTATGCTTGAAAACCCAACAATCAAGATGTTACAAATTAACTCTTTAACATATGACCCACAATGTACATCAAATAAGTTGAACATGGAAATTTCAAGAACAATTTGATTTCCCCATTCACAATCTTGAACAACTCCAAAGCACACCTTCCAAAACTCCATCCAAACCTAAAAAGGGAAAACAAGACGAAAACCATAATATGCTAATGGGATCTCCACCCATCTGTAGGGTTGTGAGATAACCTACCCTTGAACATGGGGAAAACACTTAGCCACATGAATAACTCAAAACAAAACTCAAACATATCTCAACACATAAATACTCCACATAAGAGATTCCACATTAAACCTTCCCCATATGCAAAAAACACATACCTAACATAATGGTTTGCCACAAAGGGAAACCATATAGGGGGAGTAGGGGCTCAACCTAAAATGGGGAAATATATGCATAAACTCCACATCAATACCACAACCATGTCAACACCTTATTCCTCCCAACAACCAATCTATACCAAGTAAAATGGGATACTCATATCCCAAATAATAAAATGTTTCTACATGTAGGAGTCACACCCACTTAAACCCCTACACATGGAAGACCAAAGTCTCCTCTTCACAAGAGGGGTTAACTCCCCTAAAAACTTCACACAAGAAAAAATGACAACACAAAACATACAACAAAACACATCACATCAAGAAACCCTCAAACCAAAACCCCATAAAATAATTTTTACACATTATTGGATAATATCAAAGAAGAAGAATACCTCACATCATTATTATCCCAACAATGGTAGACTTTATTGGACAAATACCCTCCTCCTCCTCCAAGCCTTCTCTTTGGCCTCCTCCTCTTCCCAACACTCTCTCCTCTTCCCCCTCTCAAGAACTCCAAAATAAAGATCCAAATTATTAAAAACAAAAATGAGCAAGGTGACCATGTCCTCTCTGTAAGGAAGGATTTTTAAAGAGGAGGGAGAGATAACTTCCTCCCATAACCAAAACAACCACCCATCCACCCTCCCTTTTTTTCCACTTTTGTGAGTGGGGGTAAAATGAGGGTTTAAACATTTTTATAAGATCACAAATGAGAAAAAGAATATTCCAACTTATACATCTAGGTCCTAGACTAATTTCTAACACATAAAATGTACCCTAGACCTCATAAAAACACCTAAAAATCACTTTTAAAGTTTACAAATTAAACTTGCACAAAACATAACCATATAACACTTGAAAACCATATATTTCCAACCTAAAGACCAATAGACCATAAAATCCCATGCCTAGGTCCTACATTATGCAAAATAGCACAAAGTGGCTAAGTACATTACCATTAATTCCATTGGCATTTAAATATGTGTACACTCAATCAAAACTATAAGTATGATATATATACATATACAAAATGAATCCATCATTTAATTACATATCATCATAAATCAACGTACAACTAGATATCATAAATAATTTATCATTTCACAAATGCATTAATCTCAATGATCATAAATAGTATTACATGAACTACATAAAACATAACATCCATGATTATATCAATACCATCCATGGAAATAAGATGTGCATCATCCATTGGTACTATTTGCATCAATTAATAGTTGAAGCAATTGTCACATGTTAAATATATCATTTCAAGAATAATATTCAACTCTAAAAAATTCCAATTCAATCATCTACACAATTAATAATATATGATTTGCATCCCTACCTCATCTACTTACATATCACCCAATCAATTAATAATTAATTCAACAACACATTATCATAATATGCTCCTCTGGTAGTAATCTTTTCAATACCATCTCATAATTGATAATATCACATGCAAACAAACTATCAAACCTCCTCTCTATATCAAAACTTACAAATCCTAATATTAATTACATCTAGTGGTAATAAAATAATCATCTCAACATCCCCTACCACATCATTCAATCCACCATTATACATAATAGCACTATTACTAACTGTTGACGTGTCTTAATGGCACAACAACATGTAAACAGAATATTTTTATTATGTTTCTCCTGAAAGAGAAAGACAACACATGGATATCTTAGCTCCCAAGGTCTTGGTAGTTGGTTCTCAACTGTGCTGATGTTTCTCAATGGTCAATGTAACAGTAATGTTCAAGGGGCCTGTTGGTATTGAGCTTTTAGATTGTTCTGAGATCAAACATAAATTCAAAACCTATTTTAACTGGGGTTTTAAAGAAATAGAAAAAGATAGATCAAAGCTTGGAACTGAAAAGAATAATACTTCATCCTACTTAACTAGACCTTTTACCTTTCAAGGAATTGCTAACTGAAACTGGAGAACAAAATCAACTTTTGACTGACACACAACTTCATTCATCCACAGTGCTAATTTTAACAAGAGATTATAAATCACTATTTAAACAAAACATAAAATAAGACGTCAGTCCTTGAAAGATTCTCAAATCGAATGATTAAGTCAAGACAAACACCATTCTGGAACACAACATGAAATAGATTTTAATCTGGTTGCTTTTACTGTTAATGAAACAGGTAAGCAACATTTACAAATCTAGCACAATCACCAGTGTACAGAAAATCCATGACTCCAAATTGTTTCCATTTATACTAAGAAAACAAGAAGTGTACATGACTGTCTATGCTAAATCTAACTCCTATTTTATTACTCTCCTTAAGCTTTTCTCTACTACCACTTAGAAGATTACTACTGCTCTTAAAATCTATATCTCTATGTCTTCGAACCTCCTTTACAAAAAGGAAAAAATTGCCATATATACAAGATGTGCCCAAAAGAATGTGTTGGCGCCCTATTTTTAGGGTTTACAAAATATCTAGTCATTGCAGGTGGGTCAGCCCTCAGATCTTTTTGAATAGAGTTAATGTTGCGTTGAATGGCATCCCCACTGTCCATGTTGGTGAAATATAGCTCAAGGGATGATCTGTAGATCTTTTGTAACTACAGCATTTACTTTCGGCCTCTGTGTCCATCCCCGAACTTCCCTGAAGGGCTGCCTTGAATGCTCTAAAGCATTGTCATTAATGCGGATCCATCTCTGCTAGTAGACACCACAGCTGTCCCTGAGACTTGTGACTTCCTCCTTCTTCCTACTCTAGACCTCTCTGCACGTTGACCGTCCCCTGGAAGCAGCACCAGACTCTCTGTTCAGATTCGAACACCATCTCTCCCAGGCCGATCCACCAGCTCATCCACAGAGTAAGTTCATTTCGTTCACATTCTGTTGATTTCCTTCACCGGGATAGTCAATCAGTTAAACTATCAATGGTCGGCCCTTTTAGCCTCTTCTGATTGGTGAAACAAACTCCACATAAGACTCTCGGGTAGTCAAAGTGGTTCAAACAAAATCGCATGTCGGTGAGACACTCATCGTGTCTCCCTAATGCGATTATACCTCTCTCAGCAGCTATCGTCGTAACATATGTCAGTCACCGAGAGATTACAGCGACAGGAAAATGTTCAGTCAGGAGTCTCTCTGAGCTCACTTCATTTTGGCGTGACCGTGTTGGGTCGGTGAGACATTATGCTGAGATCATCCCACTCTCGTCGAGCTTAGACCTTTCTTTCGGTGGGAGTCCCTTCAGTCGGCAAGACATTATGCCGAAGGCTTTATCTTTCAGGGACCTCATTTCATTTCAAGGAGACACCACACTATCGGCCAGACCTCATGGCGAAAGTAAACCACTCCCCCCCAATGTCGTTCTTCTTTCGGCAGGAGCTCGCCCTGTCGGTGAGACTTCACACTGAAACTAACCACTGTCACCAAGACCTCCTTTTGTCGGCGGGACTTTATGTTGAGCTCCCTTCTGTCAGCGAGACTAGTTCCCTTCACCGAGACATTACACCGAAGTCATGCCCCTTTCGCTGAGACCCTTCCCAGTTGGCCAGAAATCACAACAAAGGGAGAACCCTTCAGCAAAACCTCCACGCTTCGGCCAGACCTTACGGAAAATATAAATCTTTCTCCCCGATGCGGCCCTTTGAACAACTGTCAGCATGAGATTACACCGAAAGTATAACCTTCGACAAGACATTCAGCAGTTGGGGAGAAATCACCCCGAACTCATTTTCTCTCACCAAGACCTTCATTTCATGTCAGCGAGACTTTTCCTGTTCGGCCAGACCTCATGCCGACCATAATCTTTCTCCCCGGGCCACTCCATTTCGGCAAGAGTCCACCCTATCGGTGAGACTTCATGCCGATGCTACCATCCCTCGCTGAGACCTCCTTCTATTCAGTGGTACTTTATATCGAGCTCCCTGTTCTTGCCGAGCTCACGTTTCATTTGCTGAGACTTCATCGGTCGACAGGACATCTCGCCAAAAGCACAACCCTATACTAAAGGCATCCTTTCGGTGAGATATCGCTCGATCGCCAAGACTTCTCAGCGAACCCAAACCTCTATTCGCCAAAACCTCACCCCGTCGGTGAGGTCTTTTAGCGAATGCAAACCACCTTCCCCGATGCCCTTTCATTTCGGCAAGAGTTCACCCGGTCGGTGAGACATCTTGCTGAAGCCATCTCTCTCTCTGTGAGATCCCTTCGGTGACATCTCCATTTCACTGAGACTCCGACGGATCGGCAAGACCTTATGCTGATATTATCTCATGTCGGTGAGACTTCCTTCTTTCACCAAGACATTACACTGAAGTCTCTCCTTTTCGCCGAGAGCTCATTTTTCTTTGGGGAGACCTTGCTTGGTCAGCGAAACCTCATGCCAATGCCACCCCCACCTTTGTCATTGAGGCATTACTCTGATCAAAGAGACACATAGAAACTCATAGCAACCGAAATGTCTCAGTGACCCTTTGGATTTCAAATGAATAGAACCAAACTTCCAGTCGGCAAGACAACAGGAGGGTCTCAGCGACTTTTTCCCTGAGGATTTTTATGCTGAATGGGACATAGGTGTGCTTTACAGCTGACTTCCTTGAGAGATATCATCATGTGCAGGATTTAATCCTACATTCAACAAAGAGAACCACAGTAAAAAGTACACAAACAGAGGTTAATTAATCAAAATCATCATTAAAATGAATCCTAGGCCACGAAATACTCAAACATAAAGAAACCCAAGTTCAACCGAGGTAGAACCAAATTCAAATAAAACAAAAAATACAGACCCAGGAGGAAAACGAAAGGAATTCCCAAGACCAAAGCCAATAAACAAAGGCAACGAAAGCAAAAAGAGAAGGGGGACCCATTTTGTTCTAGAATAAAATGGGGTGGTTATGCAAGGCATAACAAATGGCGACTCGGATGGGAAAATGGTTTACCCATTTTCAAGAAATTGAAAGATTCAACTACCCAGAATCTCTGGTTTATGAACATCACAACTCCAGTTGGGTCAATTTTAACAACCAAGGCTGAGCTAGAATCTCAAATGTAAATCAACAATGGCTACCCCTGAATCTATGTGTGTGCTTGATTGTGCATCACTCTTTTATAAAGTTTTCTTCATCTTTCGAACAACAATGTGCAAGATTGGAGCTACATGAGTTGATTCCCTTTAGTTGTCGTGCAATGATGTCTTGGGCATTGCTCTGCTGCCAGTCAGGCATCCATAGCCTTGAGGGAGATACCTCTAGTTTTCTCACATCATCGCTCTACTGCCAGCCAAGCATCCATAGCCCTAGTAGAGATACCGGAATCACCCATTCATATTGAGTCCAATTTTCTCTTTAGATGGTTCTCTCTCTCTTCTTTTTTTTGAGCTTCAAATATTTCACTCAATTTTTTTTCAATATGTCAGATGTTTAACATCTGTTCTAGGTTGAAAACTACAATAGACCTCATAACAGCACTTGGGAGATCAGATTTTTCACTCAAATCTTACAACACCATAGTCCTAGGACAAATATACCATTACAAGAGGAGATGATCTTGATGATTTTTGACAGATTAAGAGGGATTTGATGAAAATTGCTTACTTTGTACCTTGTTTTCAAGACTTTCCACAACTCTTATTGACAATGGGCATAAAGAAAAAGTTTTGGACAAAATCACCCAATCAGCGAACCTAAAAATATCTAAACCACTTCTCTCCTAATGGCCAAAGTATGCTCGAGATAACAACCACCATTTCAAGATGGGAAAGAACAGATAAACTCCAAAGAACAAAACAAGACAGAAACCAAACAGCAAAGGAATGAAAGAACAAACAAACAACAATAGAACTACTTACAAATAGAAAAAGCACATTATTTACAAACAGGAAACAAACAAATTATTTAGATAAAAAAAATAGCAAACTATTTACATGCAGAACACAATTAGCAAGCTTTATGACTCGAAATAATGCTTAAGAAACTGCCCATTGACAGGCAAGGGAACAAGTTCTCTAGTTAAACTACTCAGTCAGAAAGTATTTTCTCCTAGGATCTCAGCAATCTCATAGGGACCCAACCAGAGTTTATCGAACTTCTGGTGACTGCCCTTCTTTTCACTAGCTTTATCCCATAACAACACTAGGTCTAATATCCTAAAAGCCTTGATTTTGGATCTTTTGTCAAACCAACGTTTGACAACAGCCTGATGTCTGAAGAATTGCTGCAAGGTGGCATCTCTCTACTCTTCTAATTTCAACAAGGCAGCTAATCTTACCTCTATCCTATCATCACTAGAGTAGAATTTCTGCATGAACTCAAGGATAGGTATTTGCAAATGTATAGGGAACACAGTCTCTTGCCCATACATGAGTTTAAATGGAGAATTATTTAAAGCAGCCTTAATCCTAGTCCTATCTGCCCATAATGCAAATCTTAGCTGGGTATGCCAGTCCCTAGGGTTGTCCTCTAACAGTTTTTTATTACCCCTAAGAGATTCTTATTGGTTGATTCTACAACTCCATTGCCTTGTGGGTAATAATTTGAAGAATATTTTAGGACAATTTTGTGATCATAAGCCCATGAAATGAACTTAGCTGAAGAAAAGGAAGAGCCATTGTCACATACCAATGCGAAGGGTACTCCAAACCTAGTGGTGATGCATTTGGTGAGGAACTTGATCACTACCTCCGTTGTGCTATTCTTGCAAGGTATAGCTTATGTCCATCTTATGCAGTAGTCAGTGGTAGTCAGAATAAATTTGTGTCATGCAAGAGAGTTTGGGTTAATTACCCTAATAAAATCTAGTGCCCATTGGGCGAATGGCCTTACCTCGTAGACAGGTTGTAATGGCATGGTTGAATGACATTCTTTTGATGCAAAAATCTGACATATGTGACATGTTCTCACATGCTGATGGGAATCTTTGAAAAAGCACAGCCAGTAATAACCAGATCTAAGGATCTTATGTTCCAATGAATCTGCAGAACCATGACCTGTGCTATGTTTCCCATGAAATTCAGTGATTACATGCTTAGCCTCTTGCTGATCAAGACATCGTAGGTATACTCCTTCAAAATTCTTCATGTTTACCAACCCTCCTTTGAGCATATAATGAGAGCTCTTCATTCTCAACACTCTCATCTGAGTTGTATTCATTCCCTGCGGGCACCAATTATTGAGCATGAAGCAGATGATATCGGCATACCAAGAGTCGTTGGAGAAGGACTGAGTGGTGTATTGCTGACAAATGATGTTGTCACCAGCATTGGCCATGGACTTAGATAGGCCCGTACCTCTGACAAGTTTCATAGGGTGTATCTCTAGGTCGAACTCCTGTAGAATGGCCATCCATTTCCCCCTTCGTTCTCCCAATTTGCTTTGCATGAGTAGGGACTTCACAGCTGCGTCAGGAACTACCGCAATAATCTAACTTTAGAGGATGTAGTGCCTGAATTTCTTGACAGCGTTGACTAGTGCAAAAGCTTGCTTTTCAAGATGTGGGTACTTAACTTCATCATTTTTGAATGCAAAGCTCATGAAAGTGATTGGCCTCTCCTCTACCTCTCCTCTTCATTGAGTCAGTACTGCTGCAAAGGAATGTTCAGAAGCAAAGGAATAAATGTAGAATGGCTTCAAGTAGTCAGGGCTGGTAAGGACTGGCATTTCTGAAATGGATCGCTTGATCTGTGAAAACGTGACCTTTGCCTCATCACTCCATTCTATTTTGGCATCTTTCTTCATCATTTCGTTCAGTGGTTTTACAATTTCTACAAAGCTTGTGATAAATTTTCTCACAAAGTTGATCTTTCAGAAGAAAGACCTCATTTCTTTCTTGCTTCTTGGCCTGGTGATCTTCAAAATGGACTCAACTCGGTCTGGATCGATTGATAATCCTCTTTCAGAGATTACGTGTCCCAAAAGCTTCCCTTTAGAAACCCCAAACACACATTTTTTAGGATTCAAGGAGACTTCATATTGGATACATCTTTGGAGAACTTTGGCTAAGTCTACAACATGGTTCAGTCTATCCTTGGAGAACACTGTCAAGTCGTCCATGTAAACAATAATGCATTTACCGATTAAGTCCTTGAATGCTACATCCATGGCGCATTGAAAATTTTCTCCAGCATTTATCAAACCGAATGGCATCCTTTTGTATGCGAATGTTCCCCACTTTGTAGTGAAGGTTGTCTTCATTTTTTCTTCACAGTTAACCATTATCTGATCTTATCCAGAGTAACCATCCAGGAATGATATCATCTGAGATCCATTGATAGTTTGCAAGACTTCATCCAGAGAAGGGAGTGGATAATTGTCCTTTTCGGATGCTCTATTCAGATTTCTAAAGTCTACACATAGCCTGATCTCTCCATTTTTCTTACGGACTAGGACCAAGTTAGCCACCCATGTTGAATGTCGTACAGGGAAGATTATTCTTGCAGAAAGTAATTTTTGAACTTCCTTAAGGATCAAGGGTTCAATCAGGGCGTTGATAGGGCATTGTTTCTATCGAAATGGTTTGGCTTCGGGCTTCAGAGGGATAGTATGAGTCGTTACAGAAGCATCAAATGTCTTTAGATCTTCATATCCCTAGGCTATTGTAGCAATATCTTTCTTCAGTGCCCTCAGTATATCTTTCCTGATTGCTTCAAGGCAAGCTGTCCCTATGTAAACATTTCTTTCAGGGCCAGAATCAGCTAGGTTAACAGTTTCATATTCACCTCCTTTATCTTCAACTGATATCTTCTCTCGAGCCCTTGGGTCTAAATCAAAAATTCTTTCCAAGGCCACCATTCCCTTGGGAATTCTATTTCCTTTTAAATTGAGGACTCCTTCTATATCACAATCTCCAGGGTTCCAATCCCCTTGATCCCTATTGGACTCATCAATGATCTGTCCTTCGAAAACATCTGAGCTTGCTAGAAAAGCAAGAATATGTCGATCATCATCAAAGACTTGAAAGTTCCTGACATTATCGGGAACTACAGCCCAATGGAAATCAACTCCACTGAGAATCTATTAAGCTTGGAGCCTTGCATAGGTTCCAAGGTGCTTGTAGCAACAACTAACAAATCAGCTATCTAATTCTCCTCTCTTGGGATTAAACTAATCCCAAAAGCATCGATTCTTCAATCAAGTTCCATACCCAATTTCTATAAGTTGTCAACCTTCTATTGTGACATGTGTATTGGCTGTGCACTTGCTTGATAACAATTTCTGAATCTCCTTTGACCATCAAGGCTGTGACTTTCTTCTTATGTGCGAACATCATCCCCCGAGTTAGAGCTTCATATTCTACTATGGTGTTAGTGCATCCAAACTGCAACCTATAAGAAACAAAGAAAGTTGTCCCTTTCGGGATGGTTAATTCAATTCCAACACCACAGCCTGTTTTGGATTTGGATCCATCAAACGTAAGGGTCCACAGTTGATCATGATATGGGGTCGATCCCTTGGCAGTTATTGTGGGGATTTGGATAGAATGAGTTTGAGGTGGGGCTGCTTGATCTTTTGCATCAGATATAGGAAACAGGTGCTTAATATGTTCTTTAGGTACACTTTCCAATTCCTTTTTGACTATATCATATAATGTGACTATCTTTTTGGCGATCACTTGTGCCTTTGGTTTACCCCTTGGGTTTTGGTATACTGTTGAGTGCAGGGATGTCAAACGAACCTTGGAGTTGTTCTTCATCAATACGCTGATTCAGAAATGTGTATGGGGTAGGTTCAATTTGAGAAGGAACTTCCTCTAAAGTTATCTTATCCCTGGTTAACATTATTGCCTCTTTGGCTTCAAATGAGAAGTGATTTGCAACGGTCTCAGGGTGACTTAAGCTAGCTTCCTCAGCCTGGGAAACATGATTTAAAATGTCAATGCAGGGTTGGAAAGTCAATTCAGAATGATTTTGGTAATGCACCCTGCACCAATTAGGGAGTAGAAGACTCTACAGATCGGTATCTTGCCCTAAGACTAGTTGATCCTATTGTAGCTTCTTAATCAATGCTTGTTGGTTTTCATTAATCATAGAATCATGGAATTTTGGTATTGGCAGTTCTTTAGGATCAAGAACAGAAAAGGTTAAAATTTCATCTCTTTTATAAACCCCTATCCCGGTTTCAAAGTAAGCTACCTCATTGGGGCAATCATACTCAGTGATGACATGCTTGAGGCGAGGTTCACTTTCAACCCTAATTTGCATAAGCACTCCCCTCCATGGTAGCCACATATGTGAAAATTCAACGAAGAGATATCCCCCTATACCTTTCATCAAATCTCTGCTCAGCAACATACCATAGGTCTCAGGAATGTCTGCCACTTGAACATCTATATTGGTTTGAATCCTAGGGTCTGACCCTACTTGAACATGTATGTTTCTCAACTCTCCCACTACATTAACCTCTATCATTTCAAGTTGGATGACCTTCTTGTTTGTTTGGATAGGGTTTAATCCCAATTTCTTGCATATAGAAAATGGCATAACACTGCCAGAAGCCCCTGAATCTAACAGAAAATTATGTAGGTTCTTCCCACAAATTCTTAAACTTAAAAGAAATGGTGGAGTACCTAACTTTCTTTTGTACAAGGTTGTGTTCATGGCTGCAGCAGGTGCCACCTTGTTCTTTTCTTTTGATTTATCATCTTTCTCCAAAGCTTTCAGCACTATCTCTTGTTGGGCAGGGCACCACTTTAGGACGTCAAAGTATGACAAAGAGGTTTTTTGTTTCTACATCTCAAAAACAATATCAAATTATGTATTATAACTTGCATTGCTTTTGACAACCCCAAGTGAATTACCTCTATTATGGAAGTCAAGTGGGCCTTTTGGTGGAGGACGATTGTTATTAGCACTTTGATTTGGAGGCACCATGTGATTAGGTGGTGTTAATGTGGTAAATGAACCCTTATTCTGATTTCTTAGGAAGTGTCCTCCTTTTCTCTGAAAATCTTGGGCATCATACATATCTTCCTCTAGTTCATTCTCATCTTGCCTTGGGAATGAAGGTTCTTCCTCAAAGGGGTCATAAGTCATTTCCGTATCTATTGAATCACCTCCTTTGTTTGAATTCCCTTAAATGTTTGGGCATCCGCCTGTGCCATCTTGACCATCTTTTCCATTTCAGGGCAATTTACCTTAGAATGGGTTGCAATATCATGTAGCCTACACCAGTTAGTCATAAAATTGAGGTCAACCACATTTACAATATGTGACCTCTCCTCATTAGCTTGATAATTATGAGAAACTCCACCGTTGTTTGGCCCTATATTCCATTGTCGGTTGTTATTTGGCGTCTAGCTATATCCTCTATTTTGATTTTGATACCATTGGTTAGGGGAGTTTTTGCCTTGATAACCCCTTTGGTTGTGATTGTAGTTGTTCTGATAATTACCCTAATTGTTGTTGTTTTGATTAGGGTAGTTACCTTGGTTTTGGGAGGGGTTCAATCGAAGCTGAGCCATATCATTTGTGACTTGGGACAGTGTTTTCTTCAAGGTCTCTACCTCATTTGTGAGTTAAACTGTCTTTTCACTTTCCACACTCTTAACAATAGGTGGCTGACCACCATGATTTGGTGTTCCAACTTGGTTATGATGACCATGGGGACTTTGAGGAACTTGTGTTTGTTGAAAGAATTCAGGAGTTCCATTGGAAAAGAATGGAACAGGTGGTTGAGTTTGCAATTCAGACATAGGCCCATAATGGGAAGGAGACATCCCTGGGACAGTATTGAATAAAGGGATTGGGCTATGTATCTGATATCCCATTGAAGGAAAACCCCCTCCCAAACTTCCTTGTTGAGAACTAATTTGTTGTTGTAGCTTGATAGCTAGATGATAGACTTTAGACAGGGAATCAATGTCTGCAGGCTGATAAGTCCTTTGTAGGAACAAGCCAAGTAAAGGATCTATAACCCTAAAGTATGCTTGAATGGCACTATTTTCAATAACTAGATAGGGGTCTTGCAGTCTCCTATACATTCGTTGAAACCTAGTATTGAATAAAAGCAAGGATTCACCTCGTTCCTTCCTAATGGTAGCGAATTGGTGGTACAAAAGGGCTGGATCCACATAAACCCTGAACTGATTGATGAAAGCGTTCTCCAAGTGCGTCCAGGTTAGAATGGAACCTTGCGGAAGATTAAGATACCAGTTGTACGCCATGTCTCCTAAGGAATAAGGGAACAACCTACAAACTACATCATGGTGAGCTATCTAAGCTCTGGTACAAGCGTCCTTAAAATCTTGTATGTGCTCTTTAGCACTCCTTGATTCACCATGAATGTATTTGGAACAAAATTTCTCAGGATTCTTAGACATATCGTGAAAACCTCCTAGAATAGTCCCTAATGGAGAGAGATTATTCTGAAAAAATGACATTAGTATCACTGGTAGTTGAGCCAGCTGTTGGATGGGTCGAACTAGTTGTGGTGGCACTTGAGATGGATTCGGTGATGGATTGATGGGTACCCACTGGGCTATAGGTGAAAAGCTTGGTGGGGTGAGCGGGGATGACAAGGGTGGCATGATGGTTGATCCAGTCTTATGATTCTTGTGTCTTATTGGGGTCTTAAGTTCTATCAAAGGTGGTGGATTTTTAGTTGATCGAAGAACTCTATGGGACTTTTCTGGTGAGAAAAACCCAGTACTATCCAGCTTGCCCTTCTAGGCCCTCCTTCTAGCGCCAGATCTACTGACGTGTCTTAATGGAACAACAACGTCTAAACAGAATATTGCTATTATGTTTCTCTTGAAAGAGAAAGACAACACATGGATATCTTAGCTCCCAAGGTCTTGGTAGTTGGTTCTCAACTATCGCGTGTTGCTCAATGTTCAATGCAATGGCCAATGTTCAAGGGGCCTACTAGTGTTGAGCTTTTGGATTGTTCTGAGATCAAACATAAACTTAAACCTACTCTAACCAGGGTTTTTAAAGAAATGAAAAAGATAGATCAGAGCTTTGGGACCGAAAAGAATGACAATTCATCTAACCCAACTTGAGACTTGTTGTTGCCTTTCAAGGGATTTATTAACTAAAACTGTAGAGAAAAATTAACTTGTGATTAACACACAACTTCCTTCATCCACAGTGCTAATTTAAATAACAGATTGCAAGTTACCATTTAAACCAAAACATAAAATAAGACTTCAATCCTTGAAAGATTCTCAAATCAAATGATTAACTCTAGACAAACACTATTCAGGAACACAATCTGAAGTAGATTTTAATCTAGTTGCTTCTACTGTTAGTGAAACAAATAAACAACATTTACAAATCTGGCACAATCACCAGTGTACAGAAAATCCATGACTCTAGATTGTTTCCATCTACTCTAAGAAAACTTGATAGATACATTCCTCCCTTACGTAGAATCGTCTATTACTCTTGCTACATTTTTTTTTTTGCTTCTTCTAAAATTACTACTGTTCAAGATCTATATCTCTATGTCTCAAAACTTTTTCTATTTTTTTTCTAACCCCTACAAAGAGGCAAGAATGCCATATATACATAGTGTACCAAAAAGAATGTGTTGGCCCTTGTTTTAGGGTTTACAGAAGATCTTATTACAGAAAGGTTGGCCCTCAGATCTTTTGAATAGAGTTAATGCTGCGTTGAATGGCATCCCCATTGTCCATGTTGGTGAAAGATTTGTCCTCAGGAGAAGCCTTTAGATCTTTTGCAACTACAACATTAACTCCTAGCCTCTGTGTCCATCTTTGAACTCCCTTGTAGAGCTACCTTGAATGCTCCAAAGAAATTCCATTAATACTGATTTGCCTCCTTGCCAGTAGACCACATAGCTATCCCCAAGACTGATGGCTTCCTCCTTCTTCTAGCCTCTTTCATGCTCTAGACCCTTCTACCTGTTGACCATCTTCTGGAGGGAGCACCAGACTTCCCATTAGATCTTCGCACCACCGTTCATCAAGGTGTTCCATCGGCTCATTCACGGAGCAGATCTAGACTGGTTGCATTTTGTTAGTCTTCTTCAAGGAGGTAGTCAATCAGTCAAACTATCGCCGGTCTGCCCTTTTAGCTCCTCCTAGTTGGTTAAACATATGCCACACAAGATTCTTGGGTAGTCAAAAGTGGTTCAAATAAAATCGCATGTTGGTGAGACACTCATCATGTCTCCCCGATGTGATTATACCTCTCTTAGTAGCTATTAGCGTAACATATGTCAGTTGGTGAAAGATTACAGTGAGCCACACAAGCCATATCGATATCCACAATGGTCACCGAGACAATCGCCATCGGCCAGAAGTCATGGCGAGCCCTTAGAACTTATACCACTGTGCCTCCTTCCATCAGTGAGACATTTGCATTCGGCGAGACATTACAACAATAGGAAAATGTTTAGTCATGAGTCTCTGCAAGCTCACTTTATTTTGGTGAAACCCTATCAGGTCAGTGAGACGTTATGCTGAGATCATCCCACTCTCGCCGAGCTCAAACCTTTCTTTTGGTGGGAGTCCCTTCAGTCAACAAGACATTATGCCAAAGGATTTATCTTTTGGTGACCTCATTTCATTTCGAGGAGACACCACACTATCGGCCGGACTCATGGAGAAAGTA
>VDFB02270651.1:296579722-296879885 GCA_007258455.2 Sequoia sempervirens | reverse complement strand
CTCTTAGATTGTATGCTAGGCTCAATGAACAATCCTCCTAAAGAATGAGATTGAATACGAAATGCATGTAATGCTTAAGCTAAGACATGATTGCTGAAAATGAAAGACTATTGATGATGCTATGAATAATAAAACTAGAATGCTATAATGCTATAATGCAATTAATCTCTAATTACTCTGATATGTGTTGTGTAACCTTTGCTTGGATTGGTTGTGCTATTTATAGAGTTTTTGAAAGCTTTTGATTGGCTAATATGATCAACGATTGTGAAAATTCCTGGCAGATCGAACGGTTGAGGATGGATAAGACTGAAGAAAAATAGAAGAAAGCATAAAGCAAGATTTTTTTTCTTTTTCTGTAAAAGAGGTAAGATAAGATGATGAAGATGATTTGTAAAAATCATCTTTTTGTGAGATTATGGGAAGATTTTGAAGAAGATAAATAATGAATTATTGAATTCAATTATTTATTTATGGGTGACACAGAGATTCTTCTTAAAATAGAATATTTACCCTAGATTTGAAGAATAATGGAAGATTTCATAATTAAATAAGATATTTAATTATGATTCTGCAAAGATATGGAAGATATTTAATTAAACTTTTTGAGAAGTGGTATGTAAATGAAATTAATTAAATAAGATATTTAATTAACTAGAAGAAAGATTTGAAAAGGAATAATTTAATTTAATTAAATCAAAAAGACTTAATTAAATTCAAAAGTGATAATTAATTAAAATAAATAAAGTGTATTTATTTAATTAATCAAGTGGACATATGAATATGAAATAATTAAATAAAAGTCAATTTATTTAATTATGACAGAAGAATAAAATGAATGAACAATATAATTAAATTAATTAAATTTAATTATATGTAGAAGACTTTAGAGAAATTAATTAAATAATAAATATTTAATTAAATGTCAGGATTAATCAGATATGACCAATTTTATGCATCTACAATAATCTTATAGGTCTTTTCATGTTTATGCCATTGAAGGCTTCATTCCATCATATTGACAACATTTGCCAAGACATGGCAACTTCATAAAACTATCAACCTAACATGACACAAAACACTTCCTAATGGTCTTTTGAGACCTTATTACATCGCACTCATGATTACAAAGAAAAAATTCATCACTTGACCACCTAATGGTCCTAGTTGTCCTTGGTGCTCCTGCACCATACATCTGGCCATGAAAGCTTTCCAAGTCTCTTGGAATTCTACAACACCTTGACCTGCAACAAATCTCTGATGATCCTCCTTGTTCCTGCCATTGCTCCCTCTTGCCTTCATCTTCACCTTAGGCTTGGCCTTTTCCTTGCAAAACAATTCCTCTCTTCACTAATCACCTTGAACCTGCACCTTACTACTTTGTCCTATCATCCATGGCTTCATCCAATTACTCCTAACTTGTTCCATGGTGTCACTTACTTCCAAATAGTCCACTCTTTGTCCTTCATCACACTACTTTGACCTTTACATTTCCATATTATAGGTATTTTCATGTTTATTCCATTAAAGGCTTCATTGCATCATATTAACAACATTTTCCAAGACATGGAAACTTCATAAACCTATCAACCTAACATGACTCAAAACACTTCCTAATGGTATTTTGAGACCTTATTACATCACACACATGATTACAAAGAAAAAATTCATCACTTGACCACCTAATGGTCCTAGCTATCCTTGGTGCTCCTACACCATACATCCGGCCATGAAAGCTTTCCAAGTCTCTTGGAATTCTGCAACACCTTGACCTACAACAAATTTCTAATGATCCTCCTTGTTCCTACCATTGCTCTCTCTTGCCTTCATCTTCACCTTAGGCTTGGCCTTGTGCTTGCAAAACAATTCCTCTCTTGACTGAATACCTTGAACCTGCACCTTCCTGCTCTGTCCTATCATCCATGGCTGCATCCAATTGCTCCTAACTTGTTCCATGGTGTCACTTACTTCCAAACAATCCACTCTTTGTCCTTCTTCTTTTATTTTTCACCCTTGGCTTCACCTCCATCAACATGATCATCAAAACAAGGAAGTAATAAAGCACTCCCTTCACTCTTTTCCTCTTATCCATCCTCTTCACCATCTGCTTTAGGTTCTCCCATCTAGGAACCATTTCCAAAACTGCATACAATTTCCACATCAATACTCTTACCCATCTAAGACCATCCACTGTCCTAGCCTCATATTTTGCTTTCTTCTCCATTTCATTTGGAGATCCCACTCTCACCTTTCCTCTAGCCTTCACTTGGCCAACCTTTATCAACATCTCTTCCTTAGTCTCTTCCATCTTTGAGTCATTCAAACACTTTGTATTTTAAATTTCACCTTTCCTGGTGATTGCATCTTCTACAAACTCTCTCTCAGACCTTTCCTTTTCTTTTTGCCATTCCACTTGATGCATCACATCCTCTGATCTCTTATCCTCCACTGAACTCTTTTCCAACACTGTATTTTTAGGCTCTTTATCTTCTTGTCCCTTTAGTGGACCACTTACTACATCTACCATGCTTTCCACGCACTTATCTTTATCCTCAACTATCATACATTCTTCCACTAGCCTTTTATCTAGGCTCTTTGCAACTTCCATTTTTATGACCTGCATCAAACTTTTTTTCTTGTATTCTTTTTCTTGCCCCCTACATGGGTTCTTTGCATCTAGACTTTGAATCAAATCTCCCTTTACCTCTGTATCTTCTGATTTAAATGTCACTATTTCTACATTGCTTGTCTGCTCCTTGTCTCTCTTTATCTGTAGGGGACACAACACTACCCCTATCATAATTTCTTTATTCTTGACAAGCCCTTCATGGCTTTCCTCAATCCATCCACACTCTTTTACCTCTTCCTTCTTTCCCTTTGCCTCTGAGACCTTCTCATCATGTGGTCTTCCATCTTCTTTGTCATCAGTTTGTTGCTTTCCATCTTGCCCTTTCATTGGACAATCCATCTCTTCCACCATGACCTTACTAGGCCATTCTTGCCTCTTCTCCATCTTGTCTCCACTTATCTTGCCTTTTCCTTGCATTAGGGTCTCTGCCCCAAGTTTCTTCACCTCACAATTCTTTTCATCAGGTCTGCATACCTCTATTTTGACAGTATTAGACTGTCCTATACCTGTTCCTGCCTTTTCTTGATTGAAATCAGTCCTTTTCTTGTCTCCAACCTACTTTGCAAACATGTCTAGGTCCTGTATAAAGGATTCCCTTTCTCTTATCACTATTTATCCATCTTTTTTCCTTTCTAACATTACTCCTTTTTCTACTTTTGCTACCTCAACTCTTTTCTTTGTGTAAGTAGTTGCACCTTCACCATGTTTATCTTCCTCATGCTTGAGGAACTCCTTCCTTCCCATCATCACTATCCTTACCATTTTGTCTTGTTCCCTGTCATCTCCCTGCAATGGGGTTAGCTTGAACTTGATTCCATCTTTCACAATATCATACTCGAAAACAAACCACTTCAACTTCGAAAACTAACATTTGAAAGAGGTGACCGTTGGTCTCCCTCTTTAATAGACTTTTACAACCCTTCACTATTAGTTAATTTGAATTGACTTAGCACTTTTTGCACAGGTAAAATTATTCGTCATGCCGAAGAAACGAACTGTTAAAAGGAAAAAACTAACAGATGATCAGCTCCAAGCCTTCAAAGATAAAGCAAAAAACAAATGAGGGAATATCGCGAAAAAAAAATTGGGAACGATTGACGAAAACAAGCTAGTTGAAGAGGAACCTCAACCGTCAAAAAGAGAAAAGAAATTGGTAGCACAAAGGGAAAAAATGTGAAAGAGTCGTGCTAGGGGAGATGCAGATACCGTAGTTGGAGACACACCCTCTAGTGCAAGTAAATACGAAGGGACACCATTAAGGACAAGCAAATATGGAGGGACACCATCCACCACATCTGAAGTTGAGAGTACATCATCACTCAGATTTGATGAACAAGGTATGACATCATCCCCACGTGAACCTCAAGGTATGTATTCTATTCCACCCTTGGTTGAAGGTAATCTAGCCCACCCCAATTAAATATTAATGAAATTGCTAATGTTGAGATGTATGTACCTAGGAGACAACTACCTAAAATTTTGTGTAGAAAGCCAAAGTTTTTGATTAATATTGATGAGGATATTTTGCAGCACATGGAAAAGTTTTTGATTAATATTGATGAGGATATTTTGCAGCACATGGAAGGTAAGATTCCAGAACACACTTGTAGAAGATATGCTGATAAGATTTGGAAAATGTTCTTTGAAAGGCTAAATGAGACCAGAAGATGTCAACTATTTGTTCAAATGATGCAGGGTTTAAAGTACATAAATATTAGGAAGACTCTTGGGTTGAGAACATCAAATGCATCAAGTGAAAACACTATTGTGAAGAATCTAATGGATGCTTATGAGAGTGTGGGTAAGACCTCACACTCAAAGGATAGTAATGTCACCCGACATTTCATTACATCGACTTTGGTAAGCTATCAAACAAATAGATCTTGTCTCATTAAAAATACAAGTGAACAAATGGGAATTAGTAGAAAAACTTTATCAAGAGTCGTTCAAAGGTGGCAAAGAATTGAGGGCACCGATTCAAATGAATTATGGGAATTCTCAGGAAGACTACCACATAAAGATAGAAAATTTGTTGAAGCATTGAGAACACTAATTGGAGATTATTGGAAGAACAATACAAGGCCATCTCTGAACCAAACATATGTCATAAGAAGGAGAATTGGTACTTGGAACCGTGAGCCACATCCAAAGCATTTTTTGGATACGACTCAAACCCAATTTTTTCATAAATTTCAAAATGCTTATCCTCAAATTAGTATTTCTCAAAGATTCTTTGAAATGCTTAAACCTTTTGATGTCAAGATAAATCACACGCACTACTTGTTGTTGTAGACTACATATTGAATTCGCTAACCATTATGATGTTTATCGTTCTATATGTTTAGATTTGCATACTAATGATGTTTTGTAGGATTGTGGCATAGAAGCCCCACAAAAATCTTCAAGAGAGTTCTTATCAAAAAATTTATGTCAAATAGAGGATGGTCAAATATTCTTCAAGAGAACATGCTTGGATGGTTCATGAGATCATTGCAGTGGCTTGCAACGAATGCAAGTATGTCAACATATGGAAAGCACATATGAGGTGGGGCATAAACTAGTAGATTTCAGGAAGTATAAAACAGTGGCATACGCTACAAAAGATGGGTCTCAAGAAAAAAGGTGTGATTTGGTTATTGAGAAGATTCCAGTGTATCAATTTATGTCCATGTTTCATGAGAATCTAGTGTATGAGTATGCAAGGCATACCCATAGAGCCTGATGGTTGGACACGTAATTCAAGCTATGCAAGGACACCTTTCCAGTTCGCAACATAGTATCAGTGGTTGACTTTGCAGAGAACTACACTCTACAATCATAGTGTGAGGTGCAGTCACAGTATTACAACTCCACAAAGGTTTTGATATTTGTGCACATAACATTCATTCATGCAGTTGATAGTACAGAGGACCAAAGGAAGGTATTGAGGGAGTATCACTTTTATATTAGTGATGATCACACACATTCTCTAGAGCTCGTGCAAGGTTGCTTTCAGATGTTCTATAGTGATTTGGCTCGGAGGGGCATAGCATACAGTTGGCATGTAATATGGTCAGATAACTGTGCAACATAGTTCAAGAATGCGCGCATGTTCTACTGGTTGTACAGGATGCATCTCACTACAGGTGTTCAGCATATGTGGAACTTTTGTGAGGCCGAGCATGGAAAGGGGGAGCATGATGGTGTAGGAGCATGCGTGAAAAGAGAATTAGCACGAGAAGAGTTAAAGTATAAAGACAATGCAAAGTTGACAAATGCAAGTTCAATCAGTCGAAGTGGTGTAATGCTTCGATGGGTCCGGTAATGAAGGTATGTCTTCAGTTCGTAGATTTTTTTGGTTGATGGATGATACTAACATTGCACCATATGAGGATTGTTGTACACCAACAGATCAAGTGAGCTACACTCTTTCCTTAGCCTCAATGCAGTTCATGGAGTATCGACACACGTAAGATGGCATGCTTTTGTTCTTCATGTACAATGCAACCCCTCGAATGATTGTGAGTCAAGGGAGTGGGTTGACAAATGGTTGACAAGTTATCTTACCCCACTTCACACATATCGCCCTCCGACGGAATTGGAACTAACACAGATGGAATCATCAGTCGACTTTGACCACATATCAGATCTAGTTCAACCAGGTAATATATCTACTTGCTTAGTTTTTCAAATTCCATATTGTTATCTTACTTTGTACTATATTTGTAATGTTGACTAATTTCAAGTGATTTTATGCACATATCAATGCAAGGCATGTTTATGCAGTTATTGCAAATGAAGAAAACGAAGAGGGAACATACTATTACTTGTGTCGTTGTGTTGAGGCTAAATTTTTTTTGGAAGCCCCAGTTATAAATGGAGAAAACATCAAATACCCTACAGGCTCAGTTGTTGTTACTGGAATGTGGCCTAGAAGGTACCCACATAAGAGTGTTAAACATTGGTTGTTTGAGGACTTTGGCACGCATCGTAAGATTCTTCATTACTTGAACCTTGTTGTGGCATCCAATTTTCGTTTGAGAAAATATGGGGGCAAACCTTTGAACAAGACCTTGTGGAAGGTCCGTGAGTCTGACCATGAGGCAATACTTGACATAATAAAGAGTAGAGCAGATCCAAATGGTTCATTAGATTAATTTGTAAGTATATGCAAAATGGTTCTTATTAATTTATACTTGTATCCACGTATATGCACAAGGCAACGAACTGTTTGAAAAAATGCCTCAAAGAAATGTGGTCTCATGGTGATAGAATGGCATGACGAATGCCATGACAAGAAAAATGCTATGGATTGTCATGGCATTCGACCACCATTGAGACCACATTTCTTTGAGGCTTTTATTCAAACAGTTTGTTGCCTTGTCTATGCTATTGCTTATTATTATGCTTTGATAGATTTTTTCCAAGCATCCATAGCTTGTTTGGAAGCACCTATTTTAGGGATTTTGTTACAGCAACAAGGAGGTGAACTGCTTGATAAAAATGTTTGCAACATGTAAAGGAAAAAAAATGTGGTAACATAGACAAGGCAGCTTAACTATTTGAGGGTTGACTCAAAGAAATGTGGTCTCACATGGTGATGGAATGGCATGACAAATTCCACATGACAAGCAAATTGCTATGGATTGTCATGGCATTCCACCACCATTGAGACCACATTTCTTTGAGGCTTCTTTTCAAACAGTTCGTTGCCTTGTCTATCCTATTGCTTATTATTATGCTTTGATAGATTTTTTCCAAGCATCCATAGCTTGTTTTGAAGCACCTATTTTAGGCTTTTAGCCATAGCAGCAAGGAGGTGAACTGTTTGATAAAATGCTTTGGTAAACATGTATGAAAAATGTGGTAGCATAGACAAGGCATCAAACTATTTGAAAACATGCCTCAAAGAAATGTGGTCTCATGGTGATGGAATGCCATGAAAATTCATAGCTTGTTTGAAAGCACCTCGCTTTAGGCTTTTAGCCATAAAGCAAAGAAGGCAATGAACCTGCTTGATAAAATGCTTTGATGTATATGCATGAAAAATGTGTTAGCATAGACAAGGCAAAGAACTCTCTTTTGAAAAATGCCCCTTAAAGAAATGAGGTCTCATGGTGATGGAATGCCATGACACCGAATGATTAGACAGCAGCAAGGAACTTCTTGAGGGGTCGTTCAGCAATGTTCATAGATGGAATGCCATGACAATCATCAAAATCATTTGATCATTGTCATGGCATTCCATCACCATGAGACTCATTTCTTTGAGGCATTTTTTCAAAGAGTTCACTGCCTTGTCTATGATATTGGTTACTATTATGCTTTTGATAGATTTTTTCGAAGCATCCATAGCTTGTTCGAAAGCACTTGTTTTAGGCTTTCAACCATAGCAACAAGGCAGTGAACTATTTGACAAAGTACTTTGGTAGACATGTATCAAAAATGTGGTAGTATAGACAAGGCAGTGAATTGTTTGAAAAAATGCCTCAAAGAAATGTGGTCTCATAGAATGCCATGACAAGCAAATGCAATTGGGAGCTGCTCCTAGTTATTAGTTATGCAATGTGAAGTAATTGCATAACCGCTTAGGTTGACTTTGTAAAAACTATATTGTAATTGAAATTTTTTCATCTATCAAGCATCTAGTTATTAGTTATGCAATGTGAAGCAATGCTTTGAGTTTGAAAAATGTGCAATGCAATGTAATCAACGATATGAATATAAACTACAAAAATCTATTTTTTACAATTTATTAGTTAAACTCTTTATTTTATTTGCTCTCTACATCTCTATGCTATGGAAATGCCTTTAATTTTTTTTTTTAAGTTTTTATCTCTTGTTCTACTTTTTTTTTAAATCTGATTTTTTCCAATTTTTTCTAGACTTTTTCCCGATTTTTTCATAAAATCTTATACTTTTGGTTTGTCGATTTTTTCCCCAAAATATTTTTGCTGCTATGTTATAAACACATATCTTTTTGTAATATCAAGGATACTTTTTGAAACTTCCATGCATTGCTAATCTAAAAGGAAAAGTCTTTTGCCTAATCTGTATGCAGCCATGCTTTTGACATTGTCAAAAAGAGCAAATATGGACACCATTGATAAAAAAGATTTGTATTAACCAAATAGCCATGTACACATACATCAATATATGTCGATATAAGTATAAAATATAGTTACAAAATAGCCATATAGGCTTACGCTTGAATGCCATATAAGCATACAATGTCAAATATATCCAATACAAGATATGTACAAAATTTCCATGTCTAGGCATACAACAAAGGGCTCTGGAATCAATATTCATTTCTCTCCATGCTCTGGAAATAAATTATTTCCCTTTGTTTGATGATTTGATGGCGATAATTTTGTCACTTTTTTCTGTTGTGCTTGAGGAGTGCTCATGCTACTCCTCCTACAGTTTAGCTCATGGTGAAGTTTTAACTGTTACAATAAGAAGTAAAGGCATTAATATATAGAAATTACATTTTAAGAAATGATATATTTAACAAAATAATCACTTACGGCCATCTCATGATCACTCTCCATAATGGAAATATTTGCATGTTGATGCTTAGGCGTGCTCAAGCCCTGTATAAACCATCCAAATAGGAATTAAACAGTGAATCAATAATGGTTTGATTTTTCACTAGAACTAACATCTATAACAACAAATGTAAACTGAAATTTAGTAATTTGCCTCATACCTCCTCTATCAGAGCCATGGAGGATTGTATAGCGGATGAAACACCGATATCCATTTCCCTTGTAACATTTGGAGGTGTTCCCACAACCAACATCTAAAAATAAAACAACAAATTATTCAATCACAAAAAGTTACAATAGCGAGATCCACGTCATGACTTATAATGTATGAGATCTAATGAACAAAATTTTGAGTACAAGTATTAAACTATATATTTTGGTAGGCCTTGGTAGTTTGATAGGAAGACCAAGCATGATGGGGAGAAGAACACATACTCCATTGTGAAGGATGGGAAGACTTACAACCTTTCACCTCTCCTAGAAGAAGACAAGGCAAAGCATGAAGGGCCTAGTGTTTTGATGGTGGGTGAGAAGGAGTTCATGAAGACCTTGAAGGAAGGAGGAGGAAAAGGATTCTTCCTAATTATGAAGTCAAAAAGTGAAGCAGATCTTCCCACAAAGAAGAAGGAAGATGCACCAAAGGAGGTCCAAGAGTTGTTGGAAAGGTACAAGGACATAACGGTGAATGAATTACCTAGTTCCCTACCTCCCATTAGGGATATAAGCCACCATATTGATCTAATTCCAGGGGCTACATTTCCCAATAAGGCTACATACAAGATGAGACCTGCTCAAAATGAGGAGATTGGAAGACAAGTGCAAGAGTTGATGGATAAAGGGATAGTGAGGAAGATTTTGAGCCCATGTGTTGTTCCTACTATCCTAGCACCAAGGAAGGATGGGAATTGGACGCTTTGCACTGATTCAAGAGCCATTAATAGGATCACAATCAGATATAGGTTCTCGATGCCAAGAATGGAGGACCCCATGGATTGTCTATCAAGAGCATCTTACTTTTCCAAGATTGATCTAAAGAGAGGGTACCATCAGATAAGGATCAAAGAGGGGGATGAATGGAAGACAACTTTTAAGACTAATGAAGGGCTCTATGATTGGTTGGTGATGCCCTTTGGGTTATCAAATTCCCCTAGTACATTTATGCAGCTTATGAATGAGGTATTGAGACCTTTCATTGGAAATTTTGTTGTAGTCTATTTAGATGACATCCTTGTGTTTAGCAGGTCTAAAGAAGAACATTTGAAGCACCTTGAAATGGTACTAAGGAGGTTACAAGAGGAGAAGCTGCTGATCAACATGGAAAAGTATGAAATCGTGAAGGAAGAACTAGTCTACCTTGGTTTTGTCATCTCCAAGGGAAGTTTGAAGATGGATCCTTCAAAGGTGGATGCTATTCTTACTTGGCCAACACCAAAATCCATGGGAGATGTGAGAAGCTTCCATGGACTTGCAAGCTTTTATAGAAAGTTCATCAAGAACTTTAGCCAAATTTTTGCACCAATCTTGGACAATATCAAAGGAGGTAACAAAGCTAAGTTTTCTTGGACCAATGAGGCTGATAAAGGGTTTGAATATCTAAAAATGAGAGTAGCACAACAGCCTACACTTGTGCTCCCTAATTTTGATAATTTTTTTACCATTGAGTGTGATGCTAGCAATCAAGCAATAGGGGCTATTTTGAACCAAGAAGGAAGACCAGTTGCATTTTACAGTGAGAGGCTGAATGAAGAAAAGAGGAAGTATTCTTCCTATGATTTGGAATTGTATGCTATGGTCCTAGCCCTCAAAAAGTGGAGGCACTAATTTTTACCTAAAGAATTTGTTGTTTATACTGATAATCATGCCTTGAGTTTTTTGAATGCACAGGACAAACTCAGTCATAGGCACATGAAGTGGGTAGAGTCTTTGCAAGCCTATACTTTCACAATAAAGCATAAGAAGGGCCAAGAAAATAAGGTGGCAGATGCTCTCAATAGAAGGCCACTTGTAGTGCAAGAGATCCAACTCCAAAGCATGGGGGTTGAAGCACTGAAGGATATGTATCATGAAGATTCAGATTTCAAGGAGGTACACAATGTTTGTGAGCAGCATTTGAATTCTTTTCATGGTGAATTCTCTGAATTTTTATTGTACAATGGTTTTCTCTTCAAAGGAAGTCAATTGTGTGTGTGTAAATGCTCAATGAGGGAGAATATCATAAAGGAGAAACACAGTGGGAGTCTTGGAGGTCACTTTGTCCTTGACAAGACCTTAGAACAAGTTATGAGATTTTACTATTGGCCAAATTTGCAGGTGGATGTGAGAAGGTATGTGGAAGGCTACATAATATGTCAAAGGGCAAAGGGAACTTCATCAAATGCATGACTCTATCAACCACTACCCATTCCCAATAGGCCTTGGGAGTGTGTAAGTATCGACTTTGTCTTGGGGTTGCCTAGAACCCAAAAAGGTTTTGATAGTATCTTTGTGGTAGTTGATAGATTTAGTAAGATGGCACGTTTTCTTCCTTGCAAATGCATCAATGATGCATCTCTTATAGCAGGTATCTTCTTTAAGGAGGTTGTTAGGATACATGGACTGCCTTTAAGCATTGTTTCTGACAGGGATTCTAAATTCATTGGTCACTTTTGGAGGACCTTGTGGAAGAAACTCAAGGAAAAAATATATCCTTTAGTTCAACATACCATCCATAAACGGATGGAAAAAATGAAGCGGTGAATAGATCATTGGGAAACCTCTTAAGATGCCTTACCAAGGAGCATGGACAAGCTTGGGATCTAATTTTACCTCAAGCTGAATTTGTATATAATGACTCCATGAATAGGAGCATTGGTAGAAGCCCTTTTGAGGTAGTCTATGGCATGCACCCTAGAGGGGTCTATGAACTAAGAGATCTACAAGGAGTTGCTAGGAGAAGTGCTCAAGGTGAGTACTTTGTTGTTACAATCAGGGATATTCATCAACAAGTGAAGGAAACCCTTCAAAAGAATGTTGAGAAGTATAAGGAAAAGGCAGATTTAAAGAAGAGGAATGTCCAATTCAAGGTTAGAGACTTGGTGATGGCACACTTGAAGAAGGAGAGACTTCCAAAAGGAATGTATACCAAACTCATGATGAAGAAGATATGACCTTGCAAGGTGGTCTACAAGTTTGGCCAAAATGCTTATGAAATAGAGCTACCTCTAGGGGTGGCAATCTCTCCTATCTTCAACATTTCTGACTTGTATCCTTTCAAAGCTTTTGTGATATGATTGAGAGCTTGGTTACTATCAAGCTAATGATATGATTGATGTTACTAAATTTGGTTAAGGTGTATAAGACAGGTTTAGTGACTTTGATGGTTGGATGGGTGACTATTATGAAGCCTTTTGAGAAAATTGGTGATTAACCACAAGATGATAATCAAGATTTTGTTGTAGTAGGAGTTTGTAACCTGTAAATAGACTATTGCAGTCAAAATATGGTGAGTACAGTGCTTGATAATGGATTGATAATAGTGATGTATGGTTTAGTTGATTTGTTTCCTTGGTGAATAAATGAAAGGATGAATTGTTCAAGTGTCAATAATCAGGTTTATGTTGTTTTTATGGTGGTTGAGAATGATGTGAATCTAATTGATTAAGTCAAAGTTTTCTTTAATATGGTTTTTCTTTGAATGAGCCAATTGGAACCGATTAGTGGAATGATGAATGATGGCCTATGGAATGGCTAAGAGAATTTGAGTGGATTTTGGTTGAATGAAAAGTAGATTTCTGATGAAATTATATTTGATCTTCTCTGATTCTATTTGGGATTGAAATCCCTTGAAGAAATGATGTTGATGGTGTTTGTTGGATGCTCTGCATCAGATGTACCTTGATGATTGAGTGTTTTGATATGATGCTCTGCATCACTAACTGCCTTGTCTATGCTATTGCTTACTATTATGGTTTCATAGATTTTTTCCAAGCATCCATAGTTTGTCGTGGTGGTGCACCTTTGCAAGCACATGCCTCCATGTGAAGTAATTGCATCGTGTTTCTTATGCTGACTTCCTAAACAACTATATTGTACAATTGAAATTTTGTCATCTATCAACATCTAGTATTAGTTATGGAATTTGAAGTAATGCTTTGAGTTTGAATGATGTGTAATGCAACATAACCAACAATATGAATATAAACTACACAAATCTATTAAGTAGAATTCATTAGTTAAGTTCTCTTTATTCTATTACCTTTGTGTACGTTTGAGTGAATCCAGCGGCACTAGGAGGTGTTGGCTGAAACCACCAATATTAGCCTATTCAACATCCAAAATCACATGTATTAAAATAACATTCAGTAAAACAATGCTATTAACATGTAATAAATTTATAATTGTTTACTAGTTACATACCCCTGATAGTTGTACTGCAAAAATAAGTAGGTGGAGGACCGGTGTATCTAGTCTCAACACTATGACCCTACAATTTTATTAAAATAATAAAACTAAATTAGTTAATCATGCATTTCAGAATCAAAATTTAATAAATTAAATTCAATGAACATGCTGAATTTTACCCGACTATCAATGCCATATGCCGCAAAATGTCACCATCCTCCTCCCCGTAGCAGCATACGCATCATGTGGTAGCATAGGATCCTGGTGCGTTACCTGGTCGTCGGGGTCATATGAACAAGTCGCCTCGCAAGATTGACACACATGGGTTTGAAGGCCACCACCCGATTCCCCCTGGATGGCGCTATACAATAGGGCTAGTATGATGGATGACACTTGAGTCAAAGTGTTGATCACCTAATGTCTCTATGTCGGCTCTCCTTCACAATGGTTGGCATAACAATGTGCTCCGCAGAGCAGAGGTCGCTCTCCCTTGTCATGTAGGATCCGGACGGGCTGTTACTTTGACCCCCTCACCCCCACCGGAACCCCTATCAAAATAATTTTTGGCTGGTTCAATGCTCTCTCCAAAGTATATTGGCCTTTATTGCCACTCACGGGTACGCAAAGTGACCATACCACCTATCAAAACTTCCCTATCTCTTGGTGGTGGCACCAATGAATAGGAAACCTCTTCATTGAGGCTAAGATTTTTATTTGTTCTAGGGTCAGTGAATAGAGAGCACAAATCACCTTTAGTAATTTTTAAATCTTTTACTTGTTTATATGATAGTTTATCTGCATAATATGCCCTAGCTGCCTGCCTCCTATCTTGCCATCCTTATTTGTTGGGTTATTGAATCTACATTTTTTAACATCTCTTTCATTGAATTTGCTAGTGTCATTCTTTCTTAGGGTTGAAGCATTTGGATCACTCAACCTACTGATAAGATCCTCAATTTGTTTTTTGTTGTTTTCAATTTCACTCCTCAAATTTTGTTGAGTGCCAAGAGGGTGTTGAGTGATTGGTGGGGGAGGTTGATTTTGTTGAGGAGGTTTTGGCTATTCTTCTTATTGAGGATTTTTAGGATTATTTGCATCTCCTACAAATTAAAAAAAAAAATCAAATCTAACCTAAAACAAACAAAATCAACTTGAAACTAAGAAATTCAAAACAAATAGCAAACAATACTTACCTCTTGCACCTCTTCGTCATCGTGGCGCCATCTTTGCAAATGAAAAGCAACTATTGTTGATGAATTTTGAAGAATGCCTCCTCCTAGAACGTGAGCGTGAAAATGTGGGTTTTTGGCCGCAAGCAGAGCAGAAAAACAAAAAAGAGAAAATGAATAGCTTTCACTATTTTTTTTGCTTTTAAAATGAAATAACGTGCTTGCGTTATGTCATTTCCAAAAATTTTTTAATTTGGCCACAAAAGTGTAACCCAACTTCATGCACCCGCCCTTATATTTAACATCACATATAGCTTGTTCATTAGATTCATTTAGAATAGGTCCATTTATTTATATGTTCAGTGTGTTACTATTTGTTTGCTTGCTAATATTTCCAACATTCAGATTTGTGTGTCCATTTATCTTTCTAGATACAGGTTATTTTTTCTAAAATATCTTTGAGGAAATGCATAGTATTGTAATCTCTACTAATGTGGCAATTACTCAACATGATATAGACTCAAGAATAAAAATTTTATTTCCATGTTATACTTGGACCACATAATAAAAGTAAGAAAATTTCCTATTTCTCCTTTATTTGTATAATGTTAAATAGATAATTACTCCTTTTTTTCACAAATATAAAGGAATTTACTAGAAATCACAACTTTTACAAGTATCCTTTTTTTCAGTTTTAAATTCATTAGTTATTCAAACAAATAGAAACTCTAATTCCTTTTAGGCTATGTAGCATTCAAATAAAAGCATTAAATCTATTTCTACACTCAAGAGAAAACCCTTCCATTCACTTATTCAATCAATACATAAACTTACACTTTGAAATAACTTTTATTTTATTTCCTTAAATGAAATTCACAATTGTATGCTTGAAAACCCAACAATCAAGATGTTACAAATTAACTCCTTAACATATGACTTACAATGTACATCAAATAAGTTGAACATGGAAATTTCAAGGCCATATTGATTTCCCCATTCACAATCTTGAACAACTCCAAACCACACCTTCCAAAACTCCATCCAAACCTAAAAAGGGAAAACAAGAGGAAAACCATAATATGCTAATGGGCTCTCCACCCATCTGTAGGGTTGTGAGATAACCCACCCCTGAACATAGGGAAAACACTTAGCCACATGAAGAACTCAACACAAAAATCAAACATATTTCAACACATAAATACTCAACATAAAAGATTCCACATTAAACTTTCCCTATATGCAAAAGACGCATACCTAACATAATGATTTTCCACAAAGGGAAACCATATAGGGGGAGTAGGGGATCAACCTAAAATGGGGAAATATATACATAAACTACACATCAATACCACAACCATGTCAACACCTTATTCCTCCCAAAAACCAATTTGTACCAAGTAAAATGGGATACTCATATCCCAAATAATAAAATGTGCCTACATGTAGGAATCACACCCACTCGAACCCTTACACATGGAAGAACTAAGTCTCCTCTTCACAAGAGGGGGTCAACTCCCCTAAAAAATCCACACAAGAAAAAGGAAAACACAAAGCATACAACAAAACACATCACACCAAGAAACCCTCAAACCAAAACCCCATAAAACAAGTTTTACACATTATTGGATAACATCAAAGAAGAAGAATACCTCAAATCACTATTATCCCAAAAATGGTAGACTTTATTGGATGGATACCCTCCTCCTCCAAACCTTCTCTTTGGCCTCCTCCTCTTCCCCCTCTCAAGAACTCCAAAACAAAGATCCAAATTCTTAAAAACAAAAATGAGCAAGGTCTCAATCACCAATTTTTGTACTTGTTTGAAGTTGTTAACCCTATGGTTTCTGCATGGAATGAGCATAAATCTATGGATTCAAATGAGGTAAGAGGCTCTATTGATCTCGCTTCTTCTTGTTTGGAAGTTCTATACAAATGCCTCTTAATATGTAGATTATTGAAATCTGAGCGTAGCAGAATCCAACCCAGTTTCTTTATTGTTGGAGTGATCCAAAAAATGTTCTTTTGGACAAATTTATAGCTTGCATTCTTTACTTGACCATTGAATGCTTTGTATATTTTTTTGCATGATGGTTAATCCACATGCAGAGCAATTCTTTCAAAGCAATAGGAAAACAAAAACGCCTTTAGTGTGTCAACAGAGCTATCAATATTGATAGTGATGAAGTGGACAAGAATGCGCAACATAGTCATCTTAGTTGTCCTAAAGTTGAGGTAATTAATATAATAGTTGTCAATTATTTGTCCCAATTTTTTGTCATTCTTCATGCTTAAAATGTTCTTTTGGAAAAAAAATTATATCTTTTTCATTCTTTACTTGACTTATATTCATTTTTGCATGATGATTAAACCACATGATGTAGAGTAATTATATGAAAGAAGGACCAAAAGAAAAAGGCCCTGTCAATAGAACTCTCCACAAAGTTGTACAACTTAATGTTTGTGATGACATTGATAGTGGTTATGATGATGAACTCGACAGAAATGCACATGATATTCATAGTGGTAGTCGTGTTGAACTCGAGGTGAGTGCTATGAAACCACATGCAAGTAAGTAATGGTTGTTTTATTATGTAAATAAGGGTAATCATTACCTATTTGATAGAAGTCGGATGTTAGAATAGTAGTGAAGTATAATTAGCTAGTATACATAGATTATGGAATTAAGGGAGAACATATAACTTGCATATGGAAGCTTAGAGCTTATTTGTAATAAAGTGTTTTATAAAAGCACATACAAAAACTGATTTGTTCCAAGACATAAGACATTACATACAGCTGTCAAAAACAATATAATGTGTGTTTTATATCTCAATATAATATGTATTTTTTTTTTTTGTAGACATTTATTGATAAACTCCAAGAAGGGGATATAGTTGAGGTGTTCGATCTGCATGATGGTGTTGTTGTGGTCATTGGTTGGATTCACTCTCTATCTATTGTACACGGAGTCACATTGAAAGGAACATGAGATGCAAATGTATGTATTTTACAGGTCTCAAGTAACATACCCCTTCCTCATCAAGAAAAAATAGATGGAGTTGTCTGTCTGAAAGATAAAATAGGGACCTTCGTATAGTGGCCACTAAAATATTTGAAAAAAATCACAAAGAGTCGTAAGTGTAGAAGAGAGAAAGAAAGGTTAGCAGAACTAGAGTGTGGAGAGTGAAGTTCCAGACAAAGAATGTACTTAGCCTAAATAAGATGAACCCAAACAAAAAATAGAAAATCTAATTTGGGTGTACATTCTATGAGTAGAACAGAGAATGTTCTATCTTACTGCACCTGTAATGTAAAACCCCTTGATTATGTTTCTCTTTTTTTTTGGGTTCCACTCATTCAAACTAATGCATTATAGAAGAGGGGATATGTTGTTGTGTAAGCAGTAGATGCAAAGAATAGGGTTGCAGAAAAAGAAGTAAATATAGAGCAGATAAAGAGGTGTAGAGAAGAGGAAAAGTTGCAGAGAGTGCAACATACATGTATGTATAGTTACAAATAAGTTGCAACATAGAATTGTCATCAAAATTGTAATATCTTGCATAACCAAAAAAAAGGCAAAATGAAACTTAGTTTTCTCAATCACAACACTAAGAAACACACTATGTAATAGTACATTTTTTCAAAGCAAAGACACATTTTTGTCTTGTATCTAATGTAAAAACATGTTTTCTCAATAAAATTTCAATATTTTTCCTTCTTAATAGCCATTTCATTATGACAAAATGAATGATTGATTATATTTTTTGTGTTTTTATCTATTTAAGCATCAATTAAAGCATTGTCTCATTTCTAGCGCTTATAGGCAGAAATCAGTGAACAAAAACAATTAAATAAACTACCAATTGACTAAATATACTACCAACTGACATAAATTAGTGTTAATAAATATGACTAAATATAATGATTATGCAATTAATAAACAATGTATCAATATACCTATCAATTGATAGAAATCAGTGAGAAAAAACAATTAAATAAACTACCAAATTGATCAAAATGACTATTAAGATTAATGACTAAATACACTACCAATGGATGAAAATTAGTGAATAAAAATGACTAAATAAGTGACTAGTTAACATCAATCAATGACTAAATTAACGACAAAATATACCAGTGAATAAAAAAAATGACTGAATAAGTGACCAATTTAAAACATTCAATGACTAAATTAACGACTAAATTACACACTGCCAAATCAATCAAATTAACAACTACATCAATGACCAAATCGATCAATCAGACGACTAACTTAACGAGCATGTTGATCACTCAAATGACTAAACCAACAACCAAATTGATCAATCGGGTGACTAAATTAACAACCAAATCAATTAACCGAATGACTCAAAACAGTTTAGTCATCAATTCAATCATGTTATAAATGACTGGCAATAAACTACTATTGGTCACGCGACCATGTTCAATCATTTATAAGCAGTTTTTAGTAGTTTTTTCAGTAGTTTATTGTTGTTTCTATACTAGTGCACCAAGAAGAACATGGGGGTGCCTCTTGTGGGTTCATCCCACTAAATTTTTAATAAAACAACAAAGTCAGAGTGAAGGATCCACATGATTTCAAATCTAAAAGGGAAAGGGCCTTTGTTGTGATCAACATTTCTTTTTAGCACAAGAGCATTATGGTCAGATCCAAATTTTGGGAGAGCAGAGAGAGAGAAATTGAGAGATGTTCCAATTAGAGGAGATAAGAAACCTATCCAACTTTACTTGAATCAATTGATTACCTGTCCTTCTATTTGACCATGTAAATTTGGAGCCCTGGAGAGGAATATCAATAAGCCTAGCAGAATTTAGGAATTTGGCTAGCTCCATCATACTATCAGTATAGTCATCCAGCCCTCCTAACTTTTTAGAAGAAAGAAGGGGGGAGTTGAAGTCACCTCCCAACATCCAATAGTCATCCTATTTACTTTTAATAGCATCATTCAAGTACTCCCATGGCTGCAATCTGTCCCTACTTGAATTGGGGGCATAGATGTTGATTAAGTTCCATTTCTCCTAAGAAGCAAGATCTTCTAGAGAAACCATCATATTGTTCCTTTTAACAGAGCACAAAGTTCCTTTTTAATTTTGAGGGGTTCCAAAGAGTAACAATCCCCCTCGAGGCTCCTTCAGCCTCACTGACAAAGTAATTTGCACTAGGCTAGATTTTCAAAGTCACCTTATCAAAGGTCTCCTTTATTTTGGTTTAGATTGAAAGAGAAAAACATCCACTTTATTGTTCAGAATATAGGTTTTAACCAAAAATTGTTTATAAGGGCTATTAAGGCCCCTGATATTCCAAGAAAGAAACTTCATCAAAGAAACAAAACAAGTATAGTAACTCCTAAAGGCCCAGAGAAGAGCAGCCAGGACTACTTCTTTTTAGACTTTGATCCCCTGATCAAGTCCAAGGTTCTTTGTTTACCAATAGCCACATCCCTCATTGTGTCTTTGTTCCTAGATTTATTTCGGGAAGGTTTGAACCTACCTTGTTTCCCCCACCAACATCCAACTTATTTTTCCTTTTAGACTTATTTGGAGCTTGTAACCAATCATCTTCATCTTCTATATCACTGGGATGAAGGGGGAATCCCAACATGGCTAGGGATTCACTCAAGTTACCAGCCTCCTTCTGAGACAAAAATGACATATCCTCCATGGAAAAATTATGGCCTGAAGAAACTAATTCTCCTTCTTCCAACTCAATCCCTTCTTTAGCAGCAGGAGCCTCTTCCTTAGGAGACTAAAAATTGGCCTTTGTATGGGGGACTTCCTTCTCTTCAACCTGATTAACTATTTTCTTTTCCTCCTCCATGTTAGGATTCCAATCTTTCCAGAAACCCAGGGTAGGGATACTTTCGACAGGGTAGCATTCATGACATTCAGACTAACCAAGTCAATGGAAACAACAAGAGGCTCGGTAGGGAAAACAAGTAAGCCACTTGAAGGAGCAACCTTATCAGGGGGGTCAGCTACCACAAGGGCAGAAGATACTTCGGGAGGGAAAGCAACAGAGACGACCTTAGAGGACTTAAGAACTTGTATAGAAAGAGAATGTGAGGCATCTTTGGGTCCCTCAACTGGCCTTTTCTCACACGAATCAATGAGGTGACCAAATTTCTTGCAAAGCTGGAAAAATTGGTGAGAATTTTCATATTCAAGAGGTTGGGACCAATTACCAAATTTAGACTTAAGAAGAACAGAGGTTGGAAAAATTGCATTAATAGCAACATTAACGCAAATACAAGCATATACTGGTCTAGACTTTTCTTGCATGATCTTGTCATTGACTAAGAGGCTACCAAAAGAATTAGCAATCCCTTTTAGGATACCCATCTCCCAAAACTCAAGGGGTAACCCAAGGAGGTGAACCTAGGTTGGAGCCGTAGCCCCCAAGTCAATAGAAGGATCAAAACCCGGTTTCCACTTACACAATGAAAGGAAGTTCTTAAAGCCAATATCAAAGGCCCAAGGGCCACTCGTTAACACCTTTAGCATATCTTCATAAACCATTAAGGAGAAAAGGAAGATACATATAAGAATAACATTAATAAAGACACTACCTTTAAGATTCCATGCCAAGGCCCCCCAAAGATGTACCCGTTCAATATTTGAGCGATAGGCCAAAAACTTGCCAACTAACACCAGCTTAAGGCTGTCCATTTCCTTCAACATCAAAGCTTCAAGGACGTTGACTTCCCAGCTAGTCACAAAGCTAGAAGAAAACTCCATAAACCTTTTACCCAAAGCTGGCAAGCCAATACCCACCACTTTTTCCACATAAGATGTTGGTTCTTCTTTGGAGAAGAAAGAGTCTAACCCAAGAGAAGGGGACAAAGGCAACTTGCCAGAAATACCCCCAATCCTTCCCCTAGAGGAAAGGATGGAGGTATGAGGAGGAGAAATCACATGGGGAATAGCAACACTGGTCGCTACCAAAGCAAACACAACACCAAACAAAGAGACAACATCCTTGGAATGGGGAGCCTTCCTAGGCCCCTCGCTCGACCGACCCATGAGGTAGTCAAATCATAAGCAGGAACAGAAAGATTCAAAAAATAGCTAGAGTAGGAAAGTTGCAGAGCGAGAGTCGAGCAAGATTAGTGTTGGGTCAAGAGGGGTTTGTTGTGGTTGTTCTTCAAGAGGGTTTTCATCAATCATTGAATGCGGGTTTTCGTGAACTAGTGGAACATTCTCAATTCCTAGAAATTAAAGAAAAAACACTCAAAAAAATTTCTATCTATCTATTTAATTAATTTTTTTATATTAAAATACTTAGTTCTTTGACCTTGGCAATGTTGTGGTGGCATGTTGGTGGTGATTTGGTAGATAAATTGGTGATTAATGACCTATTACACAATGCGAGCATGCTCTAAAAGGTTTTAGACCAAAATTTGTTGTTGAGAGGTTGAAATCAAATGAGCTCGGCCTCTTTTTCTTTTTTAAAGAAAAACAAAATGCAAACACATCATAATGCACTCAAATTATGTTCACTAGGGGGGAAAAAGTGGTGTAGCCACTTTTTGGTCCCCCATCTCCCTACACATACCTTCATCTTAATTTTTTTGTGTGTATCTAATTTTAATCTTATTAACTCTAGCATTAAATCTTCTAGTATGGAGTTCTAGTTATTAGTTCCATTTTTTGACATCACAAAATCAATCCCTCTTCAATGAAATAGCCAAGAGGATGAATCAAACAATTTTGGAGAGAGCTCGGTGTATGCTTTCTAATATAATTTTGGGCAAGGAGTTTTTGGTAGAGGTAGTGAATACATTGGTATACTTGATTAATTAAGCTCCTTCATCTCGATTGGATTTTGACACTCTAGTGGAGACATGGTTGGGAAAAAAGATTTCCTACAATCACCTGGGTTTTTGGCTGTGAAGCGTTTGTTCATGTTCCCAAGAAGAGAACAAAATTGGATCCCAAATCTAAACGGTGTATCTTTACTGGCTATGTTGAAGAACAATATGGCTTTAGATTGTGGAATCCAATTATAAAAAAATTAATCCATAGTCGGGATATGGTTTTTATGAGAAGGTATTTCCAAGTCTGCAAGCATAGGAGACGTAATTAAAGGAGTATGTGTCATTATCAGACATTACTAATTCACAGTTTTCACATCCAAATGTGACACCACAAAATGGAGGTAATTTGCAGCTCCCATTCCTTATAGCCTACAAACTCATCCATTGTGCATACCTTATCATTTCCTATGCTATGTTCTTCTACATTCAACCCCCTCATCCCATCATACTCTACATTTTCAATTCCAAATTTGGCACGAGCTGGAGGATATTCTCACTCCACGCGGCTACTCAATATTCACCAATATCAAATTTATCACCCACTAACACTGTCGTGACTAGGGACGCTAAGGAAGCTCCCACACAAGCTTATTATGGAATTTTCCCTCAAAATTCCTATCTACACAATGAAAACTCCATACAATAGCTTTTTCATGACCAATCACACCCTATTTTGGGAGGAGATGATCCCATGTAGCATGTAAATTTTGAGCACTCAATTTTTCAAGAGCCTATAGATACTAGTGTGGGTGGCATTGTTCTCATGCGCCCCCCAGAAAATTGGTCTCTTCCATCAAATTTTGAAAATGCTCTAGTCATGGCTAATATTGATCAAAACAATGTGTCTTAGTTGTGAGGTAATGCCAAAAATAATGGTCATACAAAGGTTGCTAGCAATTATATACAGAGTAGTGTTGACCTAATTTTGGTGATAATATACAAAGGCATAATATCGATAATACTAATTTTGGGGATAATTTGTAGCACGTAACAAATGTTGAGAACCAAGCTCCTTAATTAAGGAGGTCTACCGGGGAATGTCGACCTTCGACAAAGTTAGAAGACTACCAATTATTGATCTTTGATTAGGTAGAGCTAGCTACCTTCCAAGAATCTTGAAAAGACATTAATCATGAGAAGTGGATGGATTCCATGAAGGAGGAAATGGATTCATTAATGCCCAATCACACTTGGGATTTGGTGAAGCTTCCACCCAATCAAAGAGCCTTGAAGAATTGATGGGTGTACCGATTGAAAGAGGAAGAGGGAGGTAAGAAACATTATTGGGCTAGATTGGCAGTGAAGGGGATCAAAAAAAGGGGATTGACTTCAATGAGATATTCTCACTAATTGTGAAGATGACTACTATTCAAGCGATTTTGGGCCTCACAACAATTTATGACCTTGAACTTGAACAACTTGATGTCAAAAATGCATTTCTCCATGGTGACATGGACAAAGAGTTATATATGCAGCAACCTAAAGGTTTTGAGAAACAAGGGCAAGAGGATCTATATTGCAAATTGAGGAGAATTTTGTACGGGATCAAACAAGCCCCATGGTAGTGGTATCTCAAGTTTGACTCCTTCATGATTGAGAAACATTTCACTCACTATGAATCTGATATTTATGTCTACTACAACGTATTGGATAATGGTGAGTTTGTCTTATTGTTGTTCTATGTTGATGATATGCTAGTAATCGAGACTGGCATGAATGGTGTTCATGATTTAAAGTAAAAATTAGCTCACAAGTTTGCAATGAAGGATTTAGGGGTAGTGAAGAGGATTCTTGGTATGAGTATTATCCAAGATAGACAGAAGGGAGAAAATAGATTGTCATAAGAGAAATACATTGACAAAGTTTTGGATAGATTTAATATGCACAATGCTACTTGGTTGTAAGCAATCCTCTTGTTGATCACTTTCATTTATCTTCCACAATGTGTCCTAATACATAAGAAGGACAAGAATAAATGAAAGGTATCTTGTATTCATCAGTTGTTGGGAGCCTTATGTATGCTATGGTATGCACTTGTCCAAACATTGCCCATGTTGTGGGAGTGGTGAGAAAATTTATGAATAATTCAGGTAAAACTCATTAGAAAGTCGTGAAGTGGATATTAAGATATTTGAAAGGCACCTCAGCTTATGATTTATGTTTTGATCTAGGAAATATGTGTAGCTACAAGGTTTCGTTGATTTTGATATGGCTAGTGATTTGGACAAACGAAGATCAACTACCGGTTATTTCTTTACATTTGTTGGGGCAACGATCAGTTGGGTTTCTAGATTGCAACAAGTGGTTGCACTTTCCACTACTGAGGCTGAATACATTTCTCTTACTGAAGGTGCAAAGGAAATGATTTGGATACAACGGTTGTTAGGTGAATTGGGATGTAAACAAAATGTTTTCAATCTCTTATGTGATAGCAATAACACCATCCACTTGGCTACTTAGAATGTAACATTTCACAATTGAACCAAGCAAGTTGAGTTGCAATATCACTTCATCTGAATTGTTATTGAGGGGGGAAAACTCAAAGTTGAGAAGATCCATACCAAGGTGAACTCGACTGATGCATTGACAAAGGTATTTTTGAGGGAGAAACTTGAGTTTTGTAGAGATTATCTTGGTATTGTCAAGATGTGACAATAAGCTTTGGAAAGTTGGTGAACATATCTTAGCGAATTTCTTTACAATAGTGGTTGGACTTCAAGTGGGAGATTGTTGGGATGTGAAGTCCAATAGTTAGACCGTTTCACTTCCCATTCCTTTCTCCCGCCACTATTTGCCACTTGGGTTTCTTTCAGAGATCTCAAGATTCATATGGATAATGTAATAAAGATTATTGGATATACTACTATAATGTATATTGTAAGAACAACATTAATAAAATAGAGTTTCCCCTACTTTCTCATGGATGTAGCCTTTATGGTGAACCACATAAATTCTAGTGTCTTGTGTTCTTATTATTTTTAGTCTTGTATCTTTAATTCTATTTCTACAACTTGTTTATCCACACTTTTTCATCAACATTATGGACATACATCAAATAATAGAGGATGAAGGAATTTGTTTGTAGTTGCAACTACCTTGGTAGACATGTATGAAAAATGTGGAAGCATAGACAAGGAACATGAATTGCTTGATAAAATGCCTCAATGAGATGTCACCTCATGGAATGCCATGATTGTAGGATATTCACAAAATGGATGTGTTGAAAGGCTTTAAAAACTTTCAAGAAAATGCAATTGACAGGTACAAAGCCAGACTCTATAACATTTTCTAGCATCCTCCCTGTCTGTGTCAAATCAGAGATTTGGAACAGGGTATGGACATCCATCAAAGCATGAAGGGTAGAGGAGTTTCAGTAGATGTTGTAGTTGCTACTGCTCTGGTAGAGATGTATGCAAAATGTGAAAGCATAGACAAGAAACATGAACTATTCAACAAAATGCTTCAAAGAAATGTGGCCTCATGGAATGTCATGATTATTGGATATGCACAAAATGGTTTTGTTGACAAGGATTTAGAAACCTTCAAGAAAATGAAATTGGCAATTGTAAAACTAGCATTCTCCTTGCTTGTTCCAAAAGGGTATGGATATCCATCAAAGCGTAATAGAAGGGGGGTTTTTGTTAGATATTGTAGGGAATGCTTTGGTGGACATGTAGGGAAAATGTGGAAGCATAAACAAGACATACATGTAAGCTATGAATCATAAATTAAATGATTAAAATATATTTTTTAGAAAGGTAAATGTAAATGAGAAGGGGTACTTGTTGATAAAAATATGTATCTTTTGATGAAGATTATGGAATGTGTTGTCTTTGATTCACAAGTGTGATTTTCTCTATCAAGAGTTCCTTATAATCTATGATAGTTTTATACTCATTTAAGATCAAATCTATGTATCTATGTCAAGTCTATAGTCATAAATTCCTCTTCTAAGTTTAGAATTGACCTCAAGTGCAATATGGAATTTTACTATGTTGTTCACTCATAATTTTATTCTTCTTTGCTATTTTATGATATCTGAGGTCTAGTAGAATTTAAAAATTTCTAAAAAATGTTGTTATGTTGTAAGGAGACATGTTCTTCTAGGTCAAACCTTGAAAACATATAAAAAAGATCAACAAAGGAGACCTATTCTTTGATGTCAACCCCCAAAATATGTGAAAAGGTTCATAGGAGACATGCACTCCTACATCAACCTCCAAAAAATTATGAAAAATCTTGAAGAAAAATGGATACATTTTCTTACTTATTTTAGTGCACCAAATAAAAATGTGTTATTATTAATTGTTCATTTAATACTTTAGAATGAGAGAGGACATGTGAATACCATATGCATAAAATGATTGCTAATGAATGTCTTTAAATACTAGCACATAATATCAAATTCTATAAAATGTATATTTAGTTGGCTTCAGGCAATAAAATAATGGGGTCAATTGGTTAAATTTGAATTTAAAATTTTAGAAAATGAGTATGCGCATGGAAATATTGGTCCAAATGAGAACCAAAAGTGGTCACTTTTTTCTTCAAATCAATAGAAGTTACCTTCAACAAATAATTTAAGATACCCATGCTCAAAATTTAATTAGTAAATTACTATTTTCTTAAAATGGTGGAGATTAAGGGAGTCAAATAGGGGAAACACACAAAGTAATCATGTTTTGAAAAATATATATATAACATAGCATTAAGTGTGTTCCCCCTTAAATGATAAAATGATTTAAGTATTTCATAAATGAACCTTCAATGGAAAGTTGGGTAATGTCACTTGCTTTATGCCATATTTTTCTATCAATTTTTTAATGAATATAGTATTTTTACTAATTTTGAAATGACACATCTAAAAACATAAATAATATTTGGAGATCAAAACCTTAATGTATTTAATTTTTTAAAAAACTATATGATTAAAAATTTTAAGAAGATTTTAATGTCATCATGACATATTTTTGGAACAATGTCTTAAAATATGCAAACCTAATGAAGAGCACTTTTGACATTTGTTGTTTTTTTAAACACAAAGAAAATATTTAGACACCTTACATGTAGGTCCAACACTTTTACTTAGATTCCTAGTGATAAGGTTGGATTCTAAAACATCTTCAAATGAAATGCATATAGCACACATGCATTATAAATTCAAAAAATATAGCACGGAGTAATTTTTATTATTATTTTTAGACATATATAACCTAAGGGCATTATAATGTGCTAGTGTTGTGTCATTTTAATTTTAGTTTTTTTCTTTTTTGTCATCTAATTTTGTGCAATTATCCAAAATAAAGATCAGATGTGTAACTTATGGAATCCATCTTGTGACCATGAAAATCACTTCAAATGAGCAAATGATCAAATCTAGGTGATTAATATCTACATTTAAATGTATGAATAAATATACTAAATACTCAAATAAAATGAATATTTCAAAAATATAAAAATAAAATAGAAAATAGATTTGTAATTTTTTTTATAAAAATAAATAAAAATTAAAAAACTAAACTTAATTTTATATAAAATTACATCATATATATATATATAACACATTTTAAAAAAAATGAAAAATCTTAAATATGAAAATTGAGAATTGGATAACCATAATTGGGCATTAGATTGAAAGATATTGTCACTTAAGATTTATATCTAAAAATACCTATATAAAAATAAATAAAACTAGCACTTACACCTAAAGGAGGTTCAAGGATTACACCGATAGAAAGCTATATGCATATTAATATGTTAGAGAGTATGTGTTTTGTGCATACAAATTCTAGTTGCATGTGGTTGGATGAAACAATTAATAATAAATGCTAAATAATGGAATAAAATAAACTTAGACAAATCTAAATATTTTACTTAAAGAAATTAAGTATTATTTATAAAATATTTGCATACAGATTTAAAACATAAAGCAATGTAAATGAAAAAAGAAAGTTGTCATCAAATTGACAAAAAACAATGGAAATGGAACTAAAATGTTTCCATCCTGTTGTCAAATCAATATTTATCTGGGTTTTGTGTGATAAGTGAGATTTTAGAAGCTTTTACCTAATATTTTGGAGGCTTTTACCATTAATGGTAGCTGATTTACCATTAAACCAAAGCTGAAACTTGTTTTTCGATGACTCAATTGTAATTTACAGACATAAAACTTGTTTCAGACCTAAATCTCACACTATATGTAACTTATACACTAATAAAATAAAAACTTGGAAAACTTAAAATAAAACATTGAATTTCCAAAGGGCCTGATCTTGTCTCCCAACAAACCAGCTTTACTTTTATAGCGTTTGAAAAGGCTTGGTAACCGTATCCTGTAGATATGACTCAATTTGAAGTTTTTGTTGCGGCTAAACTTCCTAAACAATTATTCAGAGTCACATTTGACTGCCAAATTTGAACAATGACCAACTCCGATACACATCACTGATAAGGACAATTATTCCTTACATGAAGAAAATAATGAGACGAGAAATTTGTCGTGCCTTGAAGCCCCTTTGAAGCCAACTTAATCTAATCCTCATCCAAAAGAACAAAACCTCTTTTGACCTTACATTAAGGTCTTCCTTTTCAATAGACCCTCCCTCCCTTATCTTGGATACTGCATTTTTTTATGATTCAGAACCTTCCAAGACTTTGTACTTTCCTTAGTCCCTCCATTAGGGAGGTCACCTTCACCATCGAACTTCTTTCCAACTAGTTCTTCGACCGTCTCTTTTTTTTTCAACCAATCACTTTATCCATCTTCTTATAATAGTTCTTCACCTAATGACCTACTCCATGAGAATTAAAGGAAACAAAAGGTTTTTCTTTTAAATCCAAGTGATTGAGGTCAGTTATCAAACTTAGAAGAAGGATTACTAAGAAGGGGGACCTTCAAATTCATATTTGCATTCATGCAAAACCTACACATGGATAACCCAAATTAAGTCATTGCACCCTTGGATAACTATTATTATTTTATCTTGCATCTGCTATTTTCACCATCTAAAATCTATTTGAGATCTACAAATCTTGGGCTTCAAGATCATAGAGTCACTCTTCTAATGTGCACTTTGTAGAGAGGTGTCTTTTTATGGACCCATCTAGTAAAACCACCTGAATATCATCTTGGCTATTGAATACATATTATGTTGAAAGAAGTCTAACTATTTTTATACTATTTATTTTGCAAGGTTATAATGCTATATGTTAGATTTACTTAATATTATATAATAGTTAGAATACTTATAGTATTAAAGTTATATTAAGTAAAAGATACTAGATTAAAATGGTATAGTTATACTAATATATTGAATAAGTAATGGTCAATATATTTTCTCAAGATTATTAATATAGTATGATTTGTGTAATTAAGGTTTTAAGTTTTTTAAGACAAATTTAACCCATTTAGCCATAAAGACTTACATAAAGATCCACATTAAATTGATAGTACAAATTATATTTTCCAAGGAATTTAATGTGATTACGTGTCTAGATACATAAAAGTAAATAGGCTTGTCTAAAGTAGATGTATTTAGGGTACAATCGCTTGCCATGTAGTATGGTTTTAAAAAGAGAAAAAATTCTCATATAATCTAAGTCCAATTCAAGAATAAGATTGATCTCTATTGTTCACAATTGTTAAAAATCATCTTTATTTTGTTTGTAAAATAATATGGATCATAGCTCTTCTACAAGATCTACCAACAAGGTGAAAGAATATAATATTACAAGAATCAAAAGCTATAATAAGAAGATCAATGAGATTGATGAAAAAATTCAATGCAATATAAAATTCATAATGGATTTCATGAATAGGATGAGAAGATACCCTAACTTGAGTATAACAACGATATCCAAAATTTAACATATCTAGGAGAAGATGGAGAAGTTGTTTCAAGATCTAGAGGCATGCCTTAAGAGGAAATGATGTGACTAGTAAGGTACTTTTGTTTGTCTTTGCAAGAAATTTTGTAATCAAGAAAGACCTAATAGGCAAGGATTTTCTTAGAGTTATTTTAGGGATCTTCTTTCTCCTAGGGTTATCAAGTGTGTTCCAATAAGGAACAAGCTTTTATGAATTTTTAAAAAAATTACTTTTGTGATTTTTTTGTAAAAATAATCAATGTAAAAGATAGTTAAATTTTAATACATTTAAACTAGAGGGGCATAAAAATCTACAAAATTATTCATATTAAATTGATCATGAATGTTTACTCTATTTCCTAATGAAGAACATGTTAGCTGCATTAAAGTTTGAAGAAAGTGAAACTAAATGACACCACCATCTTGCAATGTGTAAATTTTCTATTAGATAATTTGAATTTTTTTTTATAAAATTGACTTCCATATTTTAGATTCCAATTGCATATCAATCCATCATGACCATGGAGAAACTAACCAAAACTTAATTTATTAATCAATATCAACAATTTTCTAAATTTATAAGTTTTTATGTAGGGAATTGGTTGGGAAACATATTTTATTTTTCTGATATTTGAATTACTCTACTAGTTTTCTCTTGACTAAGACAAAATATTTTTCAAGTATCTTCTTTTAGAAGTAGACTTCCAACTTAAAATAGCTCTATCAAATATAATATTTTGAACATTTCATCTATTTATATAGAACCTCAAAAAAATATCAATTTTTTTCAAGTTTGTTTAGCTTTGACTTCAAAAATGTTAAGGTATTGATAAATATTTCATCATCCACTGAAGCTGGAATCATTGTTTGGAAACAATCTACAAAGTTTAAAATATTCTAAAATAAGGTATGCTAAAATTTCACTCAAAATTAATGTTGTACATAATCTTTCTGTTGAACCATATTTGAAAGGATGGTTCAAAAATTTAAATTTTTCAATTAGTGTTATTCCAAATCAAGTATATTTTACACTTGGAACTTTGTCTTATCTCAAATTTCTTTTATATGTAGTTAATTTCTTTCTACTATTCCACCAAAATAATTAGCTAAATACCTCACCTTATTTTTAAAATAAAATTTAAAATTAATAGAAATCACATACATTCCAATATTAAGAATAAACTATATACATTGCTTCCAAAATTTAATTTGAAGAAAAGCACTCACTAATCTATGATGATTGACTTCTCAAAATTTCTTACAATGTATCCTTTAAAATGATAAGGTTATTAAAAAATACCTTTTGAAAATTTTGTATGATCCTAAAAATACCTCCATCTTTACTAAATTAGTGTAATTATATCATATATCCATGCATTGATTCACATAAATCACCTAAACCATTGCACTCTAGAAAGTTATCTAGGAGTTCAATGTTTGTTGAATTACTCACTCTCATATAATTTGGGCTCATAAATGCTTCAATTTAATTCACATATAGATTTCCCCAAGTAATACATACCATTTTTCACAACTTTGAGTATTTAACAATGTATATTGTTCTATTCTATACCCATTTTGGCAAAAAAATAATTTCTTCCAACAAGGGAAGAAGCCTAGATAGAGCCAATAATGTCTCAGAGTCAATAAAAAGTGCCAACATATTTACCTAATCTAAGTGGTTTTCAAAAAATTGTCTTGTTAATGATTGGTACACTTGGAATAATCTTTTATAGTCCATGTAATGATATCCACTTAGTATTAACATCCTTAAGTAGCTTGCTACTTAGAGTAAGTCCTTCAACAAATCTTTAATACTCTAAAATATTTTAACTTCTATAAAAAATGTATATACCCCACACATAAGATTAATAAACTTTTAAAATAGATAGAAAATGACTCATAATATAAATTAATTTATTGTATGGTCTATGTATTGAATGTTGGTCATGTATGGTGAATATGATGCTTACAAATTAACAATAAGCCTATTTTTATGACCCTACATGATCGAATCCCCATATGGACTAACATAGGCCAACTTCCTTGTAATCACCAAATCATCTAGGCATATAATATCCATAAAAATATTAATTATTTTATTTCATTTTATGAATTGTAAGTAGATGAGGTTGACATATATGATTTTCTACACTATAAACATGCATAAAAACCCAAGAAGTGTTGTCTATAGTTATCACCTAATCTAAAGACAAGTCAAATAAATTCATATGACTCAATTTATCTTGTATATTCTACTTCTACACCATAGGTAGACACTAAACCCATTCCTAATCATTGTTGACAAACCAATGGGAAAGTAACAATTTGGACACTCCAAAAAATTTCATTAAATTATTATATTTTGGAAATTCTATCAATAGGAAACCTCTATTTAATATATAAAATATAATTGTGACTTTATAGTCTTGTATAATTTACATATTTTCATCACCTTTATAAATAGTGTAGATATAGAACTTCCAATAGTGGCTAGTCAAGTGTGTGATTACATTCACTCTTCATAATTGACTATATATCAACTTAACCACATTAATATTTTTATTTTCTAGTGTTCCTTTATATTTAAATCTTTGTAAAATTTCCCTATATTCTCTTTTTTTTTCAATTTTGGTTGCAATGTCTTATATTTATTATATTTCTAGAGACAAATATTCTAATGGCATAGTTTTTACATGACAATTACATCTTCATTCTCTATCCAATTTCTATGAATGGATACTTAGAAAGTTGTTTGAGTTAAAAAAATGTATGACATGTCATATTGGCAAGATTTACATTTATTCAACAAGCTTTAAAATTCAAGGGCACCACTACTAGTAGTATGAAATTTTTTCCCTATAGGAGCTCATTTTTCATGCTTTCACTACTAGATTGAACCACATAATTTATATATATTTAAAAAATGGATTTTTCTAATAATCAAAGGGGTCCAAATGGAATCCTTGAACATTAGAAACACTTTCCTAATTATTGATTCTTGATGTATCCTCACTAACTAAGGATCAAACTCCCTTCAATCAACTTAGGATCCTCTCGAGTCCCATTATCTATCCCTTGAAAAGTATCTACTTTCATATGGGTGATGGATATTTCAACCTTATTAACCTCTTTAATACTCAAACACAATCAAAAATCCAGAAATTAAAAAATCCTCTTTAATACTACTGAAGTTGATGATTGAACTCCACAACACCCAGAAATCACCTGCAAGAAATTATCCTATCACAGAAGAAAGATCAAATCCATTGATATGCTTGTGCAACCTTAAGAAGAAATGATCCAGAAAAGCAACTGATTTGCTATGAATTAATATAGATAACCTTGGATAATTTATTACAATGAATGTGCATGCTCATAAAAGCAAAATAAAGCTAATAAAAAATCACTCCTAAGTTTAGCTTAAGTGAACTAAAGTAATAAGGGATTTAATAATTAATTATCAAGTGATTATCCTGATTACTCCAACACCCCCCCCCCCTTAAGATCAACTTAGGGAGAAGCTATAAAACCCTGATGTAGAATGCAATGATGGATGCATGGATGGGTCTTAGATACAAGTCCTAATGAGGTACCCATGTACAAATAAATGAAATCTCTCATAACTAGAGAAAAGGAGAAAATCTCATGGGAAAAACTCCTCTCCAAAAGAGAGAAAATGAAATAATGGCACTAGTGAAAGAAGGATAGAAGGACTCAATGTGACCCCCCAAGGAATGCTTCTATCATGCAAGTACAATAGATGTCCCCTGATAGGAGAGAAAATAAGGATATGAATTCCCCCAATAAAGAGAGAGCTCTTGTGCTAATGATGAATGCTTGAAGACAAAATATGATCCACTACCTACAAACATTTCTCCCCTTAGGAAGAAACAAATCCATTGGTGATTGGAGAATCCAATCTAAAAGAATGGGTGAATCGGGAATCCAAATCGAAATGATATGTGCCTTTGAATAGTGCTCACTTGTCCACATGTTAGAAAGTGATGATGTTGATCCAAGATCTTGTGAAGACTAATATAGAGTTATGAGCAAGATTTTTGCTTGGCTATCTAAATCAACACAACAGATTATTAGTCAAGTTAGCCAAAAACAATAATCAAACTCCCTATGAAGTTCTTAATCACATTAAGACAAGGAAACATGATAAAAAACATTACAAAGAAATCATAAGCATGTAAACCTATCTAAAATGGATTAAACCATCACTTCATAGGGGGATTGGTGCTATTGTGGAAAATAGCCCTTTCCCAACCCCTTTGGATAAGCTAAATGATGAAATTGCTTTGAATATGATATGGAATGCTAAGAAGATATGATATGGATTCAAATGACAATGATGCATTTGTGCATGAGATTGTGGAGTTTTAAAACAATCGAGAAGCTCTCTATTTATAGCCAAGAAGGATAGAACAATTCCAAATATGGAGGATGTGGGACTAAAAACCAACCAATAGGAAGGAGCCACTTGTCAACATGTGAGAGGTTGAGGAATGAGCACATTTTGGTCAATGTGCCAAAGATGGGGAGATTTCAAATTTGAATTTGAGAGTTAAATGTTGAGTTTGACCTTTGCAAGGGACATGTAGGAGACATGTAAGACCTCTTAAATGCCTTGTTGGATGTACATGTCAACTTGGGGGGAGATTCAAATTTGCAGAATACTCCTCAAAGATGCCATGTTGATGGAAAATGATGAATTTAATAAATCAATAAATTGATTTATTTGTGCAAGTGGGAAAAGCTAGAGGATGTGATGGGTGATTAGATTAGGTTAATCGGGATTAGATTAACTTAAGAGGTGATCAGGTGATTGTGACATTCAACTTAAATATTTGGATTTATTTAAATTAAATGAGAAGATAAATAACTTTAGACATTTAATTAAATATTTGGATTTATTTAATTAAATGAAGGAACTTTTGGAGATTAATTAAATAAAACTGATTTATTTAATTAAAGAAATGACTTAGGAGTTTAATCAAATAAACTTGATTTGTTTGATGAATGGATGAATATGACCTAATCAAATGCATGATGTCAATTTCACGTGTCTACAAGAACAAGTTGCAAAGGTGATGAAGATCGTGGGCCAATAATGATGATGTGGTTGTCAAAAAAGAGGAGATGAATGTCCTCAAATTAATCGTCCAAGTCTACAATAGAGGACTCCACAAACAATGATTATATGTTTACAAGATATGAATCTCAAGTAGATATGGCTAGAAGATGTATGATGTCATGTTGCACTAAATCAATAGGGGCCAAAGATGTGGCAATTTCAAACGGATATGGAACAATAGAAGATGATAATGACTTGTCTCGATCTGAAGAGTTGGAACATGAAGACAATTCTTTGAACCATGAGAACATGCAAGACTTGTGATATACTCAAGCTCCTATAAAGTATCATCATCAAAGGGTATGAAATCTACATCTGCAAGAGGGATGAGATAATCTGCAGCAGGATCCTCTAGGTATGGAGAGATATGAAGGTCTCCATGAATATTCCAAAGTCATGTCTAAAGTGTGTGGGGACACTCAATGTCTGATACAATATGCATAGTGTCAAGATCAGCACTAGAACATATAGTTCCCTACAATATGATCTCGGATGATACCCCATGCTAATTAACTCCCTGGTGTGTCTGGTGTAGTTATGAGACTATAAAGATAAGGCAAAATATCAAGCCACCTAAGATGTGTCAGGATGCCATTTCGCCAAGACTCATAGTTATCCTTATCCAATTTGATCACAGAAGGATGAATAGAAAAACCCATGATACTCACACAAATGATAAAAATCAAAGACAAATAACCTCAGTACAGATAAAGCAAATCAAATAATGGCATCCAACATAAATAGATCATTTCCAAGTGCCAAGATGCCCAATTAATTAAGAAAATTTTGAAATAAAAAAATGTTGAATAAAATGTACCTGGGGTAGATTCTAGAAAAGGTGCATGAATAGATCTGAAGAGCTCTGAAATACCTTTCTAATGCCACTTGAATCACAAAAATTAGAGATAAAAGAAAAATTTTATGAGCTCGAAAGAGACAAATAAATATCTAACTTTGAATAAGAATAACAAGAATCAGTAGAAAAATCCGATAATGAGAACTACACCACTGTAAAGTGCTTAGAATCAGCTTTCCAACGACATCTCATTTGCCTAATTTTGACATTGTATGCCTAGGTTATGCCAAAAAGAAAAAAAATTGCTCATTGAAGGCAAATGAGGGCTAAGAGGGGGGCTTGGAGGGGTCATATGGATGTCTGTACAAATGACGTTAGCACGATGCCATGATGATGTTAGTAGAATATTCATAGAATATTCCCTATGCATGCAAAAAAATCTGATCACCTAAAAAAAATTCCCAGTTGCTGGAATATGCTTGGAAAATGAAATATCCTTCAAAATCTTTGAAGATTTCATTGTCAATTTTGTGTTGATCACCCAAACTTTGACACCATTGGATTTGAAGATATGAACAAATTTCCTAGAATTCGTCATATTTTTAAAAAAGTGGTCATCGATTTAATCAACTGCCAATGGTGAATAAAGCCATTAGTCGACTATGAATAAAGGCTAACAGTAATGGGAAATGGGCCCCATGGCCTGCATATGGGCCTGTGAGCCCTACGCAGGATTTTTTAGCATTCTATTTTTTTAAAAGCTTTTTGGTTTGCTTTTTTTATTTTTAAAGAAAATTTTTGATAATTTTTTTATTGCATGAATAATTTAAAACCTATATTTTTTTATTAATGGGGAAGTTTTTAAAAACTAGAAATACCTATAACCTGGTCCAAAGGAGGCCTACACAAGTCTGACAAGTGACCGCATGGTCATACAACCATATGGATTTCACCTTGAGATCTATGCAAGTCTAATTTCTTTTTTTCAATTGCTCCAAAATTGATGAAATGACATGTGTTCTTTAGGTTTTCGACCATTATGGATGCAACGGTGATGCTCGTTTTTCCCTAGGATGAGTCAATTTCTCCCTCAAGGTTGGATCTCTCAAAATTCAGATAGGAAGCTACAAATATGAAGCTCTAATACCATGATGAAGTTGATGATTGAACTCCACAGCACCCAGAAATTACTTGCAAGCAATTATCCTATCACAAAAAAAAAATCAAAGCCATTGATATGCTCGTGCAACCTTGAGAAGAAATTATCCAAAAAAGCAACTGATTTTCTATGAATTAATCTTAACAACCTTGGATAATTGATTACAATTAATGTGCATGCTTATAAAATAAAAATAAAGCAAAACCTAGATGAGGATTGTATTAGATTGATACAAGTGTCTTAATCTCATGCATTGAGACAACTAGACCTATAATTAGCCCAATCTAATAATAAAAAACACTCCTAAGTTTATCTTAAGTGAACTAAAGTAATAAGGGACTTAATAATTAATTAATTAATAATAAATTATCAAGTGATTATCTATTCATTCAAGCTAGGTTTCTTGTTTTCTTGATCTGCTAGGTTAGCTTGACATCACTTTGATGAATAAAGTAATCCTCAACCATGTTCATTTATTTCTTGTTATCTTGAATAAAACTACCTTACCTCTCTTTCTCATCCTTTCGCTGCAAACTATCTCCTCCTTAGTAGGAGCTTCATCCTCAATTACCATATTGTTCATCGATTTCTTATCAAATTCAAGGACATGATTTATCAATGATATCAACCCCTTAGTAGCTTTATTGGTTGATCTCAACAAATTTTTATTAGGGGCTTCCATGAATAATTCCTTCATCTTTTCTTGAGAGTAGCACCTAATCTTAAGGAAGCTATCTTCAAAGGGATATCCCTTAGAGTTAGCTAGAGACATAGGTTTGTTTAGCTTATCGCCAAACATATCAAACCTATTATTAGTGGTGTTTCCTTTTTTAGTGTGGCTATTGACTACTTTGCAAGGAGTTAGAATTTGAATTATCAAATTTCCTAACTGTGAGAAAAAAAAAAATTTGAGTTTTCATACACAATGGGTTGAGTCTATTTTCCAAATTTAGAGACCAAAGTAGTTGAAGTTGGAAATTATTTGTAAACATCCAAAATAACACACTACTCTAGACTTATCTTGGTCACCTTGTCCACTATTATGAAATGAACAAAAGAGTTAAGAATCCAAAAAAAATCTCCTCATCCTAAAATTTGAGTAGGAGGATTGGAAGTTGAACTTAGATTATTGAATGTTGAGAGGGGGGTGAATCAATTGTACATTAAACCATTAAACCATGTTAAACATTCAAATTTGCATTAGTCCTTAAACCCTTAACAACCATTAAACCCTTATCATGCATTAGAAAAATGTAAACATGAGAAAGAGTAATGCAAGCACATCCAAACACATGATAACACCATATTTACATGAAAAACTCAAGAAGGGGAAAAAAAGGTGAGGATTAGATCACAATATAAAGTAATTGCAACACTAAATACAATAGGCTAATTGTTGGAGGGCTCACTGCCCAAAAGAAAGAAGGGCTCACTACCATATTACATAAAAGAAGAAAGAAGATTGTTACAATGAGAAATACATCTAAATGAAACAAAAAATTCCACAACAACATCACCAACACATTCACAACCTTTTTGAAGATTGTAGAAACCTTATGCTCACTGCTTCCAGTAGTCTAACTCATTAAAGCTCACACTGCACTTCATAAATTCATATTTCACAACTCTAAAATTCACATCACGCACACTACTACACAATTCTCCATCAACTCAACACTCATTTATACCATCCTCAACCTTGAAAACAATTAACAAGGTCGGTTATGCACCTCAATCGTGCAAACTCAAATTAGGTTGCCACTAAGCATCCCCATGATGAAAAGGAATGAAAGAAGACCACATCACACCTTAACATGAACCTAAATCCACTCATACATACCATGCCACACTTCCAAAATCATCGAAGCAAATATGTAATTAGTGTAAACACCCAAGGTCAACTAAACCCTTGTAAACATCAATAACACACTTATTTAATCTTGAGAAAACTTTCAGACAACAAAAACCACTTGAACACAATCTAGAATATTCCACAAAAACCTTGAAATGTAACAAAATCCTTCACAAAAAAATTCACGTGAAGAACAAACTCATCTTGTACACCCAGTTAACCTTTTGCATACTATAACTCAAGAACTAACTTGTGGAGCACCATACTTCAAACCACTTCAACTAAAGATAGATATGAGAAATACAAACACACTTCTAGAACCACAACACCAAAAACCACACTGTGAAGAGATGTGGAGGAAAACCATTTCTCCCAGACAACACTGCAATACACAATTCACACACTGGTGAACACAAAAAAAAATTGCACAACAATCCAAGAATAGAAATTTGAGACATAACATCTTTGAACACCTCTGATCAACATATCCAAAATGCATAAGAAAATTTTGAACATAGAAGAAATTTGGAGCAAAACCATAACACTACTCTATCACACAAAACATCTCTCCAACAAACTGTTTTCTTTTTTCTTCAAATTTTCTCAAAAGCACTTGGAAACCAAGTGCCACAAACATATTCTCATCACATGCAACACTTCCTCATTACAACCAAACCAACTGCAACATAGAAACTCAACCATACACATGCTTATCAAAGCAACACTGGAGGTTGACACTAGTGACACTACTAATGACAATATAATAAAACTAATCAAAGCAGCATCACAACCTCTCAACCATAAATGCAACAACATAGATTTCCAACAAACACCAACAGTATGAACCAGTTGACATCAATGATAACACCAACTATTAATACTTTCAACAATCTCCCCCCTTGTCATTAATGGCAACACATGATGTGAAAAACCACCAACAATAAACACAATAACTCTGATCACCAACACACTACTCCATACCAACTCTTTCTCTTTTCCACTTTTACTTTCTCTCCCCCTTAGCTTACTACTCTCCTTTTTCACATTATTATTTCTCACCCTTTGAAATTAATGGAAAAGGATGACACATCTCTCTCTCACTCTCCCCCTTAGAAGCACACAACAAACTATACCAAACAACAACCATTGCACATATCCTTTGACACAACTGACAAAGGAGAACACCAACCTACACTAGTGCTTACCCTCCTTGACTAAAACAACCAAGAATTCCACTACCTACTCCCCCTAAGAGGTAGCCACCAATCATCAATCCAAAACAAGGAATGAATCTTGAGATCCATTAGACTAATGGATATCCTTATGCATCTAGTTCAAAGGAGGGGTAATAACCCCTAACTTCTCCTGGAGATATTCAAAAGTATATTTAGGAAGAGCCTTAGTAGATATATCAACAACTTGATCCTTTGTAGGCACATAATCTTGCTTCACCTCATTATCTGCAACCTTCTCTCTCAAAAAGTGATATCGGATTGAGATATGTTTTGTCCTTGAGTGTATCACTGGATTCTTTGAAATGTTAATAGTACTTGTATTATCACAGAAGATAGAAATTTGTTCATCATATACCACTCTAATATCCTTCAAGGTTTTCCTCATCCACAACACCCGTGTGCAGCAAGATGCTACTGGAATATATTTTGCTTCTACAGTAGATAAGGAAATTGAATCTTGTTTCTTGCTTAGCCAAGGCACCAATTCACATCCAAGAAAGAATGTACCACTACTTGTACTTTTCCTATCATCAGCACATCCTACCTAATATGGATCTATATAAGCACTCAAAGAAAAATCAACACCCTTTGGATACCACAAGCCATGTTTAAAGTGCCCTTCAAGTATCTGAATATTCTCTTCACTGTTGCAACATGTGACTCTTTGGGATCTTCTTGAAATTAGCCACAAGATAGACTGCATGCATGATGTCTGGTCTAGTAGCTATTAGGTATAGCAGTTCTCCAATCATTGATCTATACTTGCTCTGATCAACCTTAGGAGATTCATCATTCTTTCTCAACTTGTAACTAGTAACCATGGGAGTACATATCGGTTTAGAGTCTTCCATTCCAAACTTCTTCGCCATTTCCTTGACATATTTTGATTGTGAAACAAATATACCTTTTTATGTCTAATTGATTTGCATTCTAAGGAACAAATTCATCTCCCTAAAAAATTGACATTTCAAATTTCATTCTACATCTCTTCTACAAATCTCTTGCACATATCTTCATTTCCTCCAAATATTATATCATCAATATACATAACCACAATCAAGATTGGATCTTTTCAACTTTGAAATAAATATTACTATCTACCGCACCTTTATTTAATCATTGTTGTAACAAGTACCTGCCCAACCTTACATACCAAGCTTTGGGAGGTTTCTTTATTCCATATAATTCTTTCTTCAATCTACAGACCATATCCGGTTTATCCGATAACTGAAATGCTTTCGGTTGTTCAATGTATACCTCTTCTTCCAACTCACCATTCAAGAAATCAGACTTCACATCCATTTGATAAACTTTGAAATCCTTATGTGTTGCAAAAGCCAAAAACATTCTGATAGCTTCCATTTTTTCCGCTGGAGCAAATTTCTCCTCAAAATATATTCCTTTTACTTGTGAGTAGCCTTTACACATGTAAGCCTTGCCTTATTTCTCACTACTTCTCCATTCTCATTTAGTTTGTTATGGAATACCCACTTAGTTACAATAGCATATATCCATGCCTTTGGGAGAAGAGGACAAAAGTGAAGTTTGTGGCCCTACCAAAATATGTTTGGTTGATGGAAGGAAGTTTATGTTGTGCATGTTTTGCACACACACCCCGATGAAGGTAGGGACCCCCTCTTTTTTCTCTCGACAACTCGTTCCTGCTCCCAATGGATCATTTTTTCTCCTGCCTCGCTTTGCATTCCCCTATCCTAGAGTCCAAGTGGGTCACATTCCGTAGAATGATCAAATTCCCCTTGGCCAGATTCACCTACTTGATTTTCACTAAGTCTTTTGCTTTCACAGAAATACCCTTGCGGGATTCCCTTCGTTCGTTGCCATGGCATCTTCCAAGACTTGCGGACCCGCAATTGCGGGTCTCCCTTTGTACAATGCCTCCATCCCTTCGTCATTCAACTAACGGCTGGCTTCGAACATTCATCCGCATGGCAGATCTCGCATCTACCTTTGTTGTCATGTTCATCGGGCACTGTAAACCCATAACTGCAGGCTGCCTCATGCGGGTTGTCGCTCATGTTTCATCACTGAGTAGTGACTGACGCCCAACTTCCACTTGCATGGCGGGCTCCGCACTTAGTTTCTTCATCCAAGCATTGACCAAGCATCCAAATGAGTGTGGGTTTCCGCATCTCACCTAACTCGGGTTGGCCATACCAAGAAATCAATGCACGCCATTAATGGCAATTGGCCTATAAATGTTACTCCCTGCCCTTCATTTTCACCCAAAGCATTCGAATCTGAGAAGAGAAACAAAGTCCCCCTCCCTTTTTTCGCTTTTTGCCTTGCTCTTGCTGACTTGGTCCCTACTTGCTTGCTTCGCTTTTGCCTTCATTTTTTGACTTTGGGGACAAGTTGCCTATGAATTTGGGATGTTTTTGTGATGCCTAAGTGAGCTACCAAGGTTTCGTTGAGTTTTAGAAAGTTGCAAAAATTTCTTTGCGGGCCACCATCCCTCTACCGCCATTATGGGAATTTCTTTGTGGGTCTTCATCCCTCTGCCACCGTTGCGAGAATTTCTTTGTAGGTCACCGTCCCTCTGTTGTCGTTCATGGGATTTCGTGTGCGGGTCACCTTATGTGGATCATTGTTTGCTATTTGTCATTTTTAAAGGGCGGCAGACCCTCTGGCTTCCCCCTTTCAAATCTCTGCATTTCCAAAAAGGGTGCAAACTTCAAGTTTTCATCATATAGGGCCCATAAAATGAGTGTCTTCACATGCCTAAATGGGTTTGCATCAAATTTTCCATGTGTTTAGAAATTGTGAAAATTTCACTATGGAAGTTTGCTTGCAGAAATCCGTCCATAGAAGTTCATTTGAGCAATACGTTGTAAAGGGTGGTGGACCCTCCAACTTTCGCATTCTAAGTTTCCACATTTTTCAAAATGATTCAAATCTTAAGGAAATATGTCTTGGCACTCTTTCCACCCCTTTTCCCATGTGCTAAAATTGAAAAATCTCAAATTTATTAAGTTTTGTGAAGTTGCGGGAATTTCTTTGTGAGTCGTTGTCCCTTTGTCGCTATCTACGATAATTTATTTATGGGTCGTCGTCCCTCCATCACTGTCTGTGAGAATTTCTTTGTGGGTCGACATCCCTTTGTCGCCATCCACGGGAATTTCTTTGTGGGTTGTCATCTCTTTGTCGCAGTCTACGGGTTTCCATGTGCTCAAGGATGTTTTTAAAGCAACGGATCCTCCAGCTTCCGTATTCTAGATTTTTGCATTTTTTTGAAATGGGCCAAATCATTTAGGAATAGGTCTAGGCACCCTTCTAATGCATCTTCTATGTGCTTAATTTGAAAAAACTCAAAATTGCTAAGAGGTGTGGCTTTGCGGAACTCCACATGCATGTCGCTGTCTCCTAAAAGCTATCACTTAATGGCCGAGCTTTAACGCCTTTCCACCTCACAGCATCCACGTCCTTAAAACCTGCAAGAGCATCAAAGCTTCATCTAATGACTTCAAGTGTCTCACAACCCATTTTCACCCTTAATCATTCCTTAGGAGATTTTCCCTTTCACCGCCTTCCCTCCAACACTGTTCCTAATGGAAAACATACGATGGCAGCCTAGTAGCTCCCTCCCACATCTCCTAAATTGGTTAAACTTTTGCACGTAACCCTTAACATCTGAGGCACCCACGGGTCTTGCAGTGCGAACTTCCGCCTACGGGTCACTGTACTCTAAATTTCGTTGCTTAACGGTGGAGACTCCAAACATCCTTCGACCTTCCTACACCCGCATGCCTCAGACCCGCAAATGCATCAAGCTTAACCTGGTAACTTCAAGTGCCTTCAATTGATTTTTGCACATGCCAAAGCACCTCACATGGAATTTGATTGCCAAGTTCACCATGCAAAACTTTTGCTATGGGCGGCTGCCTGTGGGTCTTCGTGGCCTCGACATCATCCTACTCCTAGCTATTCCAAATGACTTATGGCCTAGGGGAAACCCACACCCATGAACCTGCATTTATGTTTATGGTCCAAATGAACTCCACATGTAGAACAATGATGAATATTATGATCTTTTAATGATGCATGGATGGATCTAACAATGGATTTAAAGGATTTAACCGGTATTTTATGCCTCTATATGTAAGAGCACTTATTGTGTCTTTGGGTGTAGGATTTATGGAACCTATTGAGGATCCATTGAAGAAGCCCACAAGATCCCCTAGAGGAAGAGAGGAAAAGGATGTCTGCATAAACCATGAAGGACTGACCAACATATGAACACATGCCAAGGAAGTCAATGACAAAACTGCAAAGGGTGACCTTGAAAGGAACATGAAGGAGTTGTTTTATTTTCCACCAGGTGACGATGATTGTCAGGAGCTATCCATCTAGATTAGGAGCAACATATCTACTTCTCAGAAGCACCAATCTGCAAAAATAATGCGCTTAATTGGTTGCAAGAATGTTGTGAACACATCGAACAAAGGGCAGCCTTTAGCAGTTTTAGCTATAGCAGGGAAGACAGTCACTACAAGACAAAACTTCTACAATGCCAGGGTCACTAGAAGACAAAATAGGCTACAAGAAAAAATAGAGAAGAGGAAAAAATAGCCTATTTTAAATTGTGAAATATTTGGGGTATGTGAAACCCTAACTTGTATTGAATCTGAGCCACTCATTGTAAATCAATCAATCCTAGCCATTCATTTGGGCTTTGGAAAACTATAAATAGGGGCTTGCTCCTCATTTTTAGTGTTGGAGAACTTGTGTAGAGGGAATTTTGCAGCAATAGAGAGAAGCATTGCATGATTTTATGGACGTTTCTTTTGAGTTTGTTCATTATGCATGCATGGTTCAACTTCCATGTTAGTTTTAGCTTGTAGTTTCTTGAATGGCTTTGATAATGGTGTTTGCTATTATGGTATTTGATAAACTTTTAGCCCATACTTTTGGCACTTGTTGATGACAAGCTATTGTGCAAATTTAGCATGGGCTTCCTTATTTCATTACTGCAACTTAGTTCAATTGTATGTTCATGAAGTGAATGCACAATTTGAAAATCAGTAGACCTTAGGAGATTGCACTAGTTTTGTGCAGTTGTAGGTCCTCTTGGTCAAGCAAAACCTAGTTTAGAAATTTTGTCTATTTTAGAAGCCTCCATTGTTACTATTTATTCATTGCTTAGATTTAGAACAACTTCTCTTAACCCTTTCTCTTTTGCTATTTCTTTTGGACCTCTATTAGTTTAGGATTCTAAGCACCATCACAATGTTAAACTTGGTGAAAGAGGTGAGTTCTAGCTTGCTATATTGAGTGGACAACTATTGTTCATTCACTTACAACACTTTGAAACTCCATTTACAGGCCCAACTTCCCATGCTTTGTAAACCATAAAGGCCACCTTGTGATTACTAGAAAATCACATCAACCAATTGAACTATTCCAAGCATTGTCATGACCTGATACCCGAGAGACCTTGGGGTAGTAATTTGGAACTTGTTTGTAGATTTCTACCTTTCAAGAGAGGTAGCATACTTGTGTGTTGCTTGTGTTGAAAAGGTGCAAAAACACCCATCAATAGAACTAGCGCTAGAGGGAGGGCATGGCTGAGCACAAGGCTACAAAGCTAGAAGTTGAATGCACTTTCATGTAAAATCTGAGATAGGAAGATCTCATCATCTGCTGGAAATTTTAAAAAATCAAAAATTTGAAGGCAAAACAAGAGTTGAGCTGAAATGGAGCAGCAACTTCAAATCAACATTACTCAACTGCAAGAAGATCTAAATAGGAGATTGAGGAATCCATTACAGCACTTTGCATTGGCAAAAAAATGCAGGATCCATGGCACTTGTAGACACACAAAATTGGGGTGTTTGACATTCTTGGGAAAAATTCAAATGGTTTTGCAAGGAGAGAGTCCCTTTTGGGAAATATACCAACCCTTGGCTCCACCAGACCCAAAAGAAGAATTGATTCACATGGTAGCCAAGGCCTTCGAGGAGCTGATCCAAGAACACTTGAGTAGCAAGGATGGACTAATACTAGAAGAGGTACTGATGTTTAGATGGTGTAGATTCCATAATGCACCCCACTCTGAATTTACTTGTCCATCATGTGTCGACATCATTGTCCAAGCCAAGAGTTGTTTGGACAAGTTAGAGCAGCCAAATCTTCATGAAGGGAAGTCATTCGTTAAGGTAGGAGAGTTGTTAACATCTAGAGGACAACATATTGAAGTTGAACCAAGAAGCTCCATAGAAGTTAGTGCTGGGACAACAAACACTGAGGCTGAAAATCAAGAGGAAGGAGTTGATTTCCTTGGGACAACAAGGAGATTTGATGAAAGTTTAGTTAGAAGGGAATTAGAAAGCCTTCTCTCCATCAATGAAGAGAAGTTCTCCACTCAGGAAGAAGAGCAACTAATGATCGAAAGACCATACCTAGAAGATGAATCAACAAAATCTGCAACAACATATGCTGGGACAACCAGTGTAGATGTTGAAGATCAGGAGGAAGAAGCTAGAAGCCTTGGGGCAGCAGAAAATGATGATGAAAGCATAAGTGACATAAGATTAGAGGACCTTTCCTTCATGAATGACAGTGATCAAGCATCTGAAAATGAGGATTTGGAGGAATGGGAACAACCACATGCCGCAGTTGTCCAACATCAAACTTCCTTCTCAAGTGATGATGAGGACTCGATGGTGGAAAGATATAATTAGCTCGTGTCAAGACTAGCAAAGGATTGGTCAAAGCTAAGACACCAAGTGGAACTGGAAGTATTATTTCTTCCAGGTTGGTGTAGGCTCCATGATTTTCCACATTCCAAATTCACATGCGAACTATGCTAAGAGGCCATCGAGCAAGTTAAAGAACAAGTGGGACAACCAAGTGCATTGCTTCATGCAGTTGCTTCAAGGATTGAACTAGAGGACCAAGAGTCAAAGCCAAGTGACAACTTAGCTGAAAGTAGTCCTCAAGAAATTGTTGGGACAACAACAAAAGTAGGACAACATAGTCCTGAGCCTTCAAATGATGAAGCAGAACGCATGGGAGTGTTGTCCATCAATCGTCAAGAGCTTTCCCCTCTTGTGGAGCATCTATATGCCATGAATGATAGGCTTTATAGGGAATCCTTGGAGGGAAATCACAAAATAAATCTTGGCCCCCTTGACAAGGTTCCCTCCATTGATGACTTCTTTCCATTAGGAGCTATACTCCGAAGGTATGCCAACACCGAAGAAGAGTACATTTCAAAAGATGGCGGTGATAAAGATATACTACCTAAACCTCCAGACAACAAAGCATTAGAACTCTTGGACTAGGAGATGAACTCCTTCTCCATCTACTGTGATAGTTAACAAGAAGAAACGAGCGAACATCATGGTGAGCCGCATGAGCTTCAAAGAGAGGAAGATAAAGGTGAGGGTGTTTTGATAGCTGCCAATGGGTATGGCATACCTGTCCAACTACAAGATGCAACTAGGAGTCCTGCTGCCTTGACCATTGTTGATCCTCTTTCACATTCAGAGAGCTACAATAGGACAAATTTTCCCATATCATTCTTTTATGACATAAAATATGAACAAATAGATATCAACACCAGGGAAATGAGATGGGATGGCATGTTGCCTTTTGAAGATAGCAATCAAGTGAAGCCATGGACTACAGAGGATCAACGAGACAAAGTGTATCTCCTCAAAGAATAGTTGATAGAGGTTGCGAGTCCCACTGGTAACTTGGGAGAGGTGCTTGTTGCCTCGTTCTCTCAGCTTTATGCAAACCCGAGATCAAGTACAAGATTCTTTGCATTTGAAATTTTTTCTTCACAATGTGTACTACCTGATCAATTTGATTATGATCTATAGATTTGTAATACAAGAGGAATGTTGTACCATCCATTGCATCCATCTGAGGCTTCCAACACAATGACCAATGATGTAGTGATCGCTCTCGATTGTCAAATGTTGCCACCTTCACATGGCAACATCTAGGTTCTATCTTTCCTTGCTCCTATGAATACTCACAGTTGTGTTTATCATTTTGATTATGGGACTGAGGGGAGACAGACTTATTTGTGGATTGACCATGGGTTTAACGAATTACCTCAAATATTGATTCTTCTTGAATCTGTCATTGAATTTGAGTGCTACAACATTGAAATTCATTTTTCTAAATATAAGGATGAGTTTGCATGGTTTAGAATTATAAAGATTTCCCTTTTGCTTGTACATGTGTTACAAAATCCAACGGGCATAAATGTCAGTTTGCCTTGCCTAAACGTGGTCCCTTGTAAATATCTTTGTACATAGTTTTTTTTTAGTAGTGTAGGTTTCGTGCACATATCTTGCTTCCATGTATATAGTCTCGCTTTCTTAATTTCACTAGGTTGTTGCTCTAGGTTAGTTTGCTTTCGATTTTTCTACTTTTCATTTCCTTTATGTTTGCTTTCTATTTGCTTCTACTTGCTTCTGCTTTGCTGCTTTGCTCAGGGTCCCTTCACTTATTGTTGGGTACATTTGCATGCACAACAACCACTTTATTGCTTGGGGTAATTCCAAGTATTTCTTTGATAAACTTTAATCAAATCTCCAAAGTGGATGGTGAAAATCTTTTGTTAGTGTCAAGTGACCTAGATGTTTGGTTTGAAGGGGATAAGTCATTGGTTGGTCTGATTCTAATGTATTCTAAAATCTTACACCTTTCACATATTAAGAATCCTAAGGTCGCTATAGGTCCTTTGTGAGGTCCAATTAAGTGAAAAATCTAAAATTCTACTTCAGTGCCACTGTGATTCCCAACCCTAAGTGTAAGCTTCACTACTTGCGAGCTGAAATGAAATCAAGAGAAAATAAAAATCAAGAGAAATGAACAAAATAAAAGAAAGGACATTTAAAATAAAAAGAAAAGAATTCAACTTTTTAGGGGGATCCGGGCAACTCTATCAGGGCTATGGACGCTTAGCTGGTAGTAGAGCAATGTTCAGGAGAATCATAGTGACAACCTCATCGAGGCTATGGATGCCTCACTGGCAGCGAAGCTCTAGGTTAGTTTGCTTTCGATTTTTCTACTTTTCATTTCCTTTATGTTTGCTTTCTATTTGCTTCTGCTTGCTTCTGCTTTGCTGCTTTGCTCGGGGTCCCTTCACTTATTGTTGGGTACATTTGCATGCACAACAACCACTTTATTGCTTGGGGTAATTCCAAGTATTTCTTTGATAAACTTTAATCAAATCTCCAAAGTGGATGGTGAAAATCTTTTGTTAGTGTCAAGTGACCTAGATGTTTGGTTTGAAGGGGATAAGTCATTGGTTGGTCTGATTCTAATGTATTCTAAAATCTTACACCTTTCACATCTTAAGAATCCTAAGGTCGCTATAGGTCCTTTGTGAGGTCCAATTAAGTGAAAAATCTAAAATTCTACTTCAATGCCACTGTGATTCCCAACCCTAAGTGTAAGCTTCACTACTTGCGAGCTGAAATGAAATCAAGAGAAAATAAAAATCAAGAGAAATGAACAAAATAAAAGAAAGGACATTTAAATAAAAAGAAAAGAATTCAACTTTTTAGGGGGATCCGGGCAACTCTATCAGGGCTACGGACGCTTAGCTGGTAGTAGAGCAATGTTCAGGAGAATCATAGTGACAACCTCATCGAGGCTATGGATGCCTCACTGGCAGCGAAGCAATATCTTGGATGCCTTTGGAGTTAGAATAAACTACCTAGCTTAACTTGACAGAGCTTGGGTTCCTATAGTGGTTTAAGGATGGGAATTAATACATCTGCACACACTTGGATTTTTAGCACACTGAAGGTTGGATTGACTGGTAATTTTGGTCATTTGGTCGAGTATTCAATTTGCTTGTCCTAGCATGAAGATTGGAACCATATATTTTGGGTTCGTGATTCCAGCTTGTCATCGAAATGCTCTGGAGCATTTCCTTAGCGAGTCGTCATTTGTTGTGCATGTTTTGCACACACGCCCTGCCAAAGGCAGGGACCCCCTCTTTTTTGCTCCCGACGGCTCGTTCCTGCTCCCGATGGGTTGTTTTTTCTCCCACCTCGCTTTGTGTGCCCCTGTCCTAGAGTCCAAGAGGGTCACATGCCTTAGAATGATCAAATTCCCCTTGGCTAGATTCACCTACCTAATTTTCACTATCTTTTGCTTTCATGGAAATGCCCCTTTGAGATTCCCTTCGTCTGTTGCCCTGGTGTCCTCTAAGCCCTACAGACCTGCAGTTGCGAGTCTCCCTTTGCACAATGCCTTCATCCCTTCGTCGTTCGACTAATGGTTGGCTTCGAACATCCGCCCACATGGTAGATCTTGCATCTACCTTCATTGTCGCATTCATCGAGAATCGCGAACTCGCAATTGCAGGCCGCCTATTGCGGGTTGTCGCTCATGTTTCGTCGTTGAGTAGCGACTAACGTCCAACTTCCACCCACATGGCGAGATCCACACTTAGTTTCTCTGTCTGATCCTTGACCAAGCATCCAAATGAGTGTGGCTTTCTGCATCTCACTAACCTGGGTTCTCCATACCAAGAAATCAATGCACCCATTAATGGAAATTGGCCTATAAATGTTGCTCTCTTCCCTTCATTTTCACCTGAGGTGTTTGAATTCGAGAAGAGAAACAAAGTCCCCCCTCCTTTTTTCACTTTTTTCCTTGCTCCTACTGACTTGGTCCCTACTCGCTTGCTTCGCTTTTGCCTTCATTTTTTGACTTTGGGGACAGGTTGCCTATGAATTTGGGATGTTTATGTGATGCCTAAGTGAACTGCCAAGGTTTCATTGACTTTCAGGAAGTTGTGGAAATTTCTTTGTGGGTCGTCGTCCCTTTGTCATAGCTGCAGGAATTTCTTTGCAAGTCATCATTGCAAGAGTTTCTTTGCAGGTCGCCGTCTGCAAGATTCCATGTGCAGAGTGTCATGTGTTCATTGTCATTTTTAAAGAGTGGTGGACCCCTGACTTCCCCCTTCCAAATCTCCACATTTCCAAAAAGGGTGCAAACTTCAAGTTTTCATCATCTAGGGACCATAAAATGAGTGTCTTCAAATGCCTAAAGGGGTTTGCATCAAATTTTCCATGTGTTTAGACATTGCAGGAATTTCACTGCGGAAGTCCGCTCGTGGAAATCTGTCCACGAAAGTTCGTTTGAGTAATGTCATTGTAAAGAGCGGCAGACCCTCCGGCTTCCTCATTCCAAGTTTCCACATTTTTCAAAATGATTCAAATCTTAAGGAAATATGTCTTGGCACTCTTTCCACCCCCTTTCCCATGTGCTAAAATTGAAAAATCTCAAATTTACTAAGTTTTGTGAAGTTGCAGGAATTTCTTTTCGGGCCACTATCCCTTCGTCGCCATCAGTGGGAATTTCTTTGTGGACCACTGTCCCTTCGTCGCCATCTGCGGGAATTTCTTTGCGGTTGTCATCCGTAGGAATTTCTTTGTATGAGTCATTGTCCCTCCGTCACTATCCATGGGAATTTCTTTGCGGACCGTCATCCTTCCATCATTGTTCGCGGGAATTTCTTTGCAGGTCGTCGTTCGCGGGTTTCCATGTGCTCAAGGTCATTTTTAAGGCAATGGACCCTCCGGCTTCTGCATTCTAGATTTTTTCATTTTTTGAAAAAGGGCCAAATCATTGAGGAATAGGTATAGGCACCCTTCTAATGCATCTTCCATGTGCTTAATTTGAAAAAAATCAAAATTGCTAAGAGTTGTGGCTTTGCGAAACTCCACATGCGGGTCACCATCTCCCGAAAGTTGTCACTTAACGACCGAGCTTTATCACCTTTCCACCTCACAAGACCCACATCCTCCAAACCCACAAGAGCATCAAACTTCATCTAACGACTTCAAGTGTCTCACGACCCATTTTCACCCTTAATCATTCCTTGGGAGATTTTCCCTTTCATCGCCTTCCCTCCAACGTCGCTCCTAATGACAAACATACAATGGCGGCCTGGTAGCTCCCACCCACATCTCCTAAATTGGTCAAACTTTTGCATGTAACCTTAACGTCTGAGGCACCCACGGGTCCTGCAGTGCAGACTTCCACCTGCGGGTCACCATGCTCTAAATTTCATTGCTTAACGACAAAGACTCCAAATGTCCTTTGACCTTCCTACACCCGCATGCCTCGGACCCACAAATGCATCAAGCTTAACCCGGTAACTTCAAGTGCCTTACAATTGATTTATGCACATGCCAAAGCACCTCACATGGAATTTGATTGCCAAGTTCACCATGCAGAAATTTTGCTACGGGCAACTGCCTACAGGTCTCAATGGCCTCGACATCGCCTTGCTCCTAGCTGCTCCAAATGACTTCCATCCTAGGGGAAACCCACACCCTAAATCTGCATTTATGTTTATGGTCCCAATGAGCTCCAAATGTTGAACCATGATGAATTTTATGATCTTTTAATGATGCATGGATGGATCTAACAATGAATTTGCAGGATTTAACTGGTATTTTTTGCCTCTATATGTAAGAGCACTTATTGTGTCTTTGGGTGTAGGATTTATGGAACCTGTTGAGGATCCATTGAAGAAGCCCACAAGAGCCCCTGGAGGAAGAGAGGAAAAGGATGTCTGCATAAACCATAAAGGACTGACCAACATATGAATGCATGCCAAGGAAGTCAATGAAAAAACTGCAAATGGTGACTTTGAAAGAAACATGAAGGAGTTTGATGAGCTCAAAATATGCTCATAATTTAAGGATTATGATGTATTTTTAGTATCCCTACTCTTATTGCTAATGGATGTTTTAACTCTGTGATTAAAGACTTTTTATCTAATGTTGGGTAGTATCCTGTAGCAATACATTCCTATATTCCTACAGCTTAACATCTCTATGTGTCTTATTAATTACCCTGTTTGACCTCCCGAATGACTGATATAATGCATGTGGTTTTTGAATAATGAAATAGATTTAATATGTGAATAATGAATGTGTATCATTTTATTTTTCACGCATGCTTTCTTTTGCTTATGTTGCCATGAGCATCGCAGGTTGTTGAAGGGAGCATGAGTGAGTCAAGCGCAATGGATCTCGGCCCTGCAGTAAAGTCCATTTCCAGCACAGTGTCGAGGAAGTTGTTCCAGCGAAGACTCTCTGATCGGGTCGTTGGGAAGAAATCTAAATGATCATTAATCTAGGAAGAGTGGAATGCTAAATTCTCTCTGAATTATGTTGAACGGATATGCTTTCATTTATGAGAAGTTTGTTCCTCAGTTTCAGGATGCACTTATGTCCATGTCTTTCTCTGTTAGAGTTAGGTAGTTAGTTGCTTTTCTGATATAAATAAGTTCTCCTCCTGCGTGAGTGAGCAACAGAGTGTGTAAAAGTTAGTATGATAATAAGAAGTATTTTTTGTTAGTTTTCTTATAAACAGAACAATGTATATGGTTCCAAGGTTATGAATAAAAGCTGATGAAGTTTTGAGTTCAATACTTGCATAAACTAGTTGATGCTTGCTAAGGGGGACCACTTAGTGAGTATCTGTAGTTAGTTGTTTATTTCCTGTTGATTATAAGTTAGATTTCATTCTTGAAAGTTTCAGTGCAAACTCAGTCTTATATTGTTCCTGTAGCATCGGGAATCCATCCCTGTGTTTGTTCCTGCAGCATAAGGCCAGTTCATAGTTTGTTTCTTGGTCATGGTCATTATGATTTCTACTTTGATTAAGATACACTTAAGTTAAGAAAGCTTTACATTACATTCTTGTAGCATAAGTAGAATTTCTTTCATGCATTTATTTCTGGTAAATCATGACTGAAACTGGTTCTTAGTGCACATACAGTGCCGCTCCATTTCAAGTATACGTCCCCTAGTTTGACAATGTAAATGAACATCCATAAGAAGATGTTAGTCACCTATTGGAATGTCCAATTCCTAGGTTAGGATTTTCCATGACTTTTATATCCTTTTGTGGACATGACCATTTTTGGCGCCGTTGCTGGAGATGGTGCCAAGCTAAAAACCTCTCATAGTCATTGTTAGCAGTAGTTTAGTGTGTTATTCAAGCATTTTCAAAATTCCTTCAAGTTACGATTAATTCTATTGCATGCATAGAAGAAGAGACGCTCTGGGAAGATTCCTCCCTAACTTTCCATTCATTGGTAACAATTATGAACTAGCCTATAATCTATTTGAGAAAGGAGGAGACCAAGATATAAATCCATTTGCTAAAAACCTGCTTGTTGAATTACCATTTGACCCAGCTGACGAAGAACCTGAAGAAAATCCATTTATTTTGATACTCCGTCCAACAAATATGGAACGTAATCCACCTAATCGACCTCCTACTTTTGAATTCCCCATAATTGCTCAGCAAGATAATGATAATCTTAAAAACATTCCTTCTTCATTACTTCCCAAGTTCTATGGACTAGTTATAGAGGACCTATACACTTTCTTGTTTGAGTTTGACATCCTATGTCGCAACTATGATTACACTTCAGATGCTCATAGGCTGAAGTTGTTTCCTGCTACTTTGAAGGAAGGAGCTCTTAGATGGTTTATGAGTTTGGGAAGGGGAGTTGTTGATAGTTGGGCAGCCATGCAAACAAAATTTCTTGAGAAATGCAAGGAATATTGTAAGAGTGGTAATAAGGGTGATGATATATTCAAAATTCAACAAAAGGAGGATGAAAGCCTGGAAGACTATATCTCAAGATTCTTGTTTTCCCTGAAAAAGAATTCAGATCATACTCTCAATGAAGAATCTCATAAACTACTTTTTCTAAGAGGAATCAATGATACCTGTATAGATGCCCTGGATCTGATGGGAGGGGGAGATATAACCCAATTGCCTTGGGATGATATCAAGAAAATATGTCTCAACTACTCTCGAGCAATTGTTAAGAAAGGTAGAGGTCATCAAGCCACAGTGGGAAAGTCTTTTATTAATGGAGTTTCACGAATGGAGATCACAAATTTGATGTATAATTTCAAGTAGGATATCATAAACAACATGGCTACACAGTTGGATACTATGCAAGCTTGGAAAAAACATGAGGAAGCTGAAGCAATCTTGGTTGAGTTCTATCCACATTGCAGACAAAAGAAATGTGACTACAGATGTAAGATGGTGGCTAACCTAGAGGCTAAGCAATTACCTACTAATTTTAAGGCAGTGGAGGGTGATGATGACCAAGTGTTCTTCGTTGCACAAAGGTGGCCATGGGCTCAAAGACAAGGTATGCCTCAAGATCCTTTGACTTTTGGTAATCCTTATTCTAATTACAATAACCAATGGCAACCTACATATGACCCATCACCACCTTGGAATACTTCTCAACCACACTAGCCTAACTATCAGAGTCCTCAATGGCAATCTCCTTAAGAAGGTTGGCAGCAGCCACAAGGACAATGGACTCCACCCCAAGGTAACTGGCAACAGAATCCTTAATGGAGAGGTTCTCAGCAATGGCAGAACCCATCCCCTGGATCCCTGTAGTTTCAGCAGCCACAACCTCCGGCCCTCATGCCACCTCCTGCAGCACCTGCAACAAATACTGGCCCTCCAAAACAAATGCCTATGTCTGCTCAACCATTGTCAAATCCTAATAATAAGCAGCAACAACAACAACCAATGTATTTTGCAGAAGCCAATCAGTATCCAGCTTATGCCCTGAATATTCATGATATCCATCTCAGGTCTGGAACCACTCTCCCTGCTCCACAGCTGCCTGTAATTACAAAGATTCCAGACCCTACCTTTGAACAACCTACTGATCCTGCAGAACATATACCTGTACCTGATACTGTCTCTAAGGAGCTTGTCCTGCAACATCAGGCCAAACCACCTTTTCCTCAGAGATTGCAAATTACTATATCCAAGTCTATGGAAAAGCCTACATTTGATATTTTGGATCAGCTAAAGAATGTACACATTCAAATTCCCCTTTTTCAAGCCATTAAAGATGTCTCAATTTATGGAGAAGCCATTAAGGAGGCCTATTTAAAGAAACCAGGAAGAAAGAAAAAGGATCCCCAAACAATCCATGTTCTAGGACAGTTGGCAGATATTATGTTAGGGAAGGTAGTCATTCCAAAATATACTGACCCTGGGAGTCTTGTAGTACAAATAAATATTAATGGCCAGATAGTAAAGAATGTTTTGATTAACCTTGGTGCAGCCATCAATGTAATGACCAAGAATACAATGGAGTATTTGAATATCTTAAACATTCAGTCTACACCTACAACCCTGCAGCTTGCTAATAGTTCCACAGTAACACCTGATGGAGTGGTAGATGATGTCATTGTCATCCTTGAGTCTTGGGAATACCCAATATATTTCACCATATTGTCCACTAAGGCAACTTTGGGAGGATATCCTATCATCCTAGGTAGACCATGGTTAGCCACAACTGATGCTTTTATAGGATGTCATTCAGGAGACATGACAATTTTTGATGGTCAGTCAAGAAAGAAATTGGCTCTATATCCACTTACCCAGCCTCAGCCAGACTTGTCTCAACCAATTTGGCCAGATTTAGGAGAGGAAACTGAGGAAGTCAATTCATTGGCTCAGCTAATGATATTGCAAACTAATCCGTTTTCACAACTTCAGAGTGAGGATGACCTGTTTTTACACATTTTGCAGTCCAACTCTGATCTGAGTAGCCCATCTGTTCCAGATAGTTGTCTTTAGCAGTGTTTCCTGTAGCAACTGAATTTTGAGAGCCTGCCACCTGGATTTCCTGCAGTTTGTCACAATTTGCTTCCACATGAAATACAAACACCACCTATATCAGCAGCCTCCATGAATGATCTTATCAAGCAAGTAGAAGTGTCTCTAGGCCGCTATCTGAACATCAATAATAATCTGCCTCAATCTCAACAAACTGCCCTAGTCACAATGTTGTAAGAACAACACATAACTTTTGCATGGGACTATGGGGATATGAAGGGAATAGATCCTCAACTCTGTACTCATAAGATCTACATTAAGGAAGACTATTCACCTGTTAGGCAGCCTCAAAGAAGGATAAACCAAGCACTCAAGGAAATAGTTAAAACAGAGCTCCAAAAATTTTTTGATGCTGATTTTATCTACCCCATTTTAGATAGTCAATGGGTGTCTCCATTGGTGATTGTTCCAAAAAAGGGTGGAAAATGGAGAGTTTGTGTAGACTACAGGGAGCTGAACACAGCAACTAAAAATGATCACTTTCCACTGCCATTTGTTGACCTAGTGCTAGACTCATTGTCTGGTAAAAAGTATTTCCCATTTTTAGATGGATATAGTGGGTATAATCAAATTAGAATTACCCCTGAGGATCAAGACAAAACAACTTTTACCAGTCCATGGGGCACTTTTTCTTACTCTGTCTTACCTTTTGGACTGTGTAATGCACCTACAACATTTCAAAGGGCAGTGATCAGTATTTTTGCTGACATTTCTCATGATTCTATGGAGATCTACATAGATGACTTCACTACTTATCGAATTACTTATGAAGAAGCATTAGCCAATTTGGAGAAAGTATTGAAAATATGTAAAGAGCAAAATTTGTCTTTGAATAGTGAGAAATGCTTTATGATGATGCAAGAGGGAATTGTTTTAGGCCATCATATCTCTCAAACAGGAATTCAAGTTGATCCTGCAAAAATTGAAGTTATTCTAACTTTGCAAACACCTATGAAACAAAAGGATGTTATAAGCTTCCTAGGACATGTTGGATATTATAGAAGATTTATCAAAAATTTCAGCAAAATAGTCAGTCCATTATATGCCTTATTGAATAAGGATTTTGAATTTAACTGGACTGAGGCCTGTGACAAATCTTTCTTGCAGCTTAAGAACTTACTTACTCAGGCACCTGTTCTTCAAGGACCGAAGTGGAGTATGCCCTTTCATATACACACAGATGCTTCTAATTATGCCATAGGGGTAGTTTTAGGACAGAAAGAGAATTCCATAGAGCATGCCATATATTTCATTAGCAAAAACCTTCAAGGCCCTGAATTAAACTACACTGTCACAGAGAAAGAATTGCTCGCAGTTGTGTATGCCCTGAACAAGTTTCGACATTATGTCACTGGTTACCAAATATTTGTTCATACAGATCATGTAGCAATAAGGTACCTCATGAATAAGCCTACCATATCTGGTAGATTAGCAAGATGACTCCTATTGTTGCAGGAATTTGATATCATAGTTATTGATAAGCCAGGTCGAGCTAGTGTGGTGGCTGATTTCTTGTCAAGACTTCAAACAACTACACCTGCCACCCCTGAGGTAATTGATGACCGCTTTCCCGATGAACATCTATTTTTTATTGTTGCTCAAAATCCATGGTATGCAGATATTGCAAATTATTTAGCAACCAACAAGATCCCAGCTCACTTCTTACCAAAGGAAAGGAAATTGTTGGTTGAGAAAAGTTTTAACTTTTCATAGATTGCAGACTGTTTATTTTACACAGGACCTGATCAAGTCATGAGAAGGTGTGATAGGGAAGATGAGACCTATGAAATTTTGCATGCCTATCATGATGAGCCATGTGGTGGGCACTTTGCAGCCAAGAGAACATCTATGAAAGTTATTACTATAGGATACTATTGGCCTACACTTCACAAAGATGCTGCAGTCTACACCAAAAAATGTGATAGATGTCAATGCATGGGGAGACCAACAAGGTCTGATGAAATGCCCCTATATCCTCAAGTGGTAGTCAGTCCCTTTGACAAGTGGGGCATGGATTTTGTTGGGCCTATTGATCCTTCATCTAATGGGAAATCATACATTTTGGTTTGTACTGATTATGTAACCAAGTGGGTCAAAGTAAAATCAATGACACATGCCTGTGATAATAAAGTTGTTGAATTCCTGTATGAGCAGATTTTTACTCGGTTTGGAGTCCCAAGGGAACTTGTTACTGATCAAGGAGCTCAGTTTACATCAAACTTAATCACTGCATTGATGAATGATTATAAGATCAGGCACATAAAGTCTAGCCCCTATCACCCTCAAGCCAATGGTCAGGCAGAGGTTACCAACAGATAAATTGAGGCAATCCTTACTAAGACAGTACAATTACACAAGAAGGATTGGAGCAGTCACCTTCCTGAAGTAGTTTGGGCCTATAGAACAACATGAAAAACAACTACAGGGTTCACTCCTTTTGAATTACTCTATGGAAAAACTGCCATGTTGCCAATAGAGTTTGAGCATAAGACCTTGAGGACTACTCTCCAGCTTAACATTGATATTTCAGAAGCCCAAAAGGAACGCCTCCTGCAACTAAATGCATTGGATGAGATGAGGAAAGTTGCCATGTAGCATACTAAAGCTATCTAGTAGTAAAGGAAAAAATGGCATGACCACCATATCAGAACTAAGCAATTCTCTGTTGGTGATTGGGCGCTGCTCTATGACTCCAAATATAAGGAAAATCAAGGTAAACTTACCACAAGATGGCTCGGTCCTTATGAAATAGAAAATGTGTTTGATAATGGTTCAGTTTAGTTAGTTACAATAGATCCTGTGCGATTCAAGCTATTGGTTAATGGACACCGTCTTCAATTGTATCATAAGCCAGCGTCCAAAGATGAATTTATGAAGCAATTTGTTTCAAATGCGGCCACTAATCTTCCTGCAGCAAAAGGCTTCAGCCTTTCTCCTACAACATCTCTTTAAATTTCACGTTGCATGCCCATAATAAAGGTTTCATTTTTAAGGGAGCCACTTTCTTCGCTTTTCATCTGTCACCACCATTCATTCTCTTTTCTTCCATGTCATCCATCTTTCGTACCACCCTCATTTATGGTTTCAATTCCAACCGTCATTTCATGTTGAGTTGTGATCATTCTAAGCATGTGCGCGCATTTATTCCAAGGTACATGATATCTTTTGTTGTCACATCGTTTATTTATTTCATTTATTTATTAACTGCTATGTACATATCAGTCATTATTGCTTGATATTCGCCTATCCTTTCTCACATGTGTGGACACATGTCAAATTTTTAGTAGGGGGCGGGGTTAATCCATTTCAAACCTTTTCTTATGTCACTGTCACAACTGATAAGATATTTTTATTTTCTTGTACTTTCCAAATATGATTGCGTGTTTTTATCCTAAACATCAATTAACTACTTGATTTGGGTAGTTGTAACAATCATTTCATGCATGTATTCTTTGATTCATTCTTGGAAAAGTAAAGGAAAGTGACGGCAGAGCAGAAAGAAACAAAGCAGAAAAGTTTTTTTGAATTTTCAAAAAAAGTTTGAGTTCAAGGAATCTCAGCTGGGATAATTTGTGAGTATGGGTGGCCAATTGGTAAGACATGAGCCTGTAGCTCATGAGCTCTTGACACAAAATCCTCAAACGGTTCAGGCATTCAGCAATTGCGGATGGCTAAATTATTTTCTGAGGTTAGATTCCTTTAATGAGGAAGCTGCAGGCGAGTTTTTGAGAACTCTTTCAGAAGGAGAAGCTACAGTGTGGGGTTTGACAATGGTTGTAACAGAAGAACGAATTGCAGAAGTAATTGGGCTTCTGGCGGTAGGAGAAAAATTTTCTTCAGATGTTGTCTCTGCTAGGGCAGAATTTATAGTACCAACAGATGGACCCTTGGAGGTTTCCAAACAAGGGTACAAATGAGTATCACTACCTTTTCCATACTCAGAATATGCCATCCTCATCATCAGGTACTTAACTTGTGAGGGATGCTTTTCCTATTTACATTCCTACCATTTTAAATTATTGAGTCATATGAGGCACGGTTTAGCTGTCAATGTACCAATTTTTTTGTTAAACCTTTTGAAACAATGTGCCCATGAAACCCAGAGGGGTAGGGACAACTATATAGCCCATCATTCCCTCATTAAAATCTTGATTGAGCATTCCCTGAGGGATGTCTCACCCCTTTCTTGGCAAGAATTTGTTGCCCAAAAAGGTCTGCAACTTCCAGAGCCTCCTAGAGCACTCCCTGCACAGCCCAAGAAAAAGAAAAAGAGAACAGAATCTACAAGTAGGGAAGCAGAGCAAGAATCATCTGCTCTTGCAGCACCTGCTCCTGCAGCCACCACACCAGAGCTCTCTACTCGAGTACAAACCAGGTCTTCTAATAGAAGAGAAAAAGGGAAAACAAAGGTAGGAGAGTCATCTAGGGCAGAACAAACCCCAGAGTCTAACCCTCATGTTCAAAAATGACAGTGTTCCTCTCCTGCAACATCTTCTCTTGTAGTAGTTTCTCCTATAGCAACACCTATTGCCACTACAAGTTCACCATCATCTTCTTCTGTTGAGTCTGAATCCTTTAGGAAAATCAGAAAGAGGAAAGCCACGACAGTGCCTCCTGCAGCCGCAACATTGCCAAAAAGGGTTTCAGCAAGGAAACAACGTAAAGTCACCTCAACTTCTACTCAACCTAAAATTATAATAATTTTTGAGGAATCTGAGGAACTCAGTCATGATGTTTCTTAGGATGTATCTGAGAATGTTCCACAAAGCCCATCTGTTGTTCTTAGGGAAATGAAAAATGAGCCAATGGAAGTTGAGGAACCACATGTTAGTGGTAATGAAAGGGGAATGCCAAGTCTTGATGACTTGGCTGAAGCAGCTAGGAAATTTTTAGAGGAAGTACAATCTCCTTCTGCGCAGCAACAGGAATTCATCTTGCAGCAAGAGGAAGAACAGCTTGAACAATTAAGAGTGTCCAATGAAACCTCATTACCCCCTGCAACTTGTCAAGCAATGATTGTTTATAAAAAGACATTTTTGATTGAATTTTTGGAATACCTTAGGACCACATGGAGGTCGGTCACATTTCAAACCTTGAGTTTTTGCCACTTAGCCAAGACTAAAATTCAACAAAGTCTTTGGGAGGAAGAGAAGAAGAAATTGAAAAGAGAAATTGAAAGGTAGAAACAAGAAATCCAGGAAATGAAAAAGAAAATGGATGAAATGATGAAAATAACTGGTAAATTGTGGAATGTAGACCACCGCCTAGGGTTTATGCTATGTGTCTAAAAGAGAAATTTCTTTGGTTTCAATTAATGAGAATTTCAAAGAATTTAGATCATGTTATTCATACAGCCAAAGAATTTTATGATGCATACCAAGTAGCCCCTAGTTGGCTGAAGAATTCTTTATGTGAATTTTATTTGCATGGTTTGATAATTCCCTCTGAAATAGAGTGGAATCCACTTCTTTACATTGGTGATATTCATTTGAGGTCACTCATGTCATGGGCGGCCAATGAAACTAATTATGGCAGACAATTGGAAGCCTATGAAGAGGCTGAAAGGGATGAACCTATCCCACTGCAACTAGAAAGCTCAGATCCCTACACAATGCTGAAAACTTGGCTTACTGTTGCATATGGGTTCAATGATCAAATAGAAAGAATAAAAATATTTGATATCAGAAAGCAAGTGTATGAAGAATTCAAAGGCCAACCATATCTGTTTTGGAAGCTTTCCTCTTCCAGAATTGAAAAGAGATGGGAGAAATTGACTGTTGGGTTGAGGAAATTTGTGCCACATAGCCCACTAAATTTTAAAGCAGCCCTTGGAAAAACAAAGTACATACAACTTGGTCTTCAGAAGAGGTTCGAGTTATGGTTGCCAATAACATTTCGACCTCTGGTTTTAATGTGGCCACTTTATCCCTATCGAGCTACAGATGTTAATAAGGATACATAAACCCTCAAATATGAAAGATGGCAAGATTTCAGAGGTTTCTATTATAAATTTGGAACTTCAGTTCAGAGTCATACTACTCCTACAGATTTCAGAGAAACAACCAGGAAGCTTAATGCTGGCGGACCATCATTAGGATAAGTAGGGGGCAGATGAGGAGCTTAAAATATGCTCATAATTTAAGTATTATGATGTATTTTTAATATCCCTACTCTTATTGCTAATGGATGTTTTAATTCTGTGATTAAATACTTTTTATCTAATGTTGGGTAGTATCCTATAGCAATACATTCCTATATTTCTACAGCTTAACATCTATGTGTCTTATTAATTGCCCTGTTTGACCTTCCGAATGACTAATATAATGCATGTGGTTTTTGAATAATGAAATAGATTTAATATGTGAATAATGAATGTGTATCATGTTATTTTCCACGCATGCTTTCTTTTGCTTTTATTGCCATGAGCATCGCAGGTTGTTGAAGGGAGCATGAGCGAGTCAAGCGCAGCGAATCTCAGCCCTGCAATAAAGTCCATTTCCAGCACAGTGTCAAGGAAGTTGTTCTAGCAAAGACTCTCTGACCGGGTCGTTGGGAAGAAATCTAAATGATCATTAATCTAGGAAGAGTGGAATGCTAAATTCTCTCTGAATCGTGTTGAACGGATATGCTTTCATTTATGAGAAGTTTGTTCCTCAGTTTCAGGATGCACTTATGTTCACGTCTTTCTCTGTTAGAGTTAGGTAGTTAGTTGCTTTTCTGATATAAATAAGTTCTCCTCCTGCGCGAGTGAGCAACAGAGTGTGTAAAAGTTAGTATGATAATAAGAAGTAGTATTTTTTGTTAGTTTTCTTATAAATAGAACAATGTATATGGTTCCAAGGTTATGAATAAAAGTTGATGAAGTTTTGAGTTCAATACTTGCATAAACTAGTTGATGCTTGCTAAGGGGGCCCATTTAGTGAGTATCTGTAGTTAGTTGTTTATTTCCTATTGATTATAAGTTAGATTTCATTCTTGAAAATTTCAGCGTAAAATCAATCTTATATTATTCCTGCAGCATCGGGAATCCATCCCTGTGTTCGTTCCTACAGCATAAGGCCAGTTCATAGTTTGTTTCTTGGTCACGGTAGTTATGATTTATGCTTTGATTAAGATATGCTTAAATTAAGAAAGCTTTACATTACATTCCTGTAGCATAAGTAGAATTCCTTTCACACATTTATTTCTGGTAAATCGTGACTGAAATTGGTTCTTAATGCACATACAGTGCCACTCCATTTTAAGTATATGTTCCCTGGTTTGACAATGTAAATGAACTACCATAAGAAGATGTTAGTCACCTGTTGGAATGTCCAATTCCTAGGTTAGGATTTTCCATGACTTTTATATCCTTTTGTGGATGCGACCAGAGTTGTTTTATTTTCCACCAGGTGATGATGATTGTCAGGAGCTATCCATCTAGATCATCAGCAGCATATCTACTTCTTAGAAGCACCAATCTGCAAAAAGAATGCACTTAATTGGCTGCAAGAATGTTGCGAACACATCAGATAAAGGGCAGCCTTCAACAGTTTCATCTACAGCAGGGAAGGTAGTCACTACTGGACAAAATTGCTACAGTGCCAGGGTCACTAGAAGACAAAATAGGCTTCCAGACAAAATAGAGAAGAGGACAAAATAGTCTATTTTAAATTGTGAAATATTGGGGGTAGGTGAAACCCTAACTTGTATTGAATCTGAGCCATTCATTGTAAATCAATCCTAGCCATTCATTTGGGCTTTGGAAAACTATAAATAAGGGCTTGCTCCTCATTTATAAGTGTTGGAGAACTAGTGTAAAGGGAATTTTGCAACAATGGAGAGAAGCATTGCATGATTTTATGGATGTTTCTTTTAATTTTGTTCATTATGCATCCATGGTTCAACTTCCATGTTAGTTTTAGCTTGTAGTTTCCTAAATGGTTGTGATAATGGTGTTTGTTGTTATGGTATTTGATGAACTTTCAACCCATACTTTTGGCACTTGTTGATGACAAGTTGTTGTGCAAAGTTAGCTTGGGCTTTCTTATTTCATTGTTGCAACTTAGTTCAATTGTATGTTCATGAAGTGAATGCACAATCTAAAAATCAGTAGACCTTAGGAGATTGCACTAGTTTTGTGCAGTTGTAGGTCCTCTTGGTCAAGCAAAACCTAGTTTAGAAAGTTTGTCTATTGTAGAAGCCTCCATTGTTACTATTTATTCATTGCTTAGATTTAGAATAGCTTCTCTTAACCCTTTCTCTTTTGCTATTTCTTTTGGACCTCTGTTAGTTTAGGATTCTAAGCACCATCACAATGTTAAACTTGGTGAAAGAGGTGAGTTTTAGCTTGTTGTTTTGAGTGGACAGCTACTGTTCATTCACTTACAACACTTTGAAACTCCATTTGTAGGCCCAACTTCCCATGCTTTATAAACCGTAAAGGCCACCCTATGATTACCAACAAATCACATCAACCAACTGAACTATTCCAAGCATTGTCATGATCTGACACCCGAGAGACCTTGGGGTAGTAATTTGGAACTTGTTTACATATTTCTACCTTTCAAGAAAGGTAGCATACTTGTGTGTTGCCTGTGTTGAGAAGGTGAAAAAACACCCATCAACAGTTTTTAGAAGGATTGAGGCATGAGAACATGTTTTTTGCATTGATTCCAAAGAAGTGCAGTAATCAAGAGGCAAATGATTCTATCACAAAGGGATGAGATCCACTGTCGATTGAAGTATCAAAACTATTGATAGAATATTAGGATATTATATCGAAGAATTTACTAGATGGATTATCACCAGTCTAGAGAACTAGTCATTATATATATCTAATACCTGGAGAAAGTTTTCCTAACAAAGAAACACATAGGATGACACCTACAGAAAATATATATTTGAACTAACATATATAGGAATTGTTAAAGAGGGGATTTATTAGAGAGATCTTAAGCCATGTGTGGTACCTATTATACTGGCACCAAAGAAATATGGAGAATGGAGGATGTGTAGAGACTCAAGATAAATCAATAGGATCATTGTCAAGTATAGATTCCCATTGCCAAGGATGGATGAGATTATGGACTGTTTGAGTGGTGCAAAGTATTTCAAAAAGATTGACCTAAAGAGTGGATATCATCAAATCATAATCAAAGAAGGGAATTAATGGAAGACCACATTTAAGACTAATGAAGGGTTATATGAGTAATTAGTGATGCCTTTTGGATTGACCAATACACCTATCACTTTCATGAGGCTGATGAACAAGGTACTGAAGATATTTTTGGGTAAGTTTGTTATTAACTATTTGGATGATTTTATAATATTCAGTAAGACTAGAGAAGAATGTTTGTGGCACAACAGATAAGTATTACAAAATTTAAGGGAAGAGAAGTTGTTGATAAACATCAAGAAGTGTAGCTTTATAAAAATAGAGTTGGTGTATTTGGGGTTTGTCATTTATGTTGAAGGATTGTTGAAAATCTACTCAAAAATATAATTCACCATAGCATGTCATTGATCTTTCTTTTTTACAATTGGGTTATGCTAAGTATGAGCAATCCACATATCGTAAGGCATGATCTCACACATTTGACAATGGAGTAAGGATTTACATTTTTGGGAGAGGTAAAGTTGGGCTTATTTTTATTTATGTTCTTATTTCTTGATTGACTTTATTTGATTATTTATAATCACTTCATTGTTAATGTTTTTAATTCAATCATTTGGTTCTTGGGTTTTTAATTTGATTCTAACCCTCTTGTTGATTTTAGTCTTTTGATTGATTTGACATTTATTCTCGTTCACACCTAGTAGCCCTGTTTTTGGAAAAATTTGATGGGACAACACTTTTTATGGATTTTCTTTGGAATCTAAACACTTTCAGATACCCTTTATGGAGATACAAATCCTCCTACAATGTCATCCTCCAAAATGAAACAAAAATTCTTCAAAAATGACTGTTACTAATCCTAATTAGCCCTTGAAGTTGCTAAAATTGATTTTTCTTGAAAGAATACCCTAAAACATGTAAAAATGATACAAAAATATTTGAATATTTGAATTAGGTTTCCATAGACATACACACCAAATTTTATCGATTGGGTAGGCATATTTCTCCCAAAACTCAAATTTCTTCCTTTAAACCTTAGGCAGGGTTTTGACAAGGTAACAAGTGAAAAAAGTTCATTTCTAATTTAATATCCACTTCCAAGACCTCAAAAAAATTAATTAGGTATATATAGACCCTTAATAACTCCATAAATAATAAAATCATGTAAATAACTTCAAAATCTACTTATTTTGTAAAAATGGAGGTCTAAAATATTACTAACACCCTACCAGCATACCTACAAGAAAAAACTTCCTTCCTTTTCTCTCCAAACTGACATTTAACTATTTTTTACATTTTTTTTCAAAGTTAAACATCATCCTTAACTACCAACCTCATCCCATGCAAACCCAAGTTTATAAATTAAGCATTCAAACCCCCAATTAGGTACTTGGGGTTGAGTAAAAACACCAAAAATTGAAATTTATGACTATTTGTCCAAAATTAAATAATTTTTTTTTAAAATTCAATTAAACGCCTAACACTACATTCTAATGCAAACATAGAACAAGATAAAATGATGCTCCTGCATCAAACACACAAACTCTTATTATTTTAATTTAGACAAGTCTAGAGGCCTTCTCACACATTCACAACAAGACAAACCACAATGAGAGTGAATCTAGAATTTCATGCAATATTGGAGTATATTTTGTAAATCCAAACACAAAAAACATCGAATTAGATAATATTAATGATGATGGGATTCCTTTCTATTGACTCAAGCTTATATAGTGGGGACATATAAATTACAAGGTGAACTCATAGCCATCTAATACAAATTTAGCCTTGATCTAAAGCATACTAAAGACGAAGAGACAATCAAGTTTAGGAACAACCTACAACTCCTGGACCTATTCTCTAAAGCCTCCCTTATGGACTTGGGTCATAGGGGCATCCTTTACCCAAGAAAAAGTGATTGAAGTCACATGTACTCCTTACAATAATCTCTCATAGATTATCATCCTAAGGTTTCATAGTCACCCCAACTAACATTAATCATGGGAATGAAATATAATAAGACCTGACATTCATCAATTCCATAACATAACACTTAAGATTGGAGAATGTGTGTCCTAGGTGAGTGACCTAGGACCCATTTGCCCAAGGGTGAATGGGTTCTCACTTAGGCCTAGGACCTAAATTTCAAATATGTTTTTGGAAATATTTCAATGATTTCAAATGTGTATTCACATGTCGGGTTATGCTATTTGAATTTCAAGAATTAATGTTAACATATAAATAAATAAGAGGTCATTTCACTATGTTTGATCCAAGCAGATCTAAGTCTTCAAACATTCTAGAAAATTTATGATCAAGTGTGATCAAGAGAATTTCAAGAGCATTTTCAAGGCATTTAAGGGCAACTTATTGAAGAATTAATGCAACAATCAAGATTTCATTATCATGTCAAAGTCTTCTTGCATCATGCATGTTATTTGAGCTAATATGTTGATGTAGTGTTCAAGATATATTCAAGCATTCAAAGACATTGTTTCAAATAAATTTTCATGATCAAGATCCACATCCATTGAATCCATTTCATGCAAGTTACAAATCCATATTCCAAGGTTCAAACAAGGGTTTGGCAAGTTATGACATTGCATTTTTTCATTCATCATTCCCTCATGCTATTTCATTTCATTACAAGGTTTAATTACCAAAACATGGTTTGACCAAGGCAAACCCCCATTCACCTAACAAACAATATTTTTCCCTCTTGATGTGTGTTTGTAGATTTTAGGTGGAAGATCTATTGAAGAGAAAAAATTTCAAAGTTGTCAAAGTTATCATCATTCTTACAATTTCATAGAAATTGACCTATAAGATTTATTTTCGGTTGTCCGACTATGAGATTCGGGAATCTGAGAGTGTAGACACAACAAAACAAAACCAAAAAACTGATTTTGAGGATCCCTAGCAAGGACCCATTTGCCATAGGGTGAATAAATCCTCAGTAAACTTTGAAAAATACTTTTGGTGACTGGTACACATCACTTTCCCATTCTCAAATCTACAATTTGAAAGTTGGTTCCATCATAATTGAGCCTAATCCTCTAGATGCACTTTATAGCTTGCATTTTGGAGTTATTTTGCTATTTTTAATCTTTCCTCCCAAAGTGCTATTTGACTCATACCCCTGTCCTTGCATAAAAAGGGAAATTTGCAGATTCACACCTTGATTTGACTCACCTTTTGGTTGTTAGTCATTTCATTAGTTGGATCACATTTTTTTGAATGAATTGAGGGAAAATAGGTCCATCATACCTCATTTTTTATCCATTCATTGTGGTGAACCCCATTACCTATTATTTTTCACATCTTTTCATTTTGGTGAACCTAAGTTTGATCATTGTAATTTTTTAATTTTGGAGTCCATTTGCACCCTAGATTTAGATCTTGCATTCATTTGTATTTCATTGCATTGAATTGAGTCTCATTTAGGGTGTCTAGTTTGCAATTAACCTTGCATTTCATTTAAGGGTTTTAATATTGCATCTTTGCATTCTTTAAATCTAAAAAATATAAAAAAATTAGTCATTTTGCATATCATTTACATAGAATTACATCAAATTCATTTTCATTTGAAAATTGAAACAAAATTGTACATCAAATTAGGTCTCCTAGTTTTTCATTTTTCCACATTTTGCACTTGCATGCAACATTAAATTCACATAAAAATCAAACTGTAACTTGTTGGTTTTTTTTAGAATCTGGAAGCCACTAAAATCATCTCAGAAATTTGTAAAAACTTTTTTTAAAACCCTACCTAGGACCCATTCACCCTAGGTCAAATGAGTCCTTGTTCAAGGTCATTTCCTGATTTTCTAGGCACTAAAACATTTGTTTGTGCTTTTCATTTTGTTGTTTTCAGTTTTCAATTCTAGTTTATAGATGTTTTGTTAAGTGAAATTAATCACATTTAGCTTAATTTGATAAATTTAGTGCATTGTGTGATTTCAAAATTGTATCTACAAGACATCATTTTCAATTTTTTGCATTGTGTAATTAGAAAATTACTTTGTTTAGAATTTGACAAACTGAAAATCCCCTTGCATTTCAAAACAATGGACATGTGCATAGGTAATCTATGGAAGTCTTTAGTATCTCTAGTTGATGTTTCAAGTTGTGTTTTTAGAAATTATCCTAATGAAATTGAGCCTAATCATCCTCAATCAACTCCTAATGAGTGTCCTCATGAATTTGACCTCATTGGAGAAGATGATGATAGCATGAACAACTTCATAAATGATTGCCTTAACAATCTTGAGAACAATTCATCCTTTTACCCATCCATGCAACAACTAACACCTCCTACCATCCCACCACTTGAGATGTTTGGTATTTTACATCTTGAAAGTGAGTCACAAACTAATCCTAAACCTCCATCAATGAGTGAACCTAGCTCCTCTAATCACATGCATATCTATCCATCTTATGTTAATAAAGCGACCAACACTCCCATCAACCTAGAAGAGACTTATGTCCAAGGTCTTTAAATCTTAACTAAACAAGGATGTGACATAACTAATGAGCATGAAATACATAAAATTTTAGAGAAACTTCCTATTGAAGATGCCAAGGGACTAGGATATCAAAATCCCTATCTCTCTACATCTTCTATGGTTACAAATGTCCTCCCTCATAATTGTGAAATAATGTCTCACAAGGATGATAGGATTACTTTAGGTTCTTCTCCTCCACCTCAACAAGATCCTCAAACAAGCAAGAAATTGAAACCTTACAAACTCAAAAATTTGTCATTCCTACATATCAAAACACAAATTGAACGAAAAAATGGAAGAACTTCTTCATGCAAGATGGCTTACATTGTCACCTCCCAACAGAAGCAATACATATAAGAACAACATGAATTGTTGTGCATAACATAGAACCCTTGGGTAACTTACTGATGAGTGTCGTTCCTTAAGGATGATCCTTGAGAAATTTGATATGATGGAGATAATACCCTAAAAGCATGTGCTTTGCTTCTTTCCATGTAATAGTTGTAGGATCCTAGTATGCTCACTATTACATGCTTTACATTCATTGCAAATCATTCTCTTTATCACAAGGAGCTCATTCTCATCACTTAATCTCAGCTCATCCCTATCCTACACTTAGTGGGGGGAAAGGGGTTAGATAGTCTTGTCCTAGTTTTGGCACTTGATGTTGTCCCTTTGGCTAGTTGTCCTCCTTCCACATATACTAAACAAGATTGGGATGCAAACAACCTGCTATAGGTTGAATCTCATGTGCCTTACTAGTATTTTGCGTTGTTTTTCATGTTTCTTTGTGTGATTGCATGTGCGTAATATGATCCCTCGTAATATTTCATTTGATGTATCTCTCTCTTCATGTGCATTCCTCTGTATGTACCTACTTTATTCTCTATGTCATAAACATTTATCTTTTCATTTGTCTTATGTTTTCCTTTTGGGGATGATGCAAGGCGTTGAGACATTTAGATATCTTCCATGTTGACCCAAAAGCTTTTTCTTTGTTTTTGTAGACACGTAAAATATATCGATTTACATTGTGCATCTGATCCCGACTACTAACATCGTTTCATCCTGAATCATCCCTCGGTCTAACCATTTAATCAAATCTCCTTATTTGATTAAATTCATCAATATTCCCCTCTTAATTGAATAAATCATTTTATCTAATTAAGTCACCTCTTTTGTTAATTAAATCAATCCATTTGATCTAATTATCCCTATTTAATTAAATAATTAATTTTATTTGATTAAATCTCTAAAGTTTATCCATTAAATTAAATAAATTAAAATCTTGTTTGATTTAATCTAACACCATCTCTTTTAATTAAATAAATCAAAATCCTTATTTAATTAATCCCTTATCATATTCTTCTCTTATTTTATTTAAATAAATCCATAAATTTGAGTCAAATAGGTCACATCATCTAAATCTCCTATTAAATTAATTAACCCTTGATTAATTTAATTCTGAATCATGTCCCATCCTCTAGATTTTGCAAGTTGCAAATGAAAATAGATTTAATTCATTTATTAAATCTCTATTTTCCTCACAAGGCATCTTTTGGAATATTCTCCAAATTTGAATTCAAAAATTCCAAGTTAACATGTACATCCAACAAGGCAATAACTTCATCTTACATGTCCTTTGTCTTGAGCCAAGTGGAATTTATTGCAATTTCCCTTCCCTCTTGCAAGTCATTTCAACAAATTTGAAATTAAAAAATATGCATTTATTGGCACAATCCCCAAATCTTGCACATCCTCCATCCATTCATAGATTGACAAGTGGCATCATGCCATTGGATAAATGTTAGTCCTACATTGCTCAAATTTGGGCATTCATCCATCTTGGCATTCTATAAATAAAAAGCTCATCTCCTCATTTGATCATCCACAAATTATGCAAAGTTATTATGCTAAAATATTTAGCCATTTTCATCCATCACCATTGAGTTTTTAGCTAGGTTTTTGTTGATTTTGGCTTGGAGATCTCATCCTTCATCAACAAAGTGGATCAATCATCATCAACATATCAAGTTTTCATCTTAGGAATTGGGAAAGGGCCAATTTTCACATGAAATTGGCACCAATTCCCCCATGGGATCATGTGTTTGCTTTTCTAATTAGGATTGAATCTATATTTTCTTGTCTTATTGTGTTCTTCCTTGTTTTATTTCCTAATTTGAAATTTTCAAATGGATTTCATGGGGAATCCTTGTTTTAGCTTGCAATCTCTTGTTTAACTTGTTTATTCTTGTTGTTTTGCAGGTATTAGGATTGGGGTTCACACAGTTTTCTCTCTCTATGTGTTATTCCCCCAGTTATGTGAGTATTTGGGGAATGATGACATTTTTGAGCTCTATAATAACATTGTAGCAAAGATATACCGACCCAAAATTCGTAGATCCCTTACGTGTTTTGGGGGCCAACCCCTTCCCCTTTCATGATGTAGCTTCATTTCAAACCATATGACTTGGCATAGGGCTTTTCGAGTAAGCTCTCATGTCCTCCTTATAGTTAGCATTGAATATCGACTACTTTAAAGTTATTGCTCACATCAATGGTGTTAGAAATTCCTTTAAAGTGGGGGCATACGTTAGTGTCCCCACATTCTTTGTGTGATTTTCTTACTTCTTGTGATGCATTCTTTTCTTGGTGGTGTCATTGGGTTTGATGTCCTCCGAGAGCATGATATTTCTTAGCATACAACTTTCCTCTTAGTGGTGATGCTACATGTTGCATTCCCTAAGTTGCGAATCTTTTATATTGGACTTGTCCTCTCTTAGATACATTAGGCACAGTGATCCCTAAGAATAAGACCTTATATGAACTAAGTGAAATCCCTTTGAACAAACCTATATATATGTATAATGTTCATCGTTGTAAGGCCACCAAGCATAACACACCTTGATTTCTAGTCGAGCCTTCCCCATGTTCATGAGTACTTAGCATAACACAACTTGTTAGGTACTCAAAGTGTTGTGTTGTGGTGACTTATTGAAGTTTTCAAGAGGATAGATTTGATATGGTGTGGAATCCTATTAAGATTCTCTCATTTTCCACCCATTGGGGGCTCACCTAGTGGACGACTTGAGGTTCCATTAGCCCATGTGAGCATACGTGTCATTTGCATGGTAGAAATTGAGTTTTGCCTATGAACGTATAGGACAAACAACTGTGTTCCACATCACATTGGGACAATCGTAGATTGATCCATCCCTTTGTTGGACAAACAGTTATGTTCCACATCACATTGGGATAGTCGTAGCTTGTTTCGCCTTTCTCTTCTCCTAGGATTTGATAGTGTATGATTGAGTATCTTTGTCATTGTTTCATACATATGTGTCTTGAATGTCTAATTTATTGCGAGTTTGACATGGGGCCATACTCTCACTAAAGTGGAGGCTAAATGTAGTGTAGGAAAAAGTATCCCTTTTTCACAATTAATTTAGGAAATATTAATGATAAAATGAACTAAATTATGCCTTAATTTAGTGTTGTAATATGTATTTTACATATTCACATTAAGTTTAGGGCCTTTTAAATACAATCAACTTAATTGTGCCTTATTTATGGTGTTGTAAGGTGTACCTTTACACTTTCACACTAATTTAGGGCTTTATTAACTAATTGAGGTTAATTATGCCTTAATTGGCCCCTTTAATTCAAATCAAAGCCTAATTAATTGCAATTTTTGGAGGGTAAGACCCGACATTCATCAATGCCATAACATAACACTTAACATTGGAGAATGTGTGTCTAGGTGAGTGACCTAGGACCCATTCAACCAAGGGTTAATAGGTCCTCACTTAGGCCTAGGACCTAAATTTCAAATATGTTTTTGGTGGTATTTCAATGATTTAAAATATGTATTCACATGTTAGCTTGTGTTATTTGAATTTCGGGAATTAATGTTAACATATAAATAAGAGGTCATTTCACTATGTTTCATCCTAGTAAACCTAAGTCTTCAAGCATTCTAGAAAATTTATGAGCAAGTGTGATCACAAGCATTTCAAGAGCATTTTCAAGGCATTCAAGGGTAGATTATTGAAGAATTATTGCAGCAATCAAGATTCCATTATCATGTCAAAGTCTCCTTGTGTCATGCATGTTATTTGAACTAATATGTTGATGTAGTGTTCAAGATCTATTGAAGCATTTAAAGGCATTGTTTCAAGTCAAGTTTCATGATCAAGATCCACATCCATTGAAGCCATTTCATGCAAGTTACAGATCCATATTCCAAGGTTCAAACAAGGGTTTGGTGAGTTGTGACATTGCATTTGTTCATTCATCATTCCTTCATGCTATTTCATTTCATTACAAGGTTTAATTACCAAAATAGGATTTGACCAAGGAAAACCCGCACTCACCTAACAAACAATATTTTTCCCTCTTGATGTGTGTTTGTAGATTTTAGGTGGAAGATCTATTGAAGAGAAAAAATTGCAAAGTTGTCATCATTCTTGCAATTTCATGAAAATTGACCTATGGTATTTATTTCTGGTTGTCCAACTGTGAGATTCAAGAATCTGAGAGTGTAGACACAACAAAACAAAACCTAGAAACTAATTTTTAGGAGTCCTAGCTAGGACCCATTCACCATAGGGTGAATGAGTCCTCTGTAAGCTTTGAAAAATCACTTTTGGTGATTGGTACACATCACTTTCGCATTCTCAAATCTACAATTTGACTGTTGTTTCCATCAGAATTGAGCTTAATTTTCTAGATGCACTTTATAGCTTGCATTTTGGAGTTGTTTTGCTATTTTTAATCTTTCTCTCCAAAGTGTTGTTTAACACATACCCCCGTCCTTGCATTAAAAGGAAAATTTGCAGATTCACACCTTGATTTGACTCACCTTTTGGTTTTTATTCATTTCATTATTTAGATCTCATCTCCTTGAATGAATTAAGGGAAAATAGGTCCTTCATACCTCCTTTGTTATCCATTCATTGTGGTAAATCCCATAACCTATTTTTTTCCATCTTTTCAAGAAGTACATGCCAGGGGATAATCATTTTATTAATTAGAATGGTTTACAGGTACAAGACCCAAGAGTGGTAACAATTAAGCCTCTTAGAGTACTCGAAACACATAAGCTTCACTTACGTAATAGAGAGGTTTTGCAATGCAAGGTCTAGTGGGATCAATGTGCGAAAGATTCTACCACTTGGAAAGACTATGCTGAGATGAAGTAAAAATTTCCTCATGTTTTTCTAGACTTTGAAAGTTCCTAAAAATAATGTTTTTATGTTTTACGTTTTAAGGTTTATGTTTCATGTTTGATACTTAAAATCACCGGAGATGATTCACAAGGGGGGGAATATGTTACACCCCATTGTGTTTTTGATTAGAGGTAAAACAAGTTTTGAAGGGGCCCCAAAACCCTTTACAAAAAAGGAACAACTCTCTCAAAAGATAACTACAGTAAGCACACATCAGCCAAAAAACAAAACACCATCAACGCGACATCAACCAAAAAATAGGAACAAAAATAGCAACACTATATATTCTTCAGGATAGCAGCAACCTCCATGTTGCTCGTCCCAGTCTTCTGAAGGTCATCCATCACTTCAAACATTTCCTTAGCAGGAGCACCACCCTGCATCTTGGTCTTATTACACGTACATGCACCAGGACCACCTAGATTTGCTTCACTAATAAAAACATTCTACCCATCACCATCCTTATCAACAGTAACATCTTCCTCCATAGGCCTACCACCAACATCAACAACCCCATCAGGAACCATCTCCTTGCTCTTCTTGACCATAACCATAGGGAGGAAATGCCAACAAATTCATGCTTGATAGATTTATTCCCTTCCCCACCCTTCTCCAAGTTAGCACTAAGCCTTTCCATTTGGTCCTTAAGGGTCAAAATTTTGAGCTCTAACATCTGCTTCATGTTTAGGGATTGCTCGACAATAGTTTTTAAAGAGTCAAATAGCTCATCAATTTGACTTTGAGTCAATGAATCGCCCACCTTACTCACAGCCCCACGAACCCAAACATTCGTCATATTAAGTTCATGAAACAACCACTTGACCAATTTAAACAAAGAGATAGAACTCTCCTTAGCCAACCCCAGAACATTAGAGATATCCTCACGATCCAAATTAAACACATCCTTACTCACAACAATATCCTCCTTAGAAGAGCTAACTTTATCTTGACTGTCACAAATCTGCTTACCTTTACCACCAGGAATTGACATTTGAAGCTTATGGACCGAATCAACAATAACCTTAGCAGTAGACCATCTTCTATTCAGCGTAGCCACATCCACACCTGGGGAATCCACAACAATCTACCCGCCAACATCCTTCAAGGGAGAGTTCGCTTTTGTTTCTAGCAACTGTCTCATAGACCTAATAGCCAACTTCTTTTTACTACCAGCCTCTTGGTCCTTCTTTCTCTTAGTCTGCACAATAGGGGATGATGGGGAATCCTCTTCAGCCTTCTCCTTCTAACTAGTAGTAGGGGATTCCACATTAATCATCTTATCATCAACTTTTTGCTCGCTACCAGTCTCATATCCCTTCAGATTAGGACCCAACTCCCCTTTACTAGACATTCCTTCACCTGGAGGTTGCGAGGGCACTTCCAAGGAATCTTGGGAGTCAGGGACATAATCAATGTCATCCTCAGTTTTAGATTCCTCCAAAAAAAAATTCCTTTTTCCCCTTTCTTGCTACTTGGCTCTTCTTCAGAAATCACGTCATACTCCTCAGCCAGTTTAATTTGCTTACCCTTAGGGGTAGCAAGTGGTTTGACAACCTCAAAATATTTAGCATAATCAATGATTAATAGGATGAGCCCCACATGTAAAATAGGGTTTTTGGGATTCCTTTTGTGATCCTTCAACCCAGATTCCAAAGACGCTAGAAGATAAAAAGGAAATTAAATTTTCTTTTTGTGGAAAAAGTGATTAAGGAGAACAAAGTGATGCATTTACCGTAGAGAATCGACCCTCAAGGGTTATATATCTCATCAACTCCTCGACCATATCCCCCCAGAGCGCTTTGAGTGAGCTCCTCTGGTGCCCTCCACTCTTAGTCGGCTTCAGGTCTTGAGCTTCATTATCCTTGAAAAAAAACCTGCATGGTAGCCTTTGATTCCTTCTTGTCCTTTTAGACCTTCTTACCTTCAGTCGAAAGCCTAGTAATATTAGTAATGAAATCTTCAGTCACATCAAACTCTGTACCCCTCAATTTCAATACCATGTTATTCCATGCTTTAGCAAATGCAACAGTCGCCTGCGGGTTATTTCCATGCAATCTTTCCAGATAAGGTGTTAACCCACCTTTCTCCAAAATCCGCCAAACCTCCTTCTTTTTCTTAACAAAGTCATAGGAAAAGGGCTCTGCACGATTCCTATCGTCACCCATAGCCCCATAATTTGCAGAAGACAAAAGCTTGAGAACCTTACAAACTATAAGAAGAAACCTCGAGAAGGAGAGAAAAATTCCCACAATCTGTGTGGCAACAAAAATATGGTAGAGGTTAGTAATGATTTTCAAATGCCTCCCCTTACAAACTTTAAACAAAGTACCATCAGCCAAATTACAATCTAGCTTGCCATCACCCCATATAATTACATGCCACGTGAACATTGCCATGCAAGCCCAAAGCAATAAAAGATCTTCATCCAAGCTGGAAACTTTGAACATCATGATTTATACACACAATTTCCTCAATGGGAATAGGGTCATTCCCCTCCCATTCCCTAGGACCCCTTACACCAAAATTGCAAAGATATCAGCAAGTCCATTTCCTTATCAAAATATATGAGATATATTGAATTCATCAAAAGAATTGAGGATTTCAATAGCATATAAGATGACAGCTTCAATATTGGCATTCCCCTCCCATTGTGTTATTACCCATTTATTGTTACTTTATTGAGTTAAAATGCTTTAATACATGAATATGTTTTGTATATATTTTGATGGAAAATGTGATGAATGAATGTGAAATTCAATATGATGCTTTAAATTTTTAGAGAATGAAAATATATGATGCATATGAATGCAATGTTATTGGCTAATTACTATGGTGATGCACTAAGTTGGATGTAGGAAATGAATCAAGCCTCCAAAAGAGAGGGGGAGTCTCACTCAAGAGAAGAACTTGATTAGTAACCCTTAATATGCCTATTTGAGCTATCACACACTCACATCCTAGTTTGATCAACTTGAGTCAAGTTAGTTCGGGAAGTGGTAAGTAACCTTTAGTCATAGTTTGGGAATGATTTGCATTGGTTTTGGGTTTTAGTCTTTGATTGTTTCTTGATTGGAATATGTGATTAATTCTTTGTGTTAAGTGTAAGTTCTTCTTTGTGTGTTCATATTTATATTTTAATTGATGATTATATACATAGAATGTATATATGTATATATGTACATGTTTATGATAACTCATACATGTGAATATATATGTGCACGCGTATATGTAGGTAGATGTACTTATGCATACCCATGTATGGATATACCATATGCATGAGAATATCGATGGGAAATACATGCCATATATATATACCAATCGATAAATATGTAAATATATGTGTTTATATGGATATTAATATAATGATATATGTATATAGTATATATATTAATATATATTTATGTGATTATATTAAATACATACATACTAATATATGTGTGTATATATATATATATATGCTTGAGAAATAATTATTTAATAAACGTGTATATATATTAATAGATATAATATAATAATGGAAGTTAGATTACACATATATTAATAATATATATTGATATATTTAAAAGTATTTTGAAATGTTTAAAAGTCAATTTAAACACATATATAATGCGAACTATATTATAGAGCTCAACTTATGTAAAAGCCAGGGAAATGATAACTTGGTGAAGCACATAAAATGCATATATATAAGAAAGAGTCAAAGAAACACATTAATGTAAAGTGAATACAAATAAAAGAAGATGAAAAGTGCATAAGGGTAATGCTATAGTAAGCGATGCAATATGTTTTAAGTTGCTACAAAATAATAAACCACACACAACATGGTGATGTGTAAAGTAAGCAACACCATAATAGTAGGAATAAAGCAAATAGAAATTTGTAAACCAACACTCAACAAAAGGAAATAGAAGACTTTGTCAAGCCACGAGCTTGTTGAAGAAGTCGACTTGCTTATCAATTAGGAAACCTGTAGGTGTGCATTTTTTAGTTTGACTCAGTAAAAAGAGTCATTTTTGTCACTTGAAAAGGGTGACTCATCCATTTAAAGAATTTTGAAATGAGAGGATTGTTTGTGTGTTTGCAAATTGAGAGTTTAAAACAACTGCATTTCATTCTTGTTTCCTGAGTCGATGCATTGCATTTTAGAAGGGAATTAGTTTTTTGTTGAAGTGGTGGTGATAGGAAGAAGAAAGGCAGTGGATTTAATAGTTTGTTCGTAGCATTGGGTTTCTCAGTTTTAAGTATAAATAGAGTTAGCTCCTCTACCTTTTGTTGACTCTTTCATTTTGATTTCTTCTTATTCATAATTTTGGATTTTTTGCTATAGTTTTCTATGTGAGAGAGTTGTTGAGTGCTTAGTGAGGAAAAAGAGTTTGTTTTTAGCATATTTGCATATTGTTGAGAGCTTTGTGATTTGTGAGAGGCTAGGTTTGGAGATAGGTTGATTCTAGAAGGAGCAACAAGTGTGATTGTGGGATTGAGCTTGGGAAGCAATATCTTCGTTGAGAGCTATAAATTCTAGGTATGCTGATTTTACTTCTTATTCTTTTTTATGTTAAAATCATATATCTAAATGCAATTGCTTGGGAAAAGATGTATTATCTATATGATTGAAATTGTTTATTTAATATTTTGGTTATTCTTGTTTTAAAGAGCTTGCATGATCTTTGGATGATTTATTATGAAACCTTAATGGTTGATACTATGTATATTTATTCTTTTTGTTAAATTTTGAGTGGTTATATAAGATAATCTTAGTGTATTAGCTAAAATACATAAATTTTCATACACTACATATATGCTTCATAGGATGTGAAATATGGGGATTAATATTACCTTGAAGTACTATGTTGAGTTTATCATTTTGTAATCCTATATGTTTGAAAGTGTGGTTAATTTGGTTATTCCTAGGGTTAGGATAATCCTTAGAAGGAGGTAACCTATTGGTCAATAAGAGCTATTAGATGAACATCATATTTTAGAATAAAAGTACACTATGATTGGAAAGAGTATGAATTATCAAATACCAAATTGAGCTAAGGGGTGGGTGAAAGTACGACCTCGCTTACAAGTGATTGATTATGTTAGAAACTTTGGCCAAAGTAGTGTAAGTAGCCATTGTTTACACTATTGGCTTACTATGAGCTAGGTTTGCATAACTAGGTTGGAAATGTCATACATGTAGATTGTATCCAGTATATGATAGCACTAGATTATGTAGGACACAACACCATGCTTAGGAAGGCTAGTATTATGAGGTTATCAACCTAATCTCTTTGTCAAAGGGAGGGTCATCTTACTGATTAGGTGTATGTGTGGGGGATCGCAATAAGTCCGTGGTTGGTGAAAAAGCGCTTGAGTGATACTCTCCCTCATATAGTCAGCCGCCGAAATTTGAGGATGTATGCCAACAAACACATCTGAACCATTTGTATCTTTGTTTCATCAAGCTCATGGTAGATAAGTATGTAACATGTATCTCTATCTTTATGTAAAATTATAAATAGAAAAATGTTATCATTACATGGGATTATGTAATATGAAATTGTTACTTGGAATATGTAATATTTCTTTATAAATGCAATGAGAGTTTGGAATGGGATTATTTCAAATGTGCATCTTATTATTGAATTAGAAAAGAAAAATTTCATAAGTGTATGTTGGTAGAGGTAAATTGTTCACATGTGAGTTAAAACATAGTTAAATTCATTTGGGTAAAACATTGGGCTTGTTACAACTGGACCTACAAATTATAAATGGTGCTCTTGAACTACAAATTCTATTCCCAAAAACTGTAATGCTATTATTCTCAACTCACTAAAATGCTAGAGACAGTATTCAATTTTGTTTAGCATCACAATATACTTTTGTAGTACTTGTTTAGATGTCACAATTACTGAATCTAAAACACATATTTTTTATATTGTAAATTATTTTTTGTTCTATAACAGACACATAGTTCCTTTATCTATATAGCAAAACATGTTTCTACTTTTCAACCAATGTTTATTTTTCTCTCCTTGTAAATTATCACACATGATTATACATCATTTTAATTTTATGCAATATAGTTGTGGGGCGATCCCATAAAACTAGTTTACAATTCCGTTAAGGAATGAAAATTGCAAAAATGCCCCCATGAAGAAAATTTTGGGTTTTGGAGGGTTCACACACAGGGGGGTTTGCTCTAACCCAAAAGGGGTTTGTTCAAACCCCCCTTTGAGCGAACCCTCTTTAATGATGGGACCCACTTTTTGCATGTTTTCCAAAATGGAAACAAAGGGAAATTTTTAAAAGGGGTTCGCTTAACCTTTGAGCGAACCCCTGTTCGCTCGAAAGGTCAAGGGGGGTTCACTTGAAGGGGGGTTCGAGCAAACCCCCCTTTTTTTCCCTTCTCCCCTTCTTGCACCAAATTTCTGCAAAAAATTGCCTTTGGAAGCTTGGTTGAGGATGAAAATGGAGGAGGAAACTTCACAAACCCAATTAGATGATGGTAGTCCTCGAAATGAGTTATCCATCAAATATATTTTGGTTTTATTATGTATTTTTTTAGTTTAATTAAACATAAGTTCTTCATTGAAAATCAAGCTCTTTGTTTTGCACATGTGGAAAAATAGTAGATTATCAAAAAAATATTCTAAAAAATATGTTCGGACTAGGTATTGATGTCCTTGATCCAATAAAAAAATTGAATTTCGATACATACAAAAAAACTTATGTTGTTTACAATCCACCTATGTCTAAATTATAATTGGTTTGACTTCAAAACTTGATTAAGAAAAAAATATTTAATAAAACACTATGAAACCAAATGAACTAGTTAGGTATCGTAGTTACAAAGCTAAATTAAAAAAAAAAAAAAATTATCCTTCTTAGAAAAAAAGTTATGTTGTTTACAGTGAGCATCAGTCTTTAAAAATGGTGTTTACTGATAAAAACTAGTTTTTGACGGAGATGGAAAAAGAAATGCAATCTAATTTAAAAAAATAAAAAATATATATATATATATTTAGAATCCACAGACAAAATGTCACAAATCACTAGTTTGCATCATCTTCAAATTCCTCATGGTTTAGCAACTATAGGTGCCCGAAAGTGAAGATTTAGTTAAAAAAAATTAGTTCAATGTCTAGTTTGGCCAAAAATTGTAAACCAATATTGTGGGATCACCTCGTGGTTATCTGATACAATAGGAATCAAAGCAATAAATTCTATGACTTATGTGTTATAGTTATTTGTTATCTCTTCCTCATTATCGATTTATAGATATATTTTTTGCTAGATCATGCCTTTTTGTCATGCTTGTACAACTTCCACCATCCACATATGTATATTAACACAATAATTTACTCAATAGTATTATAAAATATCACAATGAATATTATAATATCAGGTAAACAAAAGGACTTGCAAAATTGTATAAGGTGTACAAGTGTCACAAGCACAAAATAATTTCAGGGCATGAGAGAACTTCTGGACAATGTTACATCCACAGACTCCATGGAATACTGACAAGTGGCAAAAGATTTAAGGATTCCACAACTCCATGGGTCACGTCATAATAATCTTGTGGTCTTGGAAAAATACCTTTTCTTATAGGCAATACTATATGCTACCAACAAAATTCTTGATGATGAGGCTCATAAACAAGGACCGATAACTATGGGAGTTAATTCTATAATGCCTTATAAACTCCTACTCACCTATTTGCTTAAAATATGCAATTAATTTTGTCACATACACCACTCAGTATACGAATAACTTAAGCAACCAAATTGTTAGTTGAACATGCCGCAACCCTTGTAACAAGTCAAGACGATATAGCTTACTCAAAATTTATTTTCTACTACTATAACAATAGCTATCGAGGCAAGTACCCCCCACTACGTGGCACTTGTTTCTTTTTTGACTTCTCTAACTTGCCTCTTGTATTCATTGGTAAGTTGATAAACATGTCTAAATGAAAAACATAATCAAAGTATGATCATTTTTTTTTCAAGTTCTATTGTTCAATTGGTCAACATATGTTGTGAAGGTACATTTAGAAACCTACATGCTATGGCATTCTATTTAATATAAATTTAGTGGAATACTATCTTCACTCACTCACCAATATTTACATGAGTGTAATTAATTTTTTCACCATGTCTTTGTAATTTCTTCAATAGTGAATATATTACAACAAACAATCAATAAAATTATTAGAAAAAAATTGTAACAAGTTTTTAGAAGTAGAAATTATAAATGCCTAAGTGTGTTCACTCTTGTCTTGAACATTAATCAATACCATGTGGATATTATATTATTTCTTAAGCATTATTAGTTCTTTATGCCAAAATTTACTTATTGCTTCACATCTCATTAAACTTTATCAATGCACCTAATAGAGGAAAGTATCAAATTAAAACTAGAAATAAAAATAAAATCATTTTCTTTATTTTTAAAAGAGTAAAATATTTAAAATTTAGATTTTTTTTGTTATGATAAATATGACAAATACTTAAAAATTAACATTCATTTATGTCACATTTATTTAAGATGGTCTTCATTACTTAAAGTGGACAACACATGCAACGTATATGTATACAAATTAAATGCATATAGACTAGTTCATGTGCAATAGTTCACCCATGGCCACCTCTATTTAGAATTTTCATTCTAAATATTTGGAGATAATTTGTTCTAAATACTCTCAATGTTCTCATTCATTTTTAACAAGTAGATAACTGAGTAAAATAAATATAAGCAACTGTAACAACCTTGATCACTAAGCCCTCCATTCATCCCTCAAAGTTGCTCGATTTTTTTTATTTTGTGTTTAGTCTTTTCCCTTCCAAACACACTTTCCATGTGTTAGATGATTAGAGGCTTAAACATAACTACCCAAACAATTGATTTGTATTTGATTTGTTATTTTTTACCTTTGACAATTTCACTTCAAAATAGCATTCTTTTGTTTTTTGTGTTTATGCTCCCAATTATAAAAAAAATAAAACCCAACAACTAATATTGAATGTTTAATTTTTCTAGAAATTTGGGAGATAAAATTTTGAAACACAAAATTCATATTAGGAAGCAATCAAATTAGATTTTATGTAGTCACATCTAGTCCATAGTGATGCTTCATCATATCCAAATTTAATTCATTATAAACTTAATATATATACATATAATGTAAACATATGCCACAATTACCTTTTAATTTTATTCTAACTCTAATCTTAAATTTAAATTTCCTTTCTCAGCCTATGAAATTTGTAGTTGTAAGCAAGTCTTTGATTCCATTCTCTCCATAATTTGCAATGTTATATTTATACTTTAAAAATTATACATAATTTATTTAGAATACATGTCATGCTTGATAGGAAGATCACTCACAAATGACCTATACCTATATAAGAAGCTCCCAATCAATGGGGCATGCAATTCTAGCTGCTTTAGGGGATATTTATCTTGTATGTGGAATCAAGATTCGAGAATAAGTAGATAGGAAGAGAACTTATTCTTGATTATATCATTTTGTATATGTGTTTGATAGTGTTTGTTCAATTGATCCATTCATTAATTACACTATTGATATTAATGGAGTATGTGACCAAAAATTAAGCGTGGAGAATGCTTTGATCCTTTTAGTAGAAATGCGATGTGTTGTTGTAGCTAGGTGAGGTGATGGAAAGCACTTTCATATAAAGGAGTACATAGTAGCAAGTAAAATCACAAATATATTTGCAATGTCAAAATGAAGGCATAGAGCAAGGGGAAATTTACTACCCTTATATTTTGAGGTAGTCATGCCAGTTGCCATTGGTATCATCACAACTCACTATATTTCTCTCTTTTGCATGCACATTGTCCATAAATGAGTTATTTGAACAACTTTTTAATTAATTTGATAACAACAAACATGACTTGATTCTACTTTGAATGTATATTTCATTGAATTTCTTGATATTTTGGGTGAGAAAGGTTAATAATTTTTTTTTTTAAATTAGGTATATAGATATTCATCACCCCAATTCCTTATATTCCTTCAATCCATCCTAATCTTCTTAATGTTCCTTCAATTCATCCTAATATTCTTAATGCTCCTTTAATTTCTTGTTTGTGCATTCCTTGTGCCTTTTAACAAGTTACAATTGCTAGTTTACGTCATTTCAAAATTTGAAATGCATATGTAAGTTTTTTGCTGCTTCAAGTTTAAAAGTTTGATAACATTGTCAATTTCTTTTGTAAAAGTGTAACACATTATTGAACTTCACCTTACAACATAGATTTACCAACCTATTAATGTGCTTATTTTTAAATGCTTGACAAAGATTACTCATCGCAAGTTTTTTTTAATGCTTGTAGGTGCTCAAGATGGAACACTCATGTTAACAAAGGTACACATGACCCACATTTACAATCTATTACTTTACATATATTTGTATCCTTTGATAGTCTTAAAAATATTTACTATTCATGTTGGTTGTTTGATTTTACTTTTACGCATTCACATGATAGCTCACATGCAAGTCAAAGTAGAGAAAAATGTAATGGTAAAATAGCACACCCATGCCTTTTTCCCTTAATTTTTAGGTCCATTACAACTAGGTTGTCTTTTATGCATTGATTGGTGTGAAAGATGATATATATTGCATAGAAGTTGGAAAATAAATTTAACCTATACTATCTTCATCATCACTTATCCTATGATCTAAATCCAACTCTAATCTCCACGTCTAGCCATCCATTACCCTAGTTTAGATCTCCACTTATAGAATTGATCTAGATTAGTTATGTGGTCACATACTTGAACCTCTAACCTTTAAATTTATTTTTCTTAATCCATGCCCTTATTTCCTTCCCTTACTAGAAATTACGAGCTAACTAAAATTGTGTCTTATTTCAAATTTGTACACTAGGATAGTGTATTTAAAGGTTAACACTAGTTCAAAATGAATCTTTAAGGATCTAGGAGGAACTCATTAAGCACATCTAGAATTCAAGATTGCATCATCATCCTAGGAGTATATTGCATGTTTATGTTGAATTAGTCAATCCAAGGGTGACTCAAAGAACTTAACCTTCATTATTCAACATATTCCCTAAAGGTGTTTATAAACAATACCTACCATTAGGAATTTAAGTGTATAAACATAAAGGTGAAAACAAGTTTTAAAAAACATGAATATGTCATATTAGGTTTGCAAATTACAAGTTGAAACACATGCATACAATTTAGGTCCACACTCATGAAAGTGAACTATAAAGATACACAATCAAATCTCTAGATCAACAATAAATTGTAACAATATGACAACATTTAACAAATGGAAACTTGACATCTATACAATAACATTTAATTTATTTTAATTTCAACATATTTTAAAAATATTTAATTTTAATAATTTCAATCTTCAATCCCTTTTTAAAATTAAAATTAATTATTAATTAATTAACAATTTCTTTACAAAACTTTAATAACATTTAATTAATAGAAATATTAGAGATAACTTTCCACAATAAAAATGCCTTTATTGGCAAACGTCCATGGGCAATGATCATTGGTCTCTTAACAGGTGATGGTAAAGTCATCACACCATGTGACCACAAAATTGCTAAAACCTACGAACATATTAAAACATGTTCCTAATTTGCAGAGAGTTGATTTAATCAAAAATCGTAAGGGTACATATCGAGGCATTGATACTTGCAGGTCGTCCAAACTCTCGAACCATGTTTGCGCGATATGGGGCTCGTCAAATCCTCGCCATAGCTCCTCGATAATTGACAAAACAAGAAAACTAGAGGCAAGAATTCTCTATAGGCTCAAAGTGCAAATGAGGTAATTAGAACCCTAATTACCTATTTTAACCCCCCAAAACCCTATTTTTTGCTTAAGAAACCTTCCTAGGTTAAAATTAGGATCTCCCGGGAATATATTAACTATTAGCAAGAAACCTATAGGCTTAATTTTTCGCCATCTATGCATCTGAAATAAAATAAAATAGTGTCGTGAGCCTGACCTCAAATTTAACATTTTCAGCCAACCTCTCGAGGGGGTAGCCCAGAGTCCTACCATCATTTCATTGACTTCTAGGGTACGATGGGGCATTTATTTATTTTTCAAATCTTGATCTTAACATTGAAATATTTGAAACAAAGCAACCAATACTTTGTCTCAAAGAGGGGCAAAATGTAGACACGTAAAATTGACCTAACACTTATCACACACCTTAAATGACATTTTCACATCATCAACATCATTATCCTTGAATATCACTGCATTTCACATCAAAAGCATCAAAAACCCTAAATTCCTCTATTAATTGAATAATACGAGGTATTATTTAATTAATTCACTTTTTCATCATTTTTGACGAATTAAATAAATTTCATTTATTTAATAAAGTCCTAAAACCCTAATTTTTGCTATTAATTGAATAATACGACATTATTTAATTAATTCACTTTTTCATCATTTTTGACCAATTAAATAAATTTCATTTATTTAATAAAGTCCTAATCTAACTTTATTCCTCCCAATTAATTAAATAATGCCAATTATTTAATTACGTCTCTAATTCACTTTATTCCCCTAAAATCAATTAAATTATTAAAACATATAGTTTAATTAATCACGTTCCCCCAAATTTGAATAATCAAATTTAATTATTTAGAACATCATCAAAAAGGTCAAATCAAATAAACAACTTTGTTTGCAAAATTCAAACTTGATTTGCACGTTCAACTCCAAAAAGACTAATTAAATCAATTAATTAATTATCCTCACCCACTTTCATGATTGAGCAAATTACGAACCACCGATTGCTCACTCTATATTCTTGACATATCAATCTATTCTTCAATCCCACAGATTATTCCATCTATATTCCTAACAGATCAATCTATTCTTCAATCACACTAATTATGTAATCAATTTGCATAGATTATGCCCATCTAAATCCTCTCAACATCTTTCGACCGTCGATCAAGATATTCTACTACGCGATCCAGAGCATTCATTTTGAATTACAAATTCCATTTAATAAACCTCTTTCCTCTCATAAAAGGATCGAATAATCAAATAGCATTCACACAACGGAGTAATGCAAAGATCTTAACTGAGCTTTTGACATCTTCAACACACGTCTTCGATCAACAACATGCATGTTCTTCAAACTTTTGCACACAACAATGGAGACTTCACATTGATACAAACTGTTAGAGTAAAGGTTTTAACTTAATTATGTTAATTAAGTTACCTTTATTCCTCTCTTAAGATTTCACTTTAGTTTGCATATTGTGACATTTAATAATTATATGTCTACATATTAGGGTTACTTTTAGGTTTTGCATGATCTCCTTTTAAGGATTGATCTTTGTAATTATTTCAATTAAGTCAATGCAATCTCTCTTGAAGCTTGCAAAGCACCCTTGCTTTTTTGTCTCCATCTCTTCCTTTCTGTGATAGGTTATTTGCATGCAGGTGATCTTCGGGGTCTGTGAAGTTGGCTTTCTCAAATTCTACAAAAACAACCCAACGTCTCCACGAATACACTCCGACACAGGATGGTAAAGTTATTTTGTTATTGAATTCATTGTTATTGTATTCTTGCAATTTCATTCTTGATTTCTTTAATTTTGTAGTTTAATTTCATGAGTAATGGGCATAGATCTTGATCATTGTTTTGGATTAGATTAGTTTCTATTCATTGTTTTGATCTTATTTACACTTATAGATTTCCCCCTTACGTAGTATATAGTATATATATTAATATATATTTATGTGAATATATTAAATACATACATATTAATATGTGTATATATATATTAATATATATACACATTTATTAATATATATGTGTGTGTGTGATTGACAAATAATGATTTAATAAATGTGTGTATATATTAATAAATCATTATATATATATATATATATATATAGATTTATTAAATCATTATTTGTCAATCACACACACACACACATGAATTTAAGCACATATACAATGTGAACTATATTATAGAGCTTGGCTTATGTAAAATTCAAGGAAATGGTAACTTGGTGAAGCACATAAAATGCATATATATAAGAAAGATTCAAAGCAACACATTAATGTAAAGTGAATACAAATAAAAGAAGATGCAAAGCGCATAAAGGCAACACTATAGTAAGTGATGCAATATGTTTTAAGTTGTTGTAAAATAATAAAACACACACAACATGGTGATGTGTAAAGTAAGCAACACCATAATATTAGGAATAAAGCAAATAGAAGTTTGTAAACCAACGCTCAACAAAGGAAACAAAATAATTTGTCAAGCCACGAGCTTGCTGAAGAAGTCGATTTGCTTATCAATTACGAAACCTATAGGTGTGCATTTCTAAGTTTGACTCAGTAAAAAGAGTCATTGTTGTCACTTGAAAAAGGGCGACTCATCCATTTTAAGAATCTAGAAATGAGAGGACTATTTATGTGTTTGCAAATTGAGAGTTTAAAATAGCCACATTTCATTCTTATTGGCCGAGTCAATACATTTTAGAAGGGAATTAGTTTGTTGTTGAAGTGGTGGCGATAAGAAGAAGAAAGGTGGTGGATTTAGTAGCTTGTAGCATTGAGTTTCTTAGTTTTAAGTTTAAATAGATTCAACTCCTCTACCTTTTGTTGACTCATTCATTTTGATTTCTTCTAATTCATAATTCTGGAGTTTTTGTTGTAGTTTTCTATGTGAGAGAGTTGTTGAGTGCTTAGTGAGGAAAGAGAGTTTGTTTTTAGCGTATTTGCATATTGTCGAGAGCTTTGTGATTTGTGAGTGGCTAGGTTTGGAGATAGGTTGATTCTAGAAGGAGCAACAAGTGTGACTGTGGGATTGAGCTTGGGAAGAAATATCTTCGTTAAGAGCTATAAATTCTAGGCATGCTGATTTTAATTTTTATTCTTTTTTTTATGTTGGAACCATATCTGAATGCAAGTGCTTGGGAAAATATGTATTATCTATATGATTGAACTTGTTTATTTGATCATTTGATTATTCTTGTTTTAAAGCTCACTTGCATGATATTTGGATGATTTATTATGAAACCTTAATGGTTGATACTATGTATATTCATTTTTTTTGTTGAATTTTGAGTGGTTATATAAGAAAATCTTAGTGTATTAGCTAAAATACATAAATCTTCATACACTACATATATGCTTCATAGGATTTGAAATATGGGGATTAATATTACCTTGAAGTACTATGTTGAGTTTATCATTCTGTAATCCTATATGTTCAAGTGTGGTTAATTTGGTTATTCCTAGGGTTAGGATAATCCTTATAAGAGGTAACCTATTGGTCAATAAGAGCTATTAAATGAACATCACCTTTTATAATAAAAGTACACTATGATTGGAAAGAGTATGAATGGTCAAATACCAAATCAAGCTAAGGGGTGGGTGAACGTATGACTTCACTTACGAGTGATTAATTATATTAGAAACTTTGGCCAAAGTAGTGTAAGTAGCCACTGTTTACACTATTGGTTTACTATGAGCCAGGTTTGCATAAATAGGTTGGGAATGTCATGCATGTAGGTTGTACCTAGTATATGATAGCACTAGATTATGTAGGACACAACAGGTCATGCTCAAGAAGGCTAGTATTATGAGGTTATCAACCCAATCTCTTCATCGAAGGGAGGGTCATCTCATCGATTAGGTATATGTGCAGGGGACCACAGTAAGTGCATGATTGGAAGAAAAGTGCTTGAGTGATACTCTCCCTCATACAATTGGTGGACAAAATTCGAGGATGTATGCCAGCAAGGACATCTGAACCATTTATATCTTTGTTTCATTAAGCTCATGGTGGCTAAGTATGTAACATGTATCTCTATCTTTATGTAAAATTATAAATGGAAAAATGTTAGCATTACATGGGATTGTGTAATATGAAATTGTTACTTGGAACATGTAATATTTCTTTATAAATGCAACGGGAGTTTGGAATGGGATTATTTCAAATGTGCATCTTATCATTAAATTAGAAAAGAAAAATTTCATTAGTGTATGTTGGTAAAGGTAAACTGTTCACATGTGGGTTAAATCATAGGTAAATTCATTTGGGTAAAACATTGGGCTTGTTACAACTAGACCTACAAATTATAAACGGTGCTCTTGAACTAAAAAGTCTATTTCCAAAAATTGTAATGCGATTATTCTCGGTTCACTAAAATGCTAGAGACAATATTCAATTTTGTTTAGCATCACCAATATAATTTTGTACAGTACTCATTCAGATATCACAATTATTGAATCTAAAACATATATTTTGTATATTGTAAATTATTTTTTGTTCTATAATAGACACATGGTTCCTTTATCTATATAGTAAAATGTGTTTTACTTTTCAACCAATGTTTATTTTTCTCTCCTTGTAAATTATCACATATGATTACACATCATTTTAATTTTTTGTGATATAGTTGTGGTTATCTGATACAATAGTGATCAAAGAACTAAATTCTATGACTTATGTGTTACAATTATTTGTTATCTCTGCCTCATTATCGATTTATAGATATATTTTTTGCCAGATCATGCCTTTCCAGCATGCTTGTACAACTTTTTCCATTTCACATATGTATATTAACACAATAATTTACTCAATAGTATTATAAAATATCATAATGAATATTATAATATCATGTAAACAAAAGGACTTGCACAATTGTAGGTGTACAAGTGTCACAAGCATAGACTAATTTTGGGGCATGAGAGAACTTTCAGACAATGTTTTCCACAGGATCCACAAAATACTAACAAGTGGTGAAAGATTTAAGGATTCCACAACTCCACGGGTCATGTCATAATCATCTTGCAGTCTTGGAAAAATACCTTTTCTTATAAGCAACACTATATGCTACCAACAAAATTCTTGATGATGGGGCTCACAAACAAGTAAGGACCAATAATTATGGGAGTTAATTCTATAATGCCTTATAAAATTCTACTCACCTAATTGCTTAAAACATGCAATTAATTTTGCCACGCACACCACTTAGTATACAACTAACTTAAGCAACCAAATTGTTATTCGAACATGCCACAACCCTTATAACGAGTCAAGATGATATAACTCACTCAAAATTCATTTTCTACTACTATAGCAACAACTATCAAGGCAAGTACTCGCCACTACGTGGCACTTGTTTCTTTTTTGACTTCTCTAACTTGCCTCTTGTATTCATTGGTAAGTTGATAAATATGTCTAAATGAAAAACATAATCAAAGTATGATCATTTCTTTTTTCGAGTTCTATTGTTCAATTGGTTAGCATATGTTGTGAAGGTACATTTAGAAACCTACATGCTATGGCATTCTATTTAATATAAATTTAGTGGAATACTATCTTCACTCACTCACCAATATTTACATGAGTGTAATTAATTTTTTCACCATGTCCTTGTAATTTCTTCAATAGTGAATACATTACAACAAACAATCAACACAATTAAAATAATAAAATTATTAGAAAAAATTGTAACAAGTTTTTAGAAGTAGAAATTATAAATGCCTAAGTGTGTTCACTTTTTGTCTTGAACATTAATCGATACCATGTGGATATTATATTGTTTTCTAAGCATTATTAGTTCTCTACGCCAAATTTTACTTATTGCTTCATATCTCATTAAACTTTATCAATGCCACCTAATAGAGGAAAGTATCAAATTAAAACTAGAAATAAAAATAAAATCATTTTCTTTATTTTTAAAAGAGTAAAATATTTAAAATTTAGATTTTTTTTGTTATGATAAATATGAAAAATACTTAAAAATTAACATTCATTTATGTCACATTTATTTAAGATGGCCTTCATTACTTAAAGTGGACAATACATGCAACACATATGTACACAAATTAAATGCATATAGACTAGTCCATGTGCAATAGTTCACCCATGGCCACCTCTATTTAGAATTTTCATTCTAAATATCTAGAGATAATTTGTTCTAAATACTCTCAATGTTCTCATTTATTTTTAACAAGTAGATAACCAAGTAAAATAAATAGGAGCAACTATAACAACCTTGGTCACTAAGCCCTCCATTCATCCCTCAAACTTGCTTGATTTATTTATTTTGTGTTTAGTCTTTTCCCTTCCAAACACACTTTCTATGTGTTGGATGATTAGAGGCTTAAACATAACTACCCAAACAATTGATTTGTATTTGATTTGTGATATTGCTATCAGGATTCAACCGTGTAGTTTTATGAGTCAAACTCATTGACCCATGTTTCATGAGTATTTGATTTGTTATTTTTTACCTTTGACAATTTCACTTCAAAATAACATTCTCTTGTTTTTTGTGTTTATGCTCCCTATTATAACAAAATAAAATCCGAAAACTAATATTGAATGTTTAATTTTTCTAGATATTTGGGAGATAAACTTTTGAAACACAAAATTCATATTAGGAAACAATCAAATTAGATTTTATGTAGTCACATCTAATCCACAGTGATGCTTCATCATATCCAAATTTAATTCATTATAAACTTAATAAATATACATATGATTTAAACATATGACACAATTTCCTTTTAATTTGATTCTAACTCTAATCTTAAATTTAATTTTCCTTTCTTAGCCTATGAAATTTGTAGTTGTAAGCAAGTCTTTGATTACATTATCTTCATAATTTGTAATGTTATATTTATACTTTAAAATTATACATAATTTATTTAGAATACATGTCATGCTTGATAGGGAGATCACTCACAAATGACCCATGCCTATATAAGAAGCTCCTAATCAATGGGGCATGCAACTCTAGCTTCTTGGGGGATATTTATCTTGTATGTGGAATCAAGATTCAAGAATAAGTAGATTGGAAGACAACTCATTCTTGATTATATCATTTTGTATATGTGCTTGATAATGTTTGTTCAATTGGTCCATTCATTAATCACACTATTGATATTAATGGAGTATATGACCAAAAATTAAGTGTGGAAAGTGCTTTGATCCTTTTAGTAGAAAGGAGATGTGTTGTTGTAGCTAGGTGAGCTGATGGAAAGTGCTTTCATATAAAGGAGTACATAGTAGCAAATAAAATCAAAAATATATTTGCAATGTCAAAATGAAGGCATAGAGCAAGGGGAAATTCACTACCCTTATTTTTTGAGGTAGTCATGCTAGTTGTCATTGTTATCATCACAACTCACTAAATGTCTTTCTTTTGCATGCACATTGTCCCATACATGAGTTATTTGAACCACTTTTTAATTAATTTGATAACAACAAACATGAATTGATTCCAATTTGAATGCATATTTCATTGTATTTATTGATATTTTGGGTGAGAAAGGTTAATAATTCAAATATTTTTTTAAATTAGGTATATAGATATTCATCACCCCAATTCCTTATATTCCTTCAATCCATCCTAATCTTCTTAATGTTCCTTCAATTCATCCTAGTATTCTTAATGCTCCTTGTTTGTGCATTCCTTGTGCCTTTTAACAAGTTACAATTGCTAGTTTACATCATTTCAAAATTTAAAATGCATATGTAAGTTTTTTGGTGCTTCAAGTTTAAAAGTTTGATCAACATTGTCAATTTATTTTGTAAAAGTGTAACACATTATTGAACTTCCACCTTGCAACATAGATTTACCAACCTGTGATTATGCTCATTTTTAAATGCTTGACAAAAAATACTCATCACAAGTTTTTTTTAATGCTTGTAGGTGCTCAAGATGGAACACTCACAGTAACAAGGGTACACAAGACCCACATTTACAATCTATTACTTTACATATATTTGTATCCTTTGATTGTCTAAAAAATATTTACTATTCATGTTGGTTGCTTGGTTTCACCTTTTATGCATTCACATGATAGAGCTCATGTATGCACATCAAAGCAAAGAAAAATGCAATGGTAAAATAACATACCCATGCCCTTTCACTTAAGTTTTAGGTCCATTACAACTAGGTTGCCTTTTATGCATTGATTATTGTGCAAGATGATATATTTTGCATGAAAGTTGGAAAATAACTTTAACCTATACTATCCTCATCATCACTTATCCTATGATCTAAATCCAACTCTAATCTCCACGTCTAGCCATCCATTACCCTAGTTTAGATCTTCACTTATAGAATTGATCTAGATTAGTTATGTGGTCACACACTTGAACCTCTAACCTTTAAATTTATTTTTCTTAATCCATGCCCTTATTTCCTTCCCTTACTAGACATTACGAGCTAACTAAAATTGTGTCTTATTTCAAATTTGTACACTAGGATAGTGTATTTAAAGGTTAACACTAGTTCAAAATGAATCTTTAAGGATCTAGGAGGAACTCATTAAGCACATCTAGAATTCAAGATTGCATCATCATCCTAAGAGTATATTGCATGTTTGTGTTGAATTAATCGATCCAAGGGTGACTCAAATAACTTAACCTTCACAATTCAACATATTCCCTAAAGGTGTTTATAAACAATACCTATCATTAGGAATTTAAGTGTATAAACATAGAGGTGAAAACAAGTTTCAAACAACATGAATATACCAGATTAGGTTTGTAAATTATAAGTTGAAACACATGTATACAATTTAGGTCCACACTCATGAAAGTGAACTATATAGATTCACAATCAAATCTTTAAATCAACAATAAATTGTAACAATATAACAACATAACAAATGAAAACTTGACATCTATACAATAACATATAATTTATTTTAATTTCAACATTTATTTAAAATATTTAATTTTAATAATTTCAATCTTAAATCACTTTTAAAATTTAAATTAATTATTTATTTAATTAAATAATTTTTATAAAAGTATTTTCCCCTCTACAATACTTTAATAACATTTAATTAATAAAAATAGCCTTTTATTGGCAAATGTCCATAGACAATGATCATTGGCCCCTTAACACGTGTTGGTCAAAATCGCTAAAACATACAGACATATTAAAACCTCTTCCTAATTTGCAGAGAGCCGATTGAATCGAAGAAGCTCCAGGGTTCTCCAGGGTTTGAATCATGGCGGTAACATTGGCACCGGGTTTATCTCGCAAGCTGAAAAAGGTTCTCGAATCCCGCACAGATTCTCCCGATCTGCTGGCCTCTCTCAACACATTATCAACATTCTACACTAACAATACTCAGCAGGCCAGAAGAAACCTCACATCCACCATTGAAAAGAGGGCTCTCGCCATCAACGACGAATTCCTCGCCGCATCAGAATCCGCCCAGAAAGTAAGTAACACAATTCTCTTTAATTTACTCAGCCATTGCAGATATCGAGTTGAGATCTATAAAAGCTGCAGATTTGTGAGTTTGAAGGCAGCTGAAACTTGTTTTTATTTCCCCTAGAGTTTCTCATCATGATAATTTAGCATTTCTTTTATAAGGTAGAATGTTGAAAGAATTCTATAACGTTTTAGCCATATTGCAACATTTAGCAATGATGGCAAAAATTAGCCTAAATAATAAAGAATAAAGCTCTATTGTATTTTTTTCTCCTTTTTTTTGTTAAGTCTGCCTTGTTATGTATCTATTATTTTAGGGCTCACACTTGCAATCTGATTTGTTGATTTTGGTTTCCATTCCTGGTTAGGTCCTACTGCTTTTTGAGGACCAAAAAATTGTTGAGATCTGATATTATAGTAATAAGCCATGGCAAAAGACCTTCCCTGATATAGAATTGGATTCCTGGGCTCGCCCTTTTGATAAACGATGACCCCCATCCACTGTTTGAGATTAATCGACAAGCTGATCGTGAGAAAAGGAATGTACAGTTGTAGGGGGAGCACATTGCAATTGAGTTTGAATTTGTTGTGCATTAGTTGACTTCAAAACATCAGTCATAAATATAATGCTATTTCTAGTAGCAGTATTCCAACCTTCTGTCGGAGCTTGAACTTTTGGAGTGCGTACACTTGATGAGTTCCTATTAGGTATAATAGGAGCCCTAGTCATAGTCATTGGCACAGAACTTGTGCCAGGAACATTTGTCTTAGATTGTGCATTTTGTGATATTGTGGGAGGAGGGTTGGCAGAATTCGAGTTAACCTTGTTTACACTCTTCATATACTCATGAAATTTGTAAAAGACATAGTCTTTTGGGTTTTAGTGGGAAGATTTTTATTTTTTATAATCTGCACATCGTGTGAATATCATCTTGTATTGGGCTTTCTGATTTCCTCACATGAACTTCTTTTTTTTTGCTTATTTCGAGAAGCATTCATATTATTTTGCTTCATGTGGAGTCTCTGATCCAACATATCTACCATTTTATCAATCTTCTTTTCAAATTTATTTGTAAGACCTCTCCAATCTCCACAAAGGAGTTTTTCCCTCATTATTTTTCATATTCACTTCATTTGTCATTTAGATGAAATAAGTTCTCTGCATCATAGGGTTGACTTTTTTACAGAGCTAGATTGATACCTTTGTAATGCCCCCAATCAAAAATTCATAGTAATTTGACAACTTAATAGTATTGTTGGTTAGACCCACTGGCAATATATAATATGTCTGCCCAAATTTTAACCATTGAATGCTAACAATAATACTGACATTCAGAAATAACTACCTAAGTCTTTTGTGCATCAAATTAGACAATTATAATAATGGATTTGAATGATCTAATGCTGTTATAAGTTTGAAATCCCAACACCCAAATAGATCCTTTTAATAGGTTGCTATAGCAATTCACTAACTTACAACTAAATGTCACTTATCAAGTCCTAATATCTGCTGTGCTAACTTTTGGATTAGCAACTGTGATGATCCGAAGAGCAATATGTATGCTCTGAGTGGCAACCACAACCCATATGTTTAGATTGTATACAAAATGTAAACTTCCGAAGCACTAAGAGTGCAGGTTGTAATGACAATATCAACAAGATACTTTCTTGTCTTATCTTTTCAACACCCTCTCAATATTCAATCAAATATTTACTCCTTTACTTGGTGGGCCAAGATTTGACTACTGTTTATTGGAATTTATCTCACGGGACCAACTTACAAGGATGTGCACTGCAACCAAATATGTTTATGCTTTGACCAAGTGATACCCGCAATCATGAAGCTATCTCATATAATGAGTGATCCCCTTATCACAATGAGTCTCTGCAAATATAAAATGATACAATCTATATTCTGCACAATGGTCTTTGATTTCTTCTTGTCCATAGCAGCTTTCCAATGAACAGCTTTACTTTTCTTATTTCCTTTAAATTGTGCCCATATAGATATATTTGAACCCTTTCCTTTTCTCCTCCAATGACGGCCTGCGAATTTCTGCGATCTCCTTTGTCTTTTGGCAGTGTATACTTTTAAATCTTGTTTTGGGGGCAGACTTTTTTGCTGATTCCAATGACGAAGATTTTTGGCAGAGCCAGTTAGCAATTCCTTGGCTGTGATTAGAATCTAGAGCTTTTTGCTTGGTGGCTATCTGCGAACTCTTCCTTCTGATTATGATTTTGGCTGGCGATTCCTTTCCTTGGTCACGATTTCTTCAGACATTCAAACAACTGTGGATAATATGGATGATCATCACTTTTCTCTGACCTCTTTCATAGGATGGCAAGATCCATTTCTGATACCATTTGTAATGTCTTGTTCAATTTTCTTTAGTTTTCAAAGCTTGAAGTTTGCAGCAGTTTAATACAATGGATGCTTTTGGGAAATAACTTCAAATCTTCTTGAGTTAGGGGTTTTTGTCCACCAACTCTGAAAGGAAAAGAAAAGAGCTTTTGTCCTTTAATTTTCAGGCCTAGAGGGGTTTCCTCTTAGGCTGTTAGAACACAGTCTATGCTCCATATGAGATAAAATCAGATATATAAAAATGTATTCGATATATTGGTTACTTCTCCTTGTTTGGTTTCTCGTAAAAATCTTTTTCCTTCAATAGTTATGATTCCTCACCTGCCCTTGATTTTTGATAAAATTAAACTTTAATTTTATAATTTATATTTTATTTTTTTATATGTTAATTTATTATTATTATAATCCCATTTCGAAAAGGGGACATTACATACACCTAGGATTGGATGCAGTAATTTATAAAACTTTACTCCTAACATGTTCCTTGGGAATCTGAAATTGGAAATTTTTAACAAAAGCTCTTTTGTTTATCGCTTGAGCTCATCCCAATTGGCAATTCAATACTTTTCTAGCCCTTTATTTTGTTCTGTATTTGATATTATTTGACTTTGACATTCCGTCTTTTTATTTTTATGTATATATTTTTAAATAAGATTTATATCCCTAGATTTTTAGCTGTTTGTGTCTTGTTTAATTATATTAATTCAATTTTCTTTTCCCCGGTCTGTTGTGCAGGCTTTGGATGCGGTTGAACAAGAAATTGCTGGTTTGGCCGAATGCTGTGAAAAGTATTCACTTACGATTAGAAGCTTGTTGTATTATTTTATATTTAGCATTGTTAACTGATTTGAAGTTTGGTTCCAAAAAGAAATGTGGATTTGATGATTGTTCATCCGTACATCTGATGTCAAATATGGATTATACTTAAGCAAGCTTGATTTTGTGAGGTAGCGTTGCTAAGTTTTGGCATGGTTTAAAATTTGTCTAATAAACCAATGCTTCTGCAGTCTGCCGAATCTGCAAATATGTTTTATTTAGTTATCTGCAGAAATTCACTCCAAGAACCTATTCCTAGGATTTAAAGCTACTGTGATTTGCATTTGATTTGGTCTTCATATTGACAGTTGTTTACGACTTAGTTCCTCGGATTCTAAAAATTCTAAATCATTTATTTGCAGCAGACATATAGATTATCTTATTTATCTTTGATCTGAAGTAGAAGCATGTTAGGCATTTGATACATATTTTTTGCTAGAATGCATCATTTGAGACACATTTTAAAGGCAGAATGCTATACAGCAACTGTGGACTAAATTTACAGTATAAGATGCTCACTGATTTGCTTATTTCTTTACAAAATGGAATATTGATTGTTGGTGAGGGGTAATTGGCAGGATTGGTAAAGCTCTGGATACCTGCAGTGCTTCTACAGGGGATATCATTACAACAACAGAGAGGCTCAAGCAAGAGCTTGAGAGCACCACACAACGTCAAGAGATTGTATCTTGCTTTCTTCGTGATTATCAACTTTCTCCAGAAGAGGTTGTTGTATAGCTGGTGAAAATTTTAAAATCTTTTTAAGCAATGTGATACAGCTGTATTCTGAAATGTGGACTGGAGAATTTAATTTAAGTTAAAGTGAAGGTGCCAAACATATGGTTATATGTGGTTGCAGGTCAATGCCTTGAGGGAAGAAGAGCTAAATGAAAACTTTTTCAAAGCACTTGCACGCGTGCAAGAAATACATAATAATTGCAAAATGTTGCTCAGGACACATCATCAAGTAATGAGTTCTTTCTCCTTCCATGTTTGTTTTCATATCCTGCTTGTGACATTTTGAATTGGAGAATTTGTATGTGAGTACATATCTTTGTGTTTATTATTGTTGTGGGTTATAATGCTGATTTTCCACATCAGTATTTCACACTCTAATTCTTTATGATTGTAACCCTTATTTGCGAAGTTGAGGAATCAGAATCTGAAAGAGACACATTTTTTGCCCCTTGATGTATGGTTGAGAAAGAGGGAAAGCTGGTACCAAACTGAAATTATTTTAGAAAACAGTTACTTCCATGAATCTAGACAATGATCAAGGGTTTCCGTTGTGCTTCCAAAGGTCTAAATGTTAAAGGAAAGCATTTTCTAGGGGTCATCTTTTATGAGTTGTAGCAGCTTGCATGCATAAAATACTCTCTGTAACTTTTTTAAAATTTAAAATATATGGTATGGTTTTGTGTGCGTTCAAACCCAAATTAGAGCTATCATTGGTCAATATAAGGGCATCATTTGTGAGCTCTTCATCGATATATACTGCTAAGAAACAGAAACCAGTAAATCAATTATTAATAAATGATTTGTTAGACTTAGGATTGCTCACGCCCTTTCAATTAAGAGGGCAGGGGAGCGTTTTTATAGCCTGAAACTTCTTGTCAAATTTCCTGTTTCATCTTTGAATATTTCTGAGTCTCCTTGCATTCAACTCTTCATTGCCATATGGCAAGCTGCATTAGAAAATTTGTTCCTTTGTTGCATTGCACTTTCTGTTTCTTGTTGCAATGCACTTTCTGTTAGTTTTTGCATTATTGACCATTACTGCCTCTACATTCAAAAAATAAACAATTTTAGTATCAGTTCTTATTCAGTGTTGATTTTTTTTCTTCTCATAATTCACCTTTTCCTGCTCCAAATGACGTTTACAAGAAAATGCAAAAGAAATGTTGCACGAACTTTTCATAGAGATAGATACTACAATAAATCCAATGGATATGCATGGGGTCCAACATGTTTTGGGATGTTTCTCCATGCAGTGGGCTGCATATGTGGTCCAAAAATTGGTTGGAAATCTGTCCACAAGACTTTTACCAGTAATAGTATGATAGAAGCATTGTATTAAACAATTTGTCCAACATGCTTCACTCCCACCTCCAAAACATCATGTCTTAGAAAGTAACACAATAATTGAGGCCCTTTTGACTTTATATGATGCATTGACATTTGACACTTTTCAAAATATTGTGCCTCTTAGACGAGAGACAAGAAGATTAAAAATAGCTTTGTTCTTTCTATTTCTTCATCTATCAGGCAGTATTTTGCATCCTGTTTTGGCCTAGGGAGCATGCTGCTTGCCCATTGTAACATTAAAATTATAACAAATAATGAGACATGCTAGTTTTAAGTGTTTCAGATGAAGGGCACTGTGTCCTATAACACATGTTATAATATCATCAGTTATGTATAACAGAATGGAGAGCTGGTAAAATTGAAAGCCTGGTCTGAAAAGAACCAAATAATGCCTATATATATTTGGTGGTATGGTCATTAACAATGTTTTTCATTTGGTACACTCTAGGTTGGTTGATAACTGGGTTGGTATTAGGACAGAAAAATATATTTTCTTGTGGATTCTGATGGGTGTATAACTTGAGAAACCTAATGCAAAAATACAGGGAGTAGCAGTGGCACTACCAGTAGTGTCACACTAACACCCAATATTGCTTTCAAGATATAGAAGCTAAATCTCATATACTTTGAATTATTTTATTTTTGACTTTTCAAAGCTAAGATGGATTGTAGGTTGTTTGATGACAGAGTGGGTAGGCTGTGACATCTTTGCTAGACAATTTAGATGAGATGTTGTTTTAAAGGGTATTTGCAACCATTTATTTTTCTTTTAATTTTAAAAAGTTTCATTTTTTTAATTCTTGAGGTTTATGAAAATATTGAGTAGTTGACATTATCCAAATGGAAGGGGAAAAGTAAATTTTGTGTTACCTTTTCTGATTGCCTGGAGGAAGCGTTTGAGAGGCATAGCCAAATTAGCAGTCACCAACACAGTTCTTTTCAAATAAATATCAGCCCAAGATGAAATATGTTACAACCCTGTGAATCTTTTTCTAACTGAATTCTGTGGCTAATATTATCATCTGTTAGAGTAAAACTGTAAATTTCTGCAAAAAATTGTTCTTTCTATAATTACAAGCCAAAAATTAGTGAACACTGAAATTTTTTGGGATCTAAATTATTTCTTTGTTCAGATTTATGTCTACCAGAGAAATTTTTATTTTAGGTAGAAACCCTATGTACAGGTGATAGAAGGCCAAACAACAAACAAACAACCCATAAAATATATCTTTAGAGGGAGCTGAGCTTTAGGGTCCGTCTTTTGTGTTTGAGTCTGATTTGGGGGACTGAGCTTTGCCCAAATCGAGGTCAATTGTGACTTCTCTCAACTTTTGGCTTACAGAACAAGTATATTGCTTGGACTAAGAAAAATCTACAATAGATAGATAGGTTCAAGAAACAGTGCTCTAGCATTATGGGAGTAGGTTGGCTTTTATCTTCTTTAGATCAGAAAATACTTCAAACCAAAAACGTATGATATTCCAATACACAAAAACTTTACTTACAACAACTAGCGTCATTTTTATAGTTCCTGGTATCTACAAAGCTTAAATAGCAGAGTAGCCGGATACGCCCTGGGTGCGCGTATCCCCGTATCTGATACAGATATGGATAGGATACACCACAGATACACGCTGGATACCATGCCCACACGTGCCCAAAAAATCTTGTTTGCTCAACCGTGTCGGATACTATTTGATTTGATTTTCAAAAAATCTGACATGAATCTTCCTAAAGTTAATCTTAAAAAACTTCAATCATGCAATTTTTTTTTGTTTTGTATAAATAAAATCTACACCAAATGAGGAAGACAAATGAAATATTTTTCTGTTTCAGCAACCCATTTTTCTAAGTCTTCTTCGAGTACAACTCTACTATTTTTTGGTGTTTTAATTTTTATAGATTTAAAAAAGTTAATTGTTTATAATTTTATATTTATATTTAATATTCATATTATGTTGTTAAACGTTAGAGATTTAAAAAAAATAAAAAATTCTTTAAATATAAATAAAATTTATTAATATATATTTAATTGTTTGTTCTTTACTAAATTATTAATATTTAAATTTTAATATTATTTTAATTTATATTTTCTTATTTGCTTTTAAAGTAACGAAAATCTCCTCTAATTACTTAGAAAATATGTGTGTATGTGTTTTTTCTGGATGTCGTATCCAACTGTATCCATATTGGGGGTCTTAAAAAATGGTCATATCCGTATCCGATACCGTATCTGTATCTGTATCCGTATCCATGTCCATGCAACTTTGTTAAATAGTCAATATTGACTGAAGTTCACTAACCATGTACACAATTTTTCTATAGAGATGTCTTTGTGTGAGATCAAGACTTAATATGCAGATGAGGTATTGCATGAAGCACAATACTTTCCATGCAGATGAGATATTGCATGAAATTTAATGATTCATATGCAGATAATCTAATGCACAAGTTACAACAATCTAATCTGAAGTATGGGATTCACTACTTCAAGAAGGGCTGTCCTTTTTCATCGAAGCATGGTTGAAATTTTCTTATTGAAAAAATCCATATATTTTAATCTGTTCTAATTATTAAAGCAGTTGGCCGAGTGGTATGTATTTATGGTTTGGAATGTAAGGGATATTGTCTAATAGCCAACTGTGTAACTTTTGTTTTACAGCGTGCAGGATTAGAGTTGATGGACATGATGGCTGTTTACCAAGAAGGTGCATATGAACGACTTTGTAGGTAAAAGTATCTTCTTTTTCATTTTTATGATAGGTATCAAATAATGAATGGAATAAAAGATTGGGACTCATAAAGATTCTAACTTTTGTATAGAAATCTGTACTCTCCATATATTTTTACATATAGCGAGAGGGTGCACATTTCAAAACAAGAATGGAACTCATAATCCAGGGAGATGCATTAGTAATTTTTGATGCTAGTTGAAAGTATTTCTTTTGAAGCCATTAGCTGAAGAATATGCAGATAGAATGAAGATGACAAAGGTATTATTGTAATAGTTTGTGTTTTCAATACTCACAGGCTTTATCTTCTGAGGTTAAAATTAGTGTTCTACTTCGGTACATGTGACTTGGAAACTTTGACTTTGTTGCAGTCTTATTTGGAGGCTGCTTTTCCTTGTTTGATCTTTAGGCTAACACAAATATTTGTATGTTCACTGCCTCAAATTCATCCATCCATGTCAAAGAGAACTTTAATGGTCTCATCATTCATAACATAAACAGCCTATAGAATTTCAGGAATGCATGCTTTTCCAATGGCTGTAGATAGTCTTGGAAGGGGTTATAAGATTTTCATGATGTGCCTAACACAAAATTTGTCTCTAATGTTTATTGTTACTTGTGTGCTCTCTGGAATCCATTTCAGAAGACTCTAAGTCCAATTACTTGAGCAGAATGTTGAATCTAGATTTGCCCCTTGCCAAGATTTAAACACACATATAGAGAGCTGTATGACATGTTTGAAGGATATTGGATAGAACTTTTTTGTAGTTAGTGCTATTTGATAGTGGGGGCAAAGCACCTCGGATGACATGATTAAGGGATATTATTATCTCAACTTCATGCAGTGTTTGCACTAGGCCTCGACTGTTATCAATATTATTAGAACTTTCCTTGAGGCACAACAATATGGAGCTCCTTGCCTGATGAATTGACCAAACTACATGAATTTACAAATATTATGGGCTATGTTCACCAGGGTTTGAACTTGGGCCATTCATGTGGTGGCACATCCTGCAGCCACTTAACCAGAATCCAATGAACTGCATGGTGGATATTTAAGATACCAACAAAATGATTTGTCTTTTTTTTGGAGGAATCCAACTGGTTGATGGTTGTCACATTTCATCTAGTTTTACATAAAATGTAGCCTATTGCTTACTTCACAAGTTTTTGATTACACAAAGTCATGTTTTGCATCTTCTGGACTTTTTGTGTCAAAACTTCTTAATCTGACCTTAACTTGGAAGTAATTTGTGAGTAATTCAACAATCATTTTCACTTGTACATATTTTCTAAGATGTTAATTACTCTAGAATGCAATAGTGTCTTTTCTTAGCTCTTTGTGGCATTGGTCTTCAAGTTGTGATAACAATCAATGTTAATAAACATAAGGTTTTCAGTCCATGATATTAGTTGAAGAGCTTCTGGAAAAACTGTATATTCAATTTTTGCATCAAAAAATTTTGATGCAAAAATTGAATACACAGCTTTTTAGAAACTCTTCAACTAACAATCAATGTTGTCAGAAATGGTCACAATAAGGTCTTCTTTTGTGATGAAACATCCAAAAAATTGAAGAGGATTGAAATGACCAGTTTTGGTCATCACATCCTGTTTCAGGCAGGTAGAAATGTTATTTTGTTACAGGTAACTGGGAGCACAAATTAACATGCCCATACTGGTTTTGGGAGGAACAGGTCTCAGTCCTGGACGTGCTATTAACTTATTACACATGCATAAGCTCTCCAAGTTACGGGCCTCTTTATTGCGATGTGGTGATTTGAACTTGGGTTACTTTCCCTACAAATGCATCTTTTTTTACCATTACACCACAATCCTTTGGACAGGCAGTAAAAAATGTTCATTGATAAAGGTTGGCAATTTTTCCGGAAATAGCTATTCAAAGACAGCCATTTGCTTCCTGAGAAACTGCCTGCCAAATATGAAAAGAACATGAAGAATAGAAAATTTAAAACCACAAACAATAAAAAAGGAAATAGGGCCTTGCACCATAAAATAAATAGTATTTTAAACAATTTTGCCCTAAATGTGCTCCGTTCATAGTCTTTTAGACTGCAAGGAGAAAGATGCTGTGCACCATTGTTGAAGGCTGAGCTTACAGTTTTGCTAGTTGTTGTAAAGATCTCAGGCCAGAAATGATAAAATAACAGTAATTCTCAAATTGTCTATCTTCCGTAAGACTCCCAGACCCAAAATAAGGAAATTGCAATAATCTGAAATTGACTATATGGCTTAACATTCCATTCGCGAATTCATTGCAAAAGGAAATCCATAATGAACAATTCAGAGCATCCGTTACATCCAGGCAACACAAATGATAGACAACTTCAGAATTATATTATCGATATTATAAACAGATGCAATGGCAGGTGATTTACAATAGCTTACTGATCTTCATTCAATGATGGAGACACTCGAAACAATTGCTCAAACTTTCCCATACAACTAAACCATGAATTCTCAGCTGGGTGAGCGAAAGGTAGAGCTCCTCCTGAAATATGGCGTCGCTCTAAGCCATCCAAGATTCCCTCCCAAGAACCGAGCTAATAATATATTCCGCTGTTTACAGAGACCCATGTTCAGATGGTGCCACAGTAATGCTTCTTGCGAACCTGGTGTGAGCTCCGGAGATTGATCTGTCAGCTTGGAAACTTCTGTATCAATAATCTGAGACGCCTTGGGTAGCTTTGAGGATGATCGACCTCCTCGGCCAGAGCCGTGAGGCTTGGCTTGATGCCTAATCGCCTTCCCACGCGATGAGCTCTGCTCTCAGATTTCGACGGAATCTAGCAATGGGTGTTGCGACTTCACACTTTCCCGACCTGCACAATTGTTGGCGTATGTAAGCAAGGACTCTGAGCGATAGTCTTATTCACGAAACCCCCAGGAATGTCACTACGTGCATACCTGGATTGCCACACATAGAAGGCTACGCCTCTACCGTTCTTGGCAAGAGATTTGATTCTCAATTCCGTGATGATCCAAATGAGAGGATTCGAGCCAAATAAATACACATTCAAACATGCCGATATGTAATGTCGGCCAGAGATCAAATCAAGACAAAGAAATAATAATATAAATTCTAATCTAATAATGGCGTGACTCAAATGAGTCGGCCCAGCACTAGTCAAGTTTATTTTATTTTATTTGTTTGTAGTGTTGAAAAACACTATTTATCAAATATTTCCCGCCAGATCAAGTCGAATGGTTGGGAACATTATAGTTGTAGCCTATTTTTTTGCTAAAACAGTAAATGGGCAGGTTTGAATGCTTTGCATCGGGTTGCATTGGGAGTTCTATTTGATTTTGCTATCTTTTTCTGCACCATCATGGCCGAAATTGTATCTCCATGTATCCAATTTTCAGGAACACAAGGCAAAACCCCATTTGATCATCTCTTGGATACAAGGTTCCTAGCAAACGTTGATGCATAATGTGGACATTTTTTTTTGCTAATTGTCATGTAGTTAATATGTGCAAGTGCCCATGGTGGAAGGGAATGTTGCATAATTTAGTGAATATTTCACCCAAAGAATGCATGCCACCACTCCTTTGAGAAAAAAATTAGCAGATGACAAGGCTTGCATTAAACAAAGACTACAAGGCACTAGAGAAAGTTGGAGGAATGTAGGGTGGCTATTGTAATGGATGGTTAGACAAATATTGACTTGTTGGTTTCTGCTCATTAGACAAATATTGACTTTGGTTAGAGGAAATGCATGCTAATCTTCAGGGAAAGATATGCAAAGTAAGAAACAAAATCAAACAATTTCAACAAATAAACATTACCACCAACACATGATATACCCTAGGAAAACCTTTTGGGAAAAATCTAGCAAGAATGAAATGATAATTGATATTCTATATTTACAAGGGAGAGGAATACTCCTTATATAATAAAGTACAAGACGATGTTTCTAAAAAGAAACAATCGTTAATTAAAGAGATCTAAAGCAAATAATTGAAAGTTACTAAAAGCTAACTGAAGTAAACTAAGTTAACTGAAAGTAAACTATCGACTAACTAAAAGCTAAGTTGACCATTAAATATTACAATAATACTTTAATACCCTCCCTTAATGGTCATCGTACTAACTACACCAAGCTTATCTTGAAATTTTACAAATTTATCCAGATTGAGAGACTTGGTGAGAATGTCCACAGTTTGATCCTCAGTTGGAACATACTACAACATCATAGATTCATCTTCAACAAGTTGGCAGATGAAATGACAATGAAGCTCAACATGCTTGGTTCGCTCGCGGAAGACTAGATTCTTGGCAAGCTTTAGCACCCCTTGATTGTTGTAGAACAAGGGTGAAGGCCCTGCTTGAGACATTTGCATGTCAGCAAGCATCCTTTGAAGCCATACTGCCTCAGATGCGGCCTTAACTGTTCCCTGATACTCTGCGTCTGTCGAGGAAAGAGCGACTGCCTGCTGCTTCTTGCTTGTCCATGTGATTGCATCCGTACCAAGATTGAAAACATAGCCAGAAGTGGACTTCCTGTCATTAATTGAACCTGCCCAATCTGAATCTGTAAAACCAACCAACCTAGGATCTTTTCATTTGCTGTACAAAATGCCAAAGTCAGGTATCCCTTTCCCATATCTCAACACTCGCTTGGCTGCAACCCAGTGTTCCACCTTAGGGGCAGTCATGAAACGAGAAATGTAGCTCACAACAAAACTGAGATCAGGCCTAGTGGCAGTAAGATAGATGAGGCTGCCCACTAGTTGCTTGAATGCAGACTCATTCACCATTGGTGAGTCTGATTTGGCTGAAAGTTTTAGCCCCTTCTCCATAGGAGTGGATGAGATTTTGTAGTCTTCCATCCTAAATTTCTCCAGCAAACTCCTGGCATACTTCGACTGAGAAATGAAGATACTACCACCTGTTTGCCAAACTTCTACACCTAGACAATAGTTTAGGAGACCCAACTTCGTCATCTCAAATGCCTGGCACAAATTCGACTTGATCTGTTCAATCAAATGTAACCTACTACCAGTAATGATGATATCATCCACATAGATGACAAGGATGATATCATTGCCAGTGTTCTTGACATTCAAATTTGCATCTGAGAGATTCCTCTGAAACCCTTGTGCAACCAAATACTTGTCAAACTTTAGGTACCATGCCTTGGGTGCCTGCTTTAGGCCATAAAGAGCCTTCATCAATCTGCATACCTTATGTTCTTTTCCTGCAACTTTAAAACCAGGAGGCTGCGTCATGTATACCTCTTCCTCCATGGGGTTAGAGCTTCACTATTTAAATTTGTCGATTAGAGCTAGGTCTACTTGATAAATTAGAGGTGTTTGCACCTTCATCTAGGAACTAGCTGCTTTTAGTTGTCGGGTTCTATAAGGTACTTCTAGAAATTTCTCACTATAACTTCTCACTTCTATCATGGCTTATAAAGCCAAGTGTTTGTAGTAGATTGTTGATGAGACTGTTGCATGTCCCATTATCTTTTACATCATTGGTGACATTGTTTTAGGATCCTATTAAGTAGTTTATTATATATTCTAAGTGCTCACCAATTATTAGTTCAGATATATCAACAGATCCACATGATCATAAGATTTTCTGTCTTTGATCTCTCTAGGTGTAGCTGAAGGAACAATCTATTTGAGGCATTTTTTCTACGATCTAATTCATTGAAGGTTTTATTGTTTTTATGGAGAATCAGGAGGGTCCCTTTCTACCTTTCTTTTCTATCTAGAGTAGAGTTGTTTGTTCCCTTGACTTTGGGAGGTACTTACCTCTAGTTGTCAGACTCTGCAAAGGACTAGGTTGACTACTTCTTTCAACCTGTTCAGCCATTTGGGGTTGTCGAATGTCCATTAGTTATTACAACCACCAGTGCCGATGAAGATTGGTGAGAGTTGCTATAGTAGCAAGTCTTTCTTGGGGATAAATCGGCAGAGAGGCTGAGCACCAATAAATCATGATCTTTTGCTGATTTTGGTCACTATGAGCGAGACAATGCTCCTTTTTGCAAGCAGTCTCTTGGACACCACAAAACTAGAGTGCCGATTGCCCTCCCTTGTTCACAGTATGCCATTACCTGTTTTTCTTCCTACATTTAAAAGATTGTTGACCATACATGTTAGGAGAGGCATTGAGAGAACTTGTTTTCTCCCACAATTTTAAAGCCGAGCCCTCTTAACCTAGTCCTTTCTCCTAAAGACATCATTGAATTCTGGATGGGGTCCTTTGATGGTGATTGATGAGGATGCTAACCTCCCTTTCTTTCCCGACTCTAATGCAGATTGCAGACTAATGTAGTGTTCTTTGCTGCTTCATTACTCCTTGGTCTGTGGTTCTTTTTGACAAGGGTCCTTTCTTTCACATTGTATTATTTGCATTTTATGGCTTTTGCACATACTGACCTGTTTAGGTTTACCCATTTGGGTCTATCTTCCTCTTATTTGGTATTATTGCTTGAAGGACATTAATGTGATTTGTTCCTTTCCTAACTCAAATTGTATGGAAGTAGAATCCCAATGATCATAAAACCTGTCTGTGAAGGTGTTTGAATTTTCCATTTCGTTTTTGTCTTCCTTTGGCTTCATATGAAATCAGATGGGGCAGAACAAAAATTCCACTAAATGAATAAAGATAGCTATAAAGTGTCTTCCAGTTGTGAGGCTAAGATCCTGCATGAATTTCATATTTGAACTTTTTGTCCTAATATTTTTCATTATAGGTAATCTGATGAAGGTTCTTTCCCATTTAATCAACACTCCTGTATGAATCACCAGGAATTGAGTAGGTTGTTCAAGATTATTACCATACAAATGCCTTGTTTCTCGCGAGGATTGTACAGCTGAATCAGTTGCCTTGTGTGTGTCCTTAATGCCCTTGAATTAGTACACCGCCTGGATGCAACTTTGTAGAATAGAACTCGGTTAAGAAATTGAAAGGTATAGGGGACGGATTAATATATCAGGTGGACAGTTCCATGGAAAGGATTTCCATCTCTGTCCAGTTAATCCACTGTTAAATAACCACTCTGTAACAGCTTGGACTTATTTTTCTGAGTACGCAATTGAATGAACAAGGATCCTTCCCCATCTGTTATTGTTTTTAAGTTTCTAATGGATTTTAAAAAAATCTTCTTTAGTTATGTCGGAGAATTCATCTCGAAAGTTGCTCTATGTGCAACCTTAAGTCTGAGGAGTTTATTTTTCTGAAAATAGTCTCTACTCCGAGTTTACTACCACTGCATTTCATGTTTTATGTAGAGGCGTTCATGCAGAAAGAGGGCCTTGGTCATGTTAATTGGTGATTGCTAAGGTGATCAAGCCACTCAATTTCTGAAAACTTAGAAAGTGTATACTCATAGTCATAGTGATAGCTAAGCAGTGATATTGTATTTTCTTAGGTACTTGGTTTTGCAAAGAACACCATGGTTGGGACTAAGATATTTGAATATGCCTATTTCTTGATTTGTGTAACTAAATTGAGAATTTGAACTGATAATTTTTGTTCTTAGGAACTAGTGGATTGCAATTTTTTGAAATCACCAAAGTTCCCATTTAATCTCTAAACCTTCAACAAATATGTTTTGAACACCAAGTTAGAGACATTTGGGTTCAAGCTGCATCTACTTTCAAAGACTTTGCTTGCATTGCTTTCAGCCTTGAATATTACAACTTTATATTTCCTTTTCACTTATTTCTGATATGATGTGACAGTATCATTTCTGTTTTATATTATTATATAGAATGATGCTAGAGTTATACCTTTTGACTACTCTTAAGTTTTTCTCCACTACGCTCTTGCTTCATAGTCATTCTATGATCATTTATTTGATCTGAGATCAGACCGACAAGGGGTAATGTTTTGTATTTGTACCATGATGGGGTACGAAGAATCATTAGAATTCATAGTTTAGAAGAGTTGGTGTGGAGAAACAGCATGATGTTTGCAAGATATTGTGCATATCTTTTCATGCTGATTATTGAAGTCTGAAGTTTTTGAAGTCAGCTTGTAAGTCACTTATGAGTTATGACTGTCTTCTTTCAAGCATAAATATTCTTGTGATTAGTATCTTTCTCTAGTTCAATTTATCTGGCACTGGGAGTGGATGTTCTGCCACTTTAAGCTTCATTGACCTCTGATTTGAGATAATTTAATCAAGTTGGAAGTACATACTCTCACCAACTCCTGACGATAAATATTGGAAGTTAATAGGTGCATTCGTATGCATATTTGTGTAACATCTCTGTACTAAGCTCATAAACAAGAAACACTGGGGAGATATTGATCTTAATTTTTAAATTTCTTGCAAGCTTATAAACAAGAAACACTGGGGGGATATTGATTTTAATTTTTAAATCTCTTGGAACTTTTTTTGAATGTTATTCAGTTTATTTTACATCCTTTTGTTCTTTATTTTAGATTAGTTCATTTCATCTTTTCTGCAGATGGGTACAAGCTGAATGCCGGAACCTTGGGGATAATGATACTCCTGAAGTAACTGATTTGTTAAAGACAGCAACACGTTGCTTAAAAGAAAGGCCTGTTCTCTTCAAGTACTGTGCAGAAGAGGTTAGCAAGTCCCAAATTAAATCTATTAGCTTATTCCATTTATCATTTGTAAAATAATAGTTTTGTTTTGTTTTTATCTTCAATTGATTTGTGGAATCATGATGTTTGTGCAACTAGGTTGCAAATACTCGACATAATGCTTTGTTCAGACGCTTCATCAGTGCCCTTACTCGTGGAGGACCTGGTGGAATGCCAAGACCTATTGAAGTGCATGCACATGATCCTTTACGCTATGTTGGTGACATGCTGGCCTGGCTTCACCAGGTTAGCGTTTTCAATCAATTACTCAGATTGCTATTTTCTTTTAAATTCTTAATTTTACCATGTACCTGATAGATGATCCTCGTTTTCATTTTGAAGGCTTTGGCATCTGAAAGAGAGCTTATACTCGCTCTTTTTAGTCCAGATGCGACTGTAAACATTGGACCTACTGCTCGTCGCTTTTCTAGAGACATGGATGGGATATATGTCAAGCCAGAAACGGACATGTCTTTTATTTTGGATCGTATTTTTGAAGGGGTTTGCCGTCCATTCAAAGTAAGGGTGGAGCAGGTTTTACAGTCTCAACCTAGTCTTCTGTTGGCATACAAACTCAGCAACATCTTGAAGTTCTACACCTACACTGTGAGTAATTCTGCTCTTTCTTTATTTTGTTGATTGATTGAATTTAAGGGCTTTAAAGAAACTTAAAAGTTCTCTTACCTCTTTCACCCTAGATCTGCAGATTTCAGACTTGTTAGGGGAAGAAGCAGCTCTTTCTGCCACATTATTGCATGTTAAAGATGCTGCACAGCGAACATTTTTTGATATCCTGAAGTCTCGAGGAGACAAGCTGCTTAGATACCCTTCTCTAGTTGCAGTTGATCTTTCTCCACCCCCAGCTGTTGGGGAAGGAGTCTCATTATTGCTTGAGTTGATTAATACCTACCACAGCATGCTAGTTCCAGCATCAGGAAAGAAGCTTGATTTTGAGCCGGTCATATCTGCTTTGTTGGATCCCATTATACAGGTATGTTCTTGAAAATTTACTGGTTTGCATGGAGTAAGTCAGTAACAAAATACTGTTGCATAGTTTCAATTGTCTGAAAGCATCATTAGAATTTTTTTTCCTATACTATAAATATTTTTCTTATTCAGACTATAACTTGGATCCCATTGGACTGCTTAACAGGGTTCCTAATGATGGTACTTTTAATAACTATGATCATATGATTCTTGAGATTAAGGAATATCTTCTAGTAGTAATTCAGTTGTGATTCTACTTAGGAAATTTCACTTTCCACTCTATTTAAGTCTTCCATTTCCACAATTCATTTTCGTGTCAACAGTAAACATGAGTGTTAACCTATGTTCCACCAAGTTTCTGGGACGGGGCGACGCATTTCAGGGACGGATTTTTTTGAGGCCATTTTTAGGGACAATAGTGGATGGCAAAGGGGGCGGCTATATAAAAGATACAGAAAATTTTAAAAATATAGGGAAATTTCAAATATTCATATGATAACATTGATAACAATGATAAGGTAATTTTTTTATGCATAATTTTTTTTGTAAATAAACACGTAATGGAAAATGATGCCTGCATTGCCATAATTCTTTAAATAAGGTGAAAATAATTTTATAAAAAGGAAAATTTACAAATCTGCTCAAGACAGAACTAACCAGGAGCTAGGCATGGGGATATTATATAGATACCTGGTGCAACAAGAAAAAGATCTGAAATACAGCATAGTAATTTGTCCTAGACTCTTAATTAGTTTCACAGAGAGAGAGTATTAGGCATAGTTTCAGAAGACAGTTTAAACAGTACCCAAAGTGAAACAAAGATAACAGTAAAAAACAAGACACAATATGACTATAGTGTTGATGTTGCAGTGTCGGGCCTCATCTTCCGGCCCCGACTTTTGATGCTATAAATTAAATATAGCCTTATCAGCTATTTAATTTATTTGAGTCGATATTAAGTGAAGAGGCGCTTCACTTGGAGATCAAAATAATTAATAATATTTAATTATTGTAAATTGAAATTACATGAGGCCGACTTCAGTCCATTCACCACCTTCATTGAGTTATACTCTTTCATTCTTGGGCTGACTTTGTAATGTGAAAAAACACGATTCATGAAGGCTATCTCTTCGATTTGTATATATACAAGATGTTGTTCACCATTCATTCATATCTATTCATAGTTCGATTTTATTCAAGTGCGAGTTCATTCAAGAGCAGATCGAAGTCTTTAAGAAGGCCGAATTCATCATCAAGGGAGATCAATATTATAAGCAAGGTGTTAGATTCTTTTGTGTGCATCAAAGTGTGGTGCTGATATTTGGCCTTTTATTTGGCCTTATTGTAAAAGCAAGTTGGCTTCATTATTCAATATATAAGAGATATTTTGTTGTTGGGTTTTTCTCCCTCAAGTTGGAGGGTTTTCCCAGGGTATATGCTGTGTCAATTTGTTTAAAATTGCTCTATATCTGCTTATTTAAATTCTGATCCTAAAACTAACATGGTATCAGAGCGGATTTAAGCAAGATCGTGATCAGATTTACATAAGCAGCATTATCCTCCACTCTTGTTCTCATCTTCTTGTGTCTATCTTATCTTCGAAAATGGTGAATGGGCTCAAGGTTGAAGATAGACTTGAAGGTGCTTCCAACTTCGCCTCTTGGAAGTTTAGAGTTTTGCTTGCATTGGAAGAAAATGAGATTATTGAGTTTGTGGAGAGAGAAGTTCCTGAACCCTCCGAGGAGAATGAAAAGTCACAATGGAAGAAGAATGGCACTAAGGCCAAGAAGATTTTGGTTGATTTTGTGAAGGATCACCTTGTGCCTATTATCTCCAAGTTGAAGTCAACGAGAGAGATGTTCAAGACCTTGGAGGGACTGTATGAGATAAACAACGCAAGTAGAGCTCTTGCATTGAGGCAACAGCTTCACCATATCAAGATGGCGAAAGGAGATTCTGTCATCTCCTTCTTCATGAAGATCACTGAGTTAAGAGATCAGCTTTGTGCTATTGGTCATATGGTTGATGATAAGGATTTGGTCATGTTGGCACTTAATGGTCTTCCTCAATCTTGGGAGCCATTCATCCAAGGCATTAGTGGGAGATCAAAACTACCAAAGTTTGATCGTCTAAGGGCAGATTGCATTCAAGAGGAATTGAGATTAGCAGCAAGAGGCAATGGGCAAAGTTCTACAAATGAAGACATTCATGTACTTGCCGCTCAATCTTCAAAGAGGAAAGGAAAAGAAGGGAAGAAAGGCAACTTCAAGAGGAACAGAGATAAAAGATTAGATGGTGCTCGTGCATCTAACAAGAAGAAGGATCTCTCCCATAAACAGTGCTTCAGATGTGACAAGTTTGGTCATTATGCTAAAGATTGTCCAACTAGACCAAAACAACATGCTTCAATTGCGGATGTGGGTGAGATCTCTCCTCAGAAGGATTCAAGTGGATTTCTATTCTATTCTTCCCTATCAAGCAATGTTCCAACGGATATCAACACTTGGTTGATTGATAGTGGTGCCTCTCGTCACATTACTGGATTTAGAGAACATCTTTCAGATTTGGTGGAGAGAGATACAAGCATTCAAGTCATAATTGGAAATGATGCATGCTATTCTGTGAAAGGTGTTGGAACCTCCTCTCTTCACTTAGATTCCGGCATCTCTCTTCAGTTGAGCAATGTGTTATTTGTACCAGGCATCAAGAGAAACCTTGTTTCAATTTCAGCTTTGGAGGACAAGGGATATCAAGTTGCATTCTCTAAAGGAAAAGTTCTTGCATGACCAAAGAACTCTAGCATCAAGATTGCCCGAGTGATTGGTGTTCGGCAAGAGAGTCTCTATAGACTTTCCACTCATCCAATATAGGCTTTGTTGCATGATTCAACAAGTTCGTGTGAGCTTTGGCATAGGAGACTTGCTCACTTTCATTTCAGAGCACTCCCATCCATGGAGAAGATGGTCACTGGCCTTCCTAAACTCAGACAGGAGCATGAAGGTATTTGCCGAGGATGTGCATTGGGTAAGAATACTAAAGGTCCTTTTCATAGTAGTGAGAGTAGATCCAAATGTATTCTAGATCTTGTTCATTCTGATTTGTGTGGTCCAATGTCTGTTGCTTCTTTGAGTGGTTTCTTGTATTATATAATTTTCATTGATGACTATTCTAGAAAGACTAAAGAATCTGAAGAGGTACTTGAGAAATTTAAAGAATTCAAGGCTCAAGTAGAGAACTTGTCCGTGAAGAGGATCAAAGTTCTGAGATCTGACAACGGAGGAGAATACATCTTTGGAAGCTTCCGTAACTTTTGTATTGAGGCAGGGATTAAGAGGGAGTTTTGTGTCCCTTACAATCTATTGATGCGTGTTTTGTGACACACCAAACATCATAATAAAATGTTTAAAGACACCCTATCCTCTCTTGAAAAACCACCGCGTATGCTAAGATTGTGAGAAGATCATATGGCGATTCCAAGGTTCCTTATGTCATGTGGATAAGCTCAATGGTCGTTGTGATATGCTGGTAACACAAAGGGACTTATGCTAGGCTTGTTCAATTCACAATGAAGGTCTAGACAATGAAGCTCTATTGTTTGGGTCTTGGATCAAACAAACTAAAAAGGAGATAAGGGTTTATAATTTCTAATCTACTCCCTAAGGATTCAAGAGACGGTATTGACTTGGTGAAACCAATAACCACGCTTTGCTTCGCCACGCTCAACGACAACTACAGAAAGTGGGTGCGATCTTCAAGGGAGTGTGCTTATGATTTTCAGGTCATGAATAACTACCATCAAATCGAACAATATTTATCCAGACAGAAGTTAAGCATCCACAAAGTAAGCTCAGGCTAACTTTACGCATTGAATGAAAATCATCCATTCAAAGAAAGTATGAGTAAAAGTTTCACCATAAATCAATACTTATCAGATCTTGCATTCATCTAACATACATGAAATAAAATCTAAACTATGATGAGGGATAAGAACCATGCCAACTCCAAAATAAGAGAAGTAATCACCATCAGAACAATGCATGTATTACTTATTACTTTGGCAATCTTACGCAACAATTACTTATCTCAACATGTTTTGCAACATGCTCCCATGCTTTAGAAATGAGGGGTGAGCTCAATTTATAGGCTCCCCAATTACAATTCAATGGCCAAGATTGATTTAGGATTAACGACCGAGATTACAAAATAAAACCCTAATTAGGGCTTATCCTAACTAACTCCTTCTCGACCAATGAGAAAATTACATTCGAGGACACTTGTCCTTTTTGCTAAATATGAACCAACAATAAAATAGAAAGTTGTTGCATGCTGATTTGGAACAATTTGATTGGTTGGAAGATGACGAAGCGCCACCTTAGCGTACTGGATGTCTTCCTTGGTCACTTTATTTTTCTTCCACGTGCTTGCCTTAGAATATCTTTCCTTGCTGATGACTCTGTCCTTTGCGCCTGTTCCTTCCTAGCTCTGATCTTGGATTCCAATTTGTATCAAAAAAATGGAAATTTGTTTGGAATACTTTTCTTGTCACCATCTGATTTTGATTGGAAGCTTGTCTTTAATTCTTCAGGAGATGAAATCCTTCAAGAAGTTGCCCTGATTGCTTCAATGGGTCTGGGATTGTAGATGAAACCCCCCAAGATGTCTGAATATTCTTTCAAGTGCCTTGGATTTGGAGAAGAATGCCTCTGTGCTTTCACCACAATGGAGGAAATTGGAGCTTTCTCTGTGAAGTATTTCCCATACTTAGCCAAATTTTGGCTATTCAATTTCATTTTGTAACACCTTCATGTGGACCATTCAACACTTAGCCAAGATTTTGGATGAACTTTGCCTATGGATTTGTCTTCAATTTTGAATTTGGCTTGTGCTATGCAGGACAAATTCCATCCTTGGACAAGGATTTTATCCACTTCCTTTTTACTTCTCCTCTTGTTTTCTTTCTAACACTTAGCCAATTTTCTGAACCTCTCCTTGGGCGGACTTTACATGAGCTTGGATGTTTTCTTTCTTGGCCTAAGTCAGACTTCAAGCCACTTTGGACAAACATCTCTTAGGCCAAATTGGACTTCATGTTGGTTTGGACATTCCTCGCTTTGAGCAAAGTTAGATTTTCTCTTGCTTGCGCCGTCCATCCATTGAGCAAGGTTGGACTTCACTTGTGCCTTTCCAATTTTTTGAATTTTTTTTACTTAGCCAATTTTTGAGTTTCCTTGGCTGGGCGGACTTCATCAAGTCTTGGACAAGTGCATGGCAGACTTTGTTTCTTTCATGCCAAGGTTGGACTTGACTTCATCTTTGACGTCTCCTAATGGGCGGACTTGGAAGCCTCTTTGCCATCTCACATCTTTCCTCTAGGCACTTCGTGCCTTAGACATTTTCTATCATGCTTGAGGACGGACTTTGGCTCTGTCTTGCCAAGTGCAAGGCAGACTTGTCTTAGTCTTGTGCCATGTATTCTTGAGTGGGGCGGACTTTCCACTACTTTGTGCCATGTCAAACTTCTCTTTATAGCGGACTTTACCAATGTTTAAGCCATGTCTGGTGGAGGGGCGGACTTAGCTCTTGATCAAGCCATAACTCATTCTAGCTTGGGCGGACTTGGCCATTGCTCATGCCACTGTCAAAACTCCTCTTGGGCGGACTTGTCTCAAGCTCATTCCATGACCAACACTTAGGCAATTTCTGGCCTTCATCTGGTTTATTTGAAATTTCTTACTTATTTCCACTTTCGGGGGTCCTCTAAAGATGACAATGTTGAAACCATGACCCTGGGCACTTTCCAAGAATAGAAACCTTCCCAAAATAGAAACTTTCCAAAAATAGAAACTTTCCAAAAATAAATCCCTAAAAATTAGGAAGTCCAAAATAGGCTAAAAGTGCCAAAAATAAAGTCCCTAAAAAATAGGGGGCTAGAGTGAAAATCCCCCAAAAGTAGGAAGTGTCGGAATTGACTCAATGGACAGGTGATCCTCGTCCTCCAGGCCTTCTAAGCATTCTGATGATGTTTGTGCACTGATTCAGGCTTGGATTCTCAACTTGGCTCGGATGACTCTTCAAAACTTTAACTCATTGTAAAAGAAACATGGTAATTAGCAATTGTGACGCCAAGGCAAAAACTCAAAAAGCAAAAACAAAGGGTCTTGTGAAAGGTCACAACACAATCCTCAACAAAACGGTGTTGCAGAAAGGAAGAACAGATCCATTGTAGAAGCAGCTAAAGCCATGATCCATGAACAAGATCTACAAACCTTCCTTTGGGCTGAAGCATCTAGGACAGCTGTGCATGTTCAGAATTGGAGCCCCCATCGTATTTTGGAGAACATGACTCCTGAAGAAGCCTTCATAGGTGTGAAGCCTGAAGTCAGCCATTTGAGAATCTTTGGTTGTCCTGTGTATATTCATGTACCTAAAGATAAAAGGACTAAATTGGAACCATTTGGCAAGAAGGGAATATTTGTGGGCTACAATGAGTCTTCAAAAGCCTATAGGATTTACATTCCAAGTCAGAAACTGATAGAGATCAGCAGGGATGTTACATTTGAAGAGGATGTCGCATTCAAGAGATCTAAAGGCTCTCACATGGAGATAGATAATGAAGACCAAGAGACTCCTCAGGACATGGAAGTTGACCATACTCCTGAGATTCAAAGGGAGTCTACTGTATCGGAAGAAGATGGTGATCCAGTTGAGCCTTTGGAACCAACTGATGGGCCGAGAGACATTGCCATTGGTCGAAAGAGACCTCTTTGGGCTAGGCAAACAATGCAGGAGGCAGAAAAGTTTGTAGCCCCTAGAGGAACATTCAGAGAGAGCAAGAGACCACAAAAGTTTCCAAGCTATGTTGCATTAATGAGTCAAATTATTGAATCTGAGCCTTCTAGTGTTGAGGAAGCTTCAAATCAATAAGTATGGAGAGATGCTATGGCTGAAGAATATCAATCTATCCTCAAGAACGATGTTTGGGACATTGTACCTAGACCAGAAGGAAAATCTGTTGTATCTTCTAAATGGTTTTTCAAGATCAAGCATGCGGCTAATGGAAGCATTGAGAAGTACAAGGCTAGGTTTGTTGCTAGAGGATTCTCTCAGAAAGAGGGAATAGACTGAGGAAACATTTGTTCCGGTTGCTCATTATAAATCCATCAGGACTATCATTGCTATTGCAGCAACTAAAGGATGGAAGTTACATCAGATGGACGTGAAGACTGCATTCCGTAATGGTGTAATTGAAGAAGAGGTATACATTGAGCAACCTGATGGTTTTGAGGTTCATGGGAAGGAGTCTCATGTTTGTAGATTGAAGAAGGCTTTCTATGGCCTTAAGCAGGCTCCTCGTGCTTGGTATGAAAGGATTGATCGATACCTGATGAGCTTGGGCTTCTCCAAGAATGATGCTGATTCAAACCTGTACTTCAAGGTAATTGATGGTGAGGCATTGATCTTGGCTCTTTATGTTGATGATCTATTTCTTATTGGAGAAGAATGCCTCATTATCAAATGCAAGGAGTTAGCTTCTGAATTTGAAATGCACGATCTTGGATACATGCATTACTTCCTTGGTTTAGAAGTATGGTAGAGGCCTAATGAGATCATTATGAGTCAAGGGAAGTATACAATAGACATCTTGAAGAGATTTGGTATGATGGATTGCAAATCCATGTCTACACTGATGGAAACAAATTTGCAGAAGCTAAAAGAGTCTGCAACTAGTTCAGATTTGGTGGATCCTACTATGTATAGGCAGTTGATTGGATCGTTGATGTATCTAGTTAATACTAGACCAAATATTTGCTATGCAGTGAGTGCTCTTAGTCAGTTCATGTGTGAACCAAGGCAAATACATCTAGTTGCAGCGAAGCATATACTGAGATACTTGCGTGGCGTAGTTGGATATGGCTTGAGATACTCTTCCAGTGTGGACCTAAAGCTGCAAGGATATTTTGATTCTGATTGGGCAGGGTGTGTAGCTGATTGGAAGAGCACCTCTGGTTGTTGCTTTAGTTTGGGATCTACAATGATCTCTTGGTGTAGCAGGAAGCAGTCTTCAGTGGCACTAAGCATCGTAGAGGCCGAGTATATTACAGCTTGTGTGGCAACTAGAGAAGCAGTGTGGCTTCGAAAGCTCCTTGCAGGATTGTTTGGACAATCATTGGAGCTGCTTGTCATTCATTGTGATAATCAAAGCTATGTGAAGCTTTCTGTCAACCCAGTGTTTCATGACAGAACAAAACATGTTGAAATCAAATACCACTACATCAGAGATATGGTATTGAGGAAAGCTATCCAGTTGAGATACATTAGCACTGATGAGTAGACAACTGATATTCTCACCAAGCCTCTCTCCAGAGTGAAGTTTGTGTACTTTTGAGACAAGCTTGGAATTGTGGAGAATGAAGCCCTAGCTGAGAGGGAGACTCAGCATCAGTGATCTTCTATGATTTGCTTTAATGCATATTTCTCTGTGAGAGAAATTTGAGGTGAAAGCCCTTGTTTAATCCATCTTTCTCTGTGAGAGAAATTTGAGGTGTAAGCCCTTGTTAATGCATCTTTCTCTATGAGAGAAATTTGAGGTGAAAGCCCTTGTTTCCACCCTCTGGGAGTAGCCATGGTGGATGTCATGTTGAGTGACTCCATGACAACATCATGTTGAGAGATTCCGTGATGACTGCCTTGTACTTGTGTTTATCCACCCTCTGGGAGTAGCTATGGTGGACGTCATGATGAGATGACGACATCACGTTGAGTGACTCCATGATGGGCACTTGTGCACATGTTCCTTCCATACATGGGTATAGTCATGATGGATGATATCATGTTGAGTGACTTCGTGATGAGCTCTTTCCACATATGGGTGTAGCCATTGTGGGTGTCATGTTGAGAGACTCCATGACATTGGATAGCTAGAAGTATTCTTCCCTAGCTGAGAGGGAGTGTTGATGTTGCAGCGTCGGGCCTCATCTTCCAGCCCCAACTTTTGATGCTATAAATTAAATATAGCCTTATTAGCTATTTAATTTATTTGAGTCGATATTAAGTGAAGAGGCACTTCACTTGGAGATCAAAATAATTAATAATACTTAATTATTGTAAATCGAAATTACATGAGGCCGACTTCATTCCAATCGCCTTTTTCATTGAGTTATACTCTTTCATTCTTGGGCCAACTTTGTAATGTGAAAAGACGTGATTCATGAAGGCTATCTCTTTGATTTGTATATATACAAGATGCTGTTCACCATTCATTCATATCTATTCATAGTTCAATTTTATTCAAGTGCGAGTTCATTCAAGAGCAGATCGAAGTCTTTAAGAAGGCCGAATTCATCATCAAGGGAGATTGATATTATAAGCAAGGTGTTAGATTCTTTTGTGTGCATCAAAATGTGGTGCTGATAGTTGGCCTTATTGTAAAAGCAAGTTGGCTTCATTATTCAATATATAAGAGATATTTTGTTGCTGGGTTTTTCTCCCTCAAGTTGGAGGGTTTTCCCAGGGTATATGCTGTGTCAATTTGTCTAAAATTGCTCTATATCTGCTTATTTAAATTCTGATCCTAAAACTAACATACAGAACATCCATGTTCTATATTTAATGGTCAGACAGAGACCCCTGGAGCGTCTGCAGGAGCCAGTAGTAGTTTCTTTCCTGAATATATGCATCTAGTCAAAGGAAGGAAATTATAGCTAAGGATAATGGGTCCAAAGCAGGGCATTGACACAATTGTAACATTGTGATTCATACTTTTTCAATACTGCCTTAGTGTTCCAAATGTAAGTACTTCTGTGATAACATTGGTATCGTAATTTTTATCATCCACTCATGAGCTTTAAAATTTGATAATACTCTCATGCTTAAGTGTCCTCAATAAATGGACCTCAGAATAGAGGCAGTCCAAGTCATTAGAGCTTTGTAAAACACCAAATACTTTCTTTTGCTATCATTGTTATCATGTAGAATATTTAATAAGGCAATGCAGGCATCGTTTTTCATTACCTGCTGGCTTGTTTTTCCAACTTGGCTACACTCTTTTTTTGCAAGTAGAAATGAACAAATATTAGATATGGAGTCTTTCTTTTGTTATGCTAGGGCTAAGAGGGTTGTGGGGGCCCACAATTAACAAATAAGAATGTTTTTTTAACCTGTGATCTTTAAAAAAAAACATGCTCCAGCCATAGGGGATTTTTCTAGGCGTGCCAGTACCAGGGATGCAGGGACAGCTCGGGGGCATTTTCTAGACATCCCTGATTGAAAAAAAAAAGGCTGAAACATCAACATAGGTGTTAACTTCAATATGCAATGGTGCCAAATGTAAGATGCATAAACAATATAATCCACTTATAATTAAGAATTCATAATACAGATAGTTAAATAAATACTTTAAATAAAGATATATGTGACACATCAATGGTTCCAACATCTTAATAGCGGGTTTGCATCCACACCAGAGCGGGTACCTTTGCCCTGACCACCTCTGGTAGTTTTCCTTTCTGTTTCTGATCACACTCCTACATACAGACTTTGTTATACAGACTTGTAAAATTAGGGATACAAATCTTACATGTAACGTTTATGATCATAATATTTTATTTGTACAAATTGCCTAATAAGGAGTATTGGATAGAAAATACTGAAAATGTTGACCATGATGTTTTATTTTTTAAAAATGAGGCTAGTAATTCAGAGCCAATGCATAGCATGCTTCAGCTGGTTTCGAGCCATTTCAAGAAAAATGCATATCATATCAATATGATGAAAACCATGTATCTTACTGTTGACATTGAATAATTCAGAGGGTGTTATAATACTTGATTCTTATGCCAAGCTAAGGGTAGTCAACACGATAGCACCTGTATTGTGTAGAATAAGTTTTGTGTATACTTCCTTTCTGCCTCTATTGTCTAGTACTAGCTTTGATTTCTCACATATTTTTAATTTATATTTTCTTGAAAATAGTTTCATTACATTTCACATATTTCTAATCTATAGTTTTCTTGATAATAGTTTCATTACATTTGGAAGCCAATGTTCACTTCTATATCATGGGTATTCTCTTTTAATATATGTAAATGGAATGCAAGCAAAATGTCTTACCTTGGATCTGTTTGCAAGAACTAACTAAATGCTGTGAAGATAATATTGCCTTCTCAGCATGGGTTCTGTTGTGCAAGAATTGTATTATCCAAAAGGTTCAGTTACAAACTTCATATATAATATTCCTTCTACTGTCTCCTCATTTTTAATTTGAACATTTCATGTTGCACACACATCAGAAATGGTCTTATTTGATTTGCAGACATTTGCATGAAAAATATAATATTATTAATACTCCATGTGAAGGAAAAGACCATGCTAATGACGTGGAGAATAGAGGCACGATAACAGGCACAACCTATATTTACACCACTACGCCTTATTGTCTGGCTTTCACTGCCTATTGAAATGATCCCTAAGAGGGTGGGTGGAATAACTTATCTTTTATTCTAAAAGCCCAGGTCACCATAGGTGGTTTAATATGTAAATTGAGACTATCTTGTAAAACATTTGCTTCAACTTGTGACTTCCGATGTATGTAGATAAGAGATTAGTTGCCGTGATTGTTAAAGTGATTCTGTTCATTCCCCAAAATGATCTCTTCTGAATATTCTTAAAGTTTATGTTATAATAATCTCAGTAATTATCAGTTTCTTTCTTGTTTGAAAGAACTAAAACTTCTGGATTAATGCAATTGGGCAGATGTGTGAGCAAGCTGCAGAAGCTTATAAATCTAAAGGTCTGACACAGTCATCCCGCAGAAATAGCTCGGGTTTTGATTCAATACATAAGTTAAGCCACAGGCCGTCATCATCCATGGAGGCTATACTAAGCAACAGTGTTTCAGCACCTGCTTCACTGGTAAGTTTCAAAGATTATCAAGTCCATGTTATGTTCACTTTTGTTTTGCTTTCTGGAGAATGGGAAGAGATGGGAACAAAATAATTGTCTTTACAACATCTATATTATTGCTGGTTAATAATTTGTCTCAAGTTTATGATTGTTTCCGTCCAGTTGATCAGAGAGACATGTGGAGGTGGATAGTGATATAATTGTGGTCGATTCTTGATGTTGAACATTTAGCTTCAGAAATAAGAATCTTCTCGGGAAAGTGAATAAGAATACACATATCAAAGAAACACTAAAAGAACTGTATGATGAATAGGACAAAAATAATTATAAATTGACATAATAAATTAATATCATGGCAAATATTTCCTATGGACCTCTTCTAAAATGTGTAGAAAAGAGTCATATATATACTAGGTTGTATATGTATGCACATAAACTTTGTGTATATGTATATGTTAAAAGGCAGTGAATAACATGAAGGCATTATCTTGTACGTGAATGACTGCAGCTGAAAACAAAGTGATACATAATTGAAATTTTACTAATAGATGTTATGAATGGTACCAAATTAGTATATTACCAAATACCAATAACATAATTAACATGAACAGGATGTAAGAAAGCTAATGGGAAACACATCATCAGTGTGTAGCACACTCAATGCCCTTATGACATGAACAATTGCTGCCTGAGCGGCTCAATTAAGGTCATGTTTGTGTTATACTAATAACAGTCAAATGTTGGTTGTGTCAGAGTGACTATGGTGAAGTCACTGGAGATTCATATTCTTTGCATCATTGTTTCTGCTGTATTCTTCCTTGCCTTGTGAGGTTTCCTCTCTATGTCCTGAATGATCATCTCGATATGGCATCCATTAATGAATTTTGTCTGGTTCTTAATCCTTCTGATATGCCTGTTCTCCATCTTCATGATGTTATTTTCACCCCTCTTTTATCCACCACAAAACCACCTCATCTCTGGAAATGTATACTCCACCGTTGACTTCCCAGTTCATAATTTTGCTGGAACATGAGGAAGCTTATTTGCCATCCCAGCTTATTTGAAAATTTGGAACTCTTGTTTCGAGAGCCGACACCTTTTCCTTAATAAGTGAAAGGATGACAATAGAAATCCTCTATGGTTTTCCTTTTGGTCTGTGACCAGCATTATATGGAAATCACATATTTTTTCGTATGATGCTGCAGCTTGGAGGTTGAACTCAGAATTATTTTATAGTTGTGGTATTGCTGGATATGTCTCATTCTTGGGCACAATCTTCTGTCCGCCAATTACAGAGAATACATAATAAATCCTCATTATGGTTGATTCTGTCTTCATCACAACAAGTGTTCAGCAATTAGAAATTTGATTAATAGATAGTGATACCTAGTATGCTGCATGTTTTCTATAGAAGTACCCTATTTGGTTTATGTTTCTGAGCTATATTAAATAATTTTTTTGTGAGCATTTTTTCATTGTTATTGCATGTTGTGTATTTAAACCATTTATTTTACTACTGTAATTTGTGTTTTGCATTGGGTTAAGTTATCTAAAGTGCTGTTCTATTTTGCAGAGTGTTGAATCTTTGCGCAAAATTTTCCTTATCAATTGCCTGTCAGCTATTAGACAACCATTGATGGGACATGAGATTGCAGCAAAATTTGTACAAGGGCTTGGAGTTGCTATAGAAAAGCATATTAGTATTCTTGTAGATAAAGAGGTTGTAACCATTCTTGACAGGTGTGGAATGACGAAAAAGGTTTCTTACATACGGGATCATTTAGAGAAGAGTTCACAGTCAGAGATAGTCTCAAAAGAGGAAGATTTAAGCAAACCACTTGCAGAGGTAGAGGAGATGTCACTCACCTCAGTTTCTGAATCTCTGAAATTTTTCTTTGGTTTTGTGGCTGGTAGTGAAGGGTCCCTTCCAGAGTTTGAGCAACTGCAAGTTCCTCAATTGCGAACTGAAGTTGGCAGCCGAGTGGCAAGGGCGCTGGCAGAAGCTTATGAACTTGTGTATAATGCATTCCTCAACCCTGAAAATGGTTATCACGAACCAAAGGCCATGCTTAGGCATTCTCCTGATCAAATAAGAACCATTTTAGGCATTTAAGGCTCAGGATCATATATTTGTTGAAATTCAAAAATAAAATAAAATCTATTTTCAGAAATCTCACAATTTTGTTGTATTGCTGTCTAAAGAGTTTGGACCAGGGTGGTCACTTGTTTAAGTCATATTCCTTTGTGCCAGTTTTTATCGTGAGTGTATCTTAGCAGAAGCAGAGGAGAGCAGCTTAGAGCAATAGAAACAGGTTTTGATGATCTTCAAGTTCCTATTTGGGATAGTGACATCAAAAGTAGGCAATAAAATCTTGCTTTGGGTATTCATCTTGTGATGTTGTAATAATTGGAACCATATCCCTTAAATGATGGGTTTCAACTTTCAATAGAATTTTTTCAGTAATTGCCAATCCTTATGGTGTTTTTTGGCTTCTGATAGTTGAAGTTCTTTCTACACTCCGACTTAGTTATTATAATTTGCTGCCCTTTTTATCTACTTGGGTCATTCATAAAAGATTAATTATTTAATATGGTTTCTTGACTTCATTCTTTATACAATGATCTTTTCAGTCTTAATCATTTCACGAATCACAAGAGAGCTACATCGTAGAACTTCCGGCCTTTGGTCAATTTAAGAATAGGCTGCCTTTGGCATATCTAACCTAGCAATAAAAATGAATTAATAATTAAAACATCCCTTTAAACATTTGGTCATTAGTAAATCCTTTAAATTTTGAGTATACAGCATAGTTTAACTCCTCTAAATATCAAATTCACTCATAATTGTTCATTAAGTGAAAACTTTGTGGATGGGTTGGGAAATCAAATTGAGAAAAAAGATTTTCGAATATTTGATTTAATACAAATATTTTTTTTAAGAGCTATTTTTGTGAATTGATCAAATAGTCATTGATAGTGTACAATTCTGGAAAAAACTATTTTTTTCCATCTACAAGATATGATACGATTGTTATATAGTACCAATATGCTAAAATTGGGGGGAGGGGAGAGAGGGAAGATGAGGGATGGTGGATTCACCTAGGGAAGAGACAAAAGTTTTGTAAACACACTAGTCAAGCATGTTAGTAAAATAAACCACTAATAAAAAAATTAATAGAAACTTAATTATAATTATTTTTATTTAAAAAATGTTAGGTGATTGAGTTTTTTAAGAATTGTTGAAACTTAAGCCTTTATTCCAACGCAAAATAAACCACTAATATAAAAATTAATAGAAACAAAATTATAATTATTTTTATTTAAAAAATGTAAGGTGATTTGAGTTTTTTAAGAATTATTGAAACTTAAGCCTTTATCCCAATGTAAGTTGTGAGGGTATTTGTTGAATTCTATTGCTTCTCTTAAATACTTTTTAAAATAGTTTTCCACAATTGTAAACTCAGACTTTCAATGTGAACATGGTGGTTCTTCTTATTAAAATGCTCAGCTAAGGTTTACTTGCTAATGCATTGAAGTCTAATGTTGCAAGAAGCTTCTTGAACCTTGTACTAACAAGAGTGATTTGTCTTACTAATATAAAAAACTTTTCAAGAACATCCAACCTTATTGCGAAAATTCGAGATGTCTCTCAATGAATACTTAGTTGATTTGATCCAATTTCAAAATTTTGCAATGTGGTACAAGAGTCGACTTGATACCCTTATTGTTTATGATTTTTGAGATGGTCAGAAATCCTTTTAGTATATGGAAGGAAAGCATCTAGGATCCTTGAATCAAACCATTTGTGGGTAAATCTAGCTGTACTCAACACATTGTGTTGATTTCATTGAAGACAATTCTTATGAGCTTTGATGTGATACCTTTATTTACGAAGGTTCTATATAAAGAGGCTATTGAGGTGGTAAAGATGCACACAAAATTTAAAACTTTATTTATTTATTTAAAAAGAAAAGTTTTACAGGTGTTTTCTATGAGCAATTTGAAGGGGGTAGAAATGGGATTTACTCCATTGCTTGTTGATGTAGGAGCATTCAAGGTGAAATGACAATCTTGTGTCACCAAAATATTGTTATTTTAATTGGTTTATTTTCAATAAGGGCTTAGGGGTTAGGAGAATAAATATTTTGATTTGCAACTTTGTAACTTCCTTTGGAATAAAATTGTAATTGTAATTTTGGTGGGAATTATGCAATGGTAAATGTTTCTAAAGCATAATTGGAAAAATATTCTTCTTGGGAACCACTTGGGGTGCATGTGTTTGCATGTTCAATTGCATGCCTTGCATGTATTTGCATGTTTGTGCCACAAACTTTGCATGTTGTTGCATGACCATATTTGGAGCCATTGAGAATCATTGAAGGTGTCATAGTTGGCAAAGATCATTGGTCAAAAGCTAGGCATCCATATGTGGGTCATATTTGCAATGAATAGTTTTTCATTTTTTATTTTATTCTTCTCAAAATGGGGCATGGGATTTCAAGGTGGTTATTGGAGGTTATTTTGGAAACCAATGGTGGTTTTCTCTTCACAGTTTTTATATAATGATGCTTGTTCATTTGGAGGAGGCTTTTGGAGAGTTGGTGGATGCATACCCAGATGTTGTCGAAATAAAGCCATAATGTTAAGTTGTAGATTTTTGTATGTGTGAAGCCCATGTTGTATGGGAGCATATGAGCTCCATGTTTATGTAATTCATTTTTCAGATTTTGAGCATAATACATATTGTAGATTTCTCTTCCATATATGTATTTCTTGATAATTTGTTGCCTTCTTGCATAGTGTTTTATGTGTGTTTGGTTTCAGATTTGAAAGGGAGAGGCTCCCTTTTCATCACTTGTGATAGGTAATCTTTTTATGGAATTGTTTAAAGAAATAGTTCTTAATTCTTTTCTACTAAAACCTAGGTGGTGCAAGTGTGATGTTGATGATACCATTCAAGTGTAGGGACAAATTGGAATAGTTCCATCATCATCTAAATAACCTCATAAAAAATATCAAGTTTATGAAAGTGTTGGAGAACAAAAATAAATTACCATTTCTTGATGTATTTGTGACTAGAAACATGACATGTCCTTATCTTGACAATTGTATATGTATGCATGTTGATGTTCAAAATGTAGAATTCTTAAGACTATTACTAGGACAAACTTTTGGATTTGTGATAAGTAACAAATTGACTAAGGCCACTCTCACTTGGCTTTGCTTTTTAAAAGGAATTGTTTCAAGAGTAAACAACTAGTTAAATCAATCCTTTTTAAAAGAAATGGCTTTAAGAATAAATAGTTATGATCTTTATTGCTTTCCCTCCTTATATTGATGGCATCTCAAACAAATTATCAAAAATCCTAAATGAGAAGGGTATAAAGTCATTTTTAAACTAAATTGCTAATTAGAAATTGGATCAAATCCATTAAGTACCACTGGGAACCATCTTAGAATTTTGGGGTATAAATGTTCTTGCAAGGTTTCTTATATTGGTGATTTAGGTAACTCAATTAGTACATGGATCGACAAGCATAGTGCATACATTAAACTTAATGTGTTAGTAGTCTTACCTAAACATTCTTATGAGTCAAAATTTCTAGACTTAGTAATTGAGAAAAATTGTTTTAAAAGGTGTTTAAGAGAAGCATTAAAAATCAACAAACAACCTCACAACTTAAATAGTGATTGAAGTTTAGGTTTAAGCCACTCTTGGCATCCTATTATATAGTTTTATTAAAAGAACTTTGAACCCCTAATATTTTTTTATCAAAAAAAGTTATATTGATTTTTGGATTAGTGATTTATTTTAATAGTGATATTGAGTAGTGTATTTATTAGAATTTTGTCTCTTTCATAGGAAAATATACCTTTTTCCACCTCTCCCCTTCCCCTCTCTTCCCCATTTTTAGCATTATGATATTATATATTGAACAAGTTATGAAATCCTATCATATATGTTTTGATGCAATTAGGGTTTAAGAACCTAATTCAAGGCCATCAAATTGAGAATGAAACATAAAACACATGCACAATGTGGAAACATAAGGAAATTGATGGAACTCAATATTTGATATTGAAATTACAGAATTCACTTCATTACACAAGGCACCCAATTGAACAACTATAGAACCAACATTAATCTCTAATTGAAACTTGTAAACTTGCAGACCTTCTTGATTGAGAGATACTTTATAATATAAAAGGAATACATATTTATACACACCCAAGTCCCCAATAAAAAGTTACCATCCGTCATGAATCAAGATGACTCTCCAAACTTGGTACTTTGCTATAATTCTAAATCATTTGTTCAAAATGGATCTCTAAGTAGGATCTTGAGAGGTGCCATGTTTTTACTAGGTGATATATTTTCCTTTGGTACCAATTTAGATTTGTGTTATTATTGGATCAACTAAGCATGCAAAACATATAAATCCTAAGCATGGGAAGTAATAATCCAATCATCCAACATCCCCATGATACATGTTGAAAGGAAAAAATCCAACATTCAAAGAGATTTGGATTTTGAACTCAAGGCTAGACATGAGAAAGTAACCCTTATTCAAATCAACATTCAAAAAGGTAAGATAGATGAACTACTTGAGGAATACTTTCAATCTAACTTTTGCTTCTATGCAACCTCGGGTTTAGGGAGTCAGATTAGTCCCCTCTGGTTTTGGGGCTGTCTAATCCTTGTTTGTTGTTCTACAACTGCCAATCGACTGTTTTTGTTTGTTTTTCTTCTAGTTCATGCTTTGGTTTGAACTAGCTTCTTTTTGGCCCTTTGGGCTTTTTGTGTGAAGGGTACAACGCCTTGTAAATGCTACATATCTTATTAAAAACATAAATGATGATCCATGCCAAGTGAAGTATTAGACAACTTTTGGGATGAAAATATAATCATGCCATTATTGTGCAAGTAAAAAATGATCCAAAAGAGTGTACAAAGGTCCTTGCACAATCTATTAATATTTGAAAAATTAATGCCACAACAAGATATTTTCACATTATCACAATGGTGTCTCTAGACCTCCTAAAACACTTGATGACACCAAAAAATATAACTATAAGACAAACTATGAACTTACATCACAAAGAAAACTTAGAAAATGAATATAACTCCTTTAGTTGGTATGAAATTTTCTACTAACTTGGGATGCACTTGCATTAGATACCTTGGGTATGAAAAATTGGTCCCCTATTTACAATGCTTCTATTTTTTTCAATTTTGAGTCAAATGAACTAATTTTTTCTTGTTCAACCACATCCACATTCTTTTGTGGCTTTTTTCTTCCATTTGACCAAATACTCAACATATTCTCCACCTCTAGTTCTCTTACCAACCATTTTTTCATCTTTTTAGAACAATTGTGTTCTATTTTGTTGAATATAAACTTGTGTCTTCTTCTTCATCTTTATAAGTGTACATTCTCCATGTTGAAAATATATGATATATCTAGATTTTGTGACAACTCTATTTCATAGGCATTGTCTAATTTTCTTTAACACTCTACATGGACCAATATTTCTCCAATATAACTTATTACATGTACTCTTAGAAACCTCTCTTTCTTGAGACATAAAAACACTAAATTACCCTATAGAAAATTTGTTGCTCCCCTCTAATGAACACACCTTATATTTTGGAATGCTCTTAGAAAAAAACTCCTTAACCTCCTCTTGAACATTCTATATATGTGGCAAACAATATAACTTCAACACTCTAAATGTGAGGGGCATTTGTACCCTTCAAATTTATTACACCTTTGGAGGTACATCCATACACTACTTAGAAAGACATCTTCCAAATGCTGATATTAATTGAACTATTTAATGCAAGCTCGCTTGGGCCAGCACAAGATTATATTGTTTGGGATTATATCATACCAAACATCACATCATATTTCTCAAGTTTTGGTTCACCCCCCTTTGTTTTCTCATAAACATGTGGTTGATATGCTAAGCTAAAATCCAACTTGGTGTTCATCTTTCTCAATAATTTCAATAAAAATGACTTGGAAATATGGTGTCATGGTTTGAGATAGCATTCCTTGGTAAACCATGCAACTTGACAATCTCCCTAAAAACAAGCTTGCAATATGTATAGTATCACTTCTCATTTACATGGTACCAAATTTTCCATCTTCTATAGTTTGTCTACTACAAAAATTGAATTGTTATAATGTTAGGTCTATAACTATCCCAAGATAAAATCCATGCTAATTTCCTCCCATGGATTTTGTTGTATTGGTAAAAGATGATACAATATTGTACTCTAATTTATTCCTTTATAAAATTGACAAAATTTATAACCCTATATTTTGATTAATCCTCTTAGAAAAATAACAAACTTGGCATTTCATTCCATGCTTGTAAAATTTACATTTTCTAGATAGAATTCCTCCATCTCTTCAAATCCTACAAATTCAACTCTCATCTATGTGAATAAGACACTTCTCCTACTCAACATGTTTGCTACATGGTTAGATTTACCTTTTCTTATGCTTCAACATAAATATGTTTCTACAAAAATTAACCTACTCTACACATCTTTGATTTAATTTACCTTGACCATTGATAAACTATAGCTCTTGTTGAGTAATATAAAAAGTAAAATCCTTCAAAAATAAATAATGGCTTCACTTCAATTATTTTACAATGTCATATAATCCTTGACCATAACCTAAATACTTGTTCTTTGTGTCACTTAACTTCTTATTTAAGTACACCACTAGTCCACCCTCTTCACTCACCACTGCTCCAATTACTATGTTGCTAGTGTGAAAATCCATCAAAAATACCTTGTCAAAATTACACAATGCTAATATTGGTTGCTTAGTTATCTTGTACTTGAAAAACTCATAGTGTCCACCTTAACTCGTCCTTGTACCCCTCATGATCTCTATTATTGGCAAATAAATCCTATTGAAGTTCTTGATTTTTTGATAGATACTTACTAGCCCATGAAACATTCAAGAAAACTTTTGTGGTTTTGATCACTCCATAATTGCCTTTACATTCTCTAGATCAATCTTTGATCCATCATTAGAAATCATAAAGTCCAAATATACTAGGTACTCCTTCACACTTCATTAGGTTGGTCAATAATATCTCCTCCTTTAACCTTTGTAAATATTGGTACAAATGCATCATATACTCCTTAGTCTTGTTGAAGATGAATATATCATCTAGGTACAATGTCACAAACTCAACAATGAACAAATTTAACATTTCATTTATGACTCTCATGAATGTACTTGGCACATTAGTCAAGCTAAATTCCTTAACCAACCACTCATAAAGTCTCTCCTCGGTCTCAAATGGGTTCTTCTTCATCTCTTTCCTTGATGTGGATCTAGTGATAACCACTCTTCAAATCTGTCTTGGTGAAGTACCATGCTCCACTCAAACAAACCATCGAATTATTTATTTATATCAATAAAAATATGTATTTGATTGTGCTCTTATTGACAACCCTATAATCATTGTGCATCCTCTATTCACCTCCTTTCTTTGGTACCAATACTATCAATACTACACATGGGCTAAGAATCCCCTTGATTAGCCCCTTCTATACAAAATAACTACACTCGGTGTTTTATCTCCTCATTCTTCTTTGGAATTTACTAATACATATCCTTGTTTGGTAAACTCGCTTCAAGTATTAGATCTATATGATGATTGATACTCCTCTATTGTGGTAGTTTTCATGACATCTTACTTGAGATATTTTTTTCATACTCCTATAACAATCCCTTTATTTCTAGTGGCAAGTCCTCTTGCATTACTACAAATTCCTTTATGGGCTTGGCAACTAATGCATACCCCACTTTATTTATCTTTAAAGTATTTAAGAACAATTCATCTTCCATTCATCCCCTTCCCTAATTTAAAGCTAGTGATAAACAATCTTCAAATCTATCTTGGTGAAATACCATGCTCCACTAAAAAATTAATCAAATTATCCATTTATGGCAATGAAAATGTGTACTTGACTTTGTTCTTATTGATGGATTTGTAATGTGTACATCCTCCATTCATCCCTTTTATTGGTACCAATACTATCAATACTGTAGATGAGCATAGACCTGCATTGATCAATCCCTTTAATAGAAATTGCTACACTTGGTGGTTCATCTCCTTAAATTCTTCTTTCACATCAACTGATAGACAACCTTGTTTTATAAAATTGCTCAAGTATTAGACCGATGTGATGGTTGATTCTCCTTTGTTGTAGTAGTCATTATGGTATCTTACTTGAGATAATGTTTTCATACTCTTCTAGTAGACCCTTTACTTTTGGTGCTAATTCCTCTTGTATTATCATGTCTTCCTCTATGGGATTGACAACCGATGTATGGGATTGACAACCGATGCATAACCCACTTTTGTCTTCAAATTATTCAAGAAATATTTTCTTGAGATCAACACCACTTTGGAAACAAAACAAACTTCTTGCCATCCTTGACAACAAGAGTATAGGTATTTTCTTTCCCATCATGCACAACCTTCTTGTCAAATTTCCTAGGCCTTCCCCATAGAATATGGCATACATCAATAGGTCTAATGTCACACAACACTTCATCTCTAGAGGAGTTAACACTAAATCCCACTAAATACTATTCTTTCACAACTACTTGTCCCTTTTACAACTAGGACACCTTTTAAGGATTGGGATGAGCCATTGCTTTAATCCCAATTTTTTCATAATTTATATATAGATAAGATTGTTTGTACTACAAAAATTAATAATCACTTTGTAGTGCTTTCCCTTAGGCTTGCACATAGCATAAAACAATATTTTGTGTTGCACATGTTCCTTGATTTCTTGATACAAGTTCAACAAAATTCTCTTCATTGTGAGTGTCTCTCTACACTCAAGATCTTTGATACTCTCCAATGGTCTAACTGATTCCTCTTTCACTTTCACATGTACACTTACATCCTTCTTCATGTATTCTTTAGATTCACTCTTATGGAATTTAATGGATCAATGGTCATATTCACTACACTTAAAATAGTTAGCTTGAAATATTCTTCCATGAAATTTAATCCTTCTCAAACTTCATTGACTTGCACTATCAATTTTATTTCTATACAATTGAGATATAATCACCTCCTTTCATCCTTTCCCTATTGATATTTTTGAAATATGGATCAACCTTTACCCATGGTATTGTTTAATTGATTTCTATCCAATTTCTTCTCATCTTTCAAGCATATTGACAAGCATCTTTGATGGTGTAGAGCCTCAACATACCCATCTCATCTTGGATGACAAGCTATAATTTGTTGATGTACCACACCATCTTCTCTTGATTTTGTTCATGATGTCCAAACTAGATGGTGGGTGTATAGGACTCTTCAAATAATTTTTCAAATTGAGTTTGTGCTATCACAAATTTTGTAGCTTCTTTAAAAGATATAAATGGTATTCCCCTAATTAAAATTTTCCTTTAAACTTGAATACCTTTTGATCCCAATGGATGTATTTCTCCTTGGTGTGCCTTGTTTGATCCAATTGTGACTCCTACTATAATGTGACATGTTCTTTTAACTAGGCTCAAGGGTAATCTTGACCCTTCACAAGTATGAGATGTGCTCTGTTAGATGGGGTTAGAAATCAAATAGCATAGACAAAAGTGACAGCCAACACTTCTAAACTATTAAACCACATCCAAACAAGAGAAAACAAATAATGGAGATAATCAAAAATGCAAAACATAAAAGAAATTACTCCCCATTATAGTTGATTCTTTCTCTTGCTCTCCTTCTTCTTGTTATGCAACTTTGCCCTCAGATTTGTTGAAACACTTGTGCAAAACCTGCAAATGGTAGCAAGAAAGTTGGAGAAAAATAGCTGTTAAGCTAAAAATGGAGAAGGAAGGTTGTTTTTATAGACAACCATTCGAATGGACGGTTGAGATTAATCTTCTAGAAAGATTCCAAGATCAATGGATGAGAATGCATGAGAGAGATGTTACAAAATGGATGGTTGAGATTAAGTCTCAGAAAAGATGCCAAGATCAACGGTCTAGAATTGATGCACCAAGAATATGCCATACATGGAAAAGCTATGACGTTGACGGCTATGACGCCTGACAGCTATGACAGACATGCAAGGCATGCAGGCTATGACAGAAATGAATGTTATGACAGAGGATTATGACAGAGCATCTTTGACTAGGTGGAGGTGCATAAATAATTTATTTTAAATTATTTATTCAAAATGGAGGAAAATGACAAGTGGAATGGAAAATAAATAATTTATCCAAATTATTTATTTAGGGAAAATGAAAAGAGGAGCATTTAATTAAATTTATCAATTCAATTAAATGGAGAGATGGAAATTAGACATGGATAATTAATTTGAATTATTTATCCAAAAGAGAGGAATGAAACACAATTAAATAATTTTGACAATTATTTAATTGTAGAAGAATAAAAGGTCAAGTAATGATTATTATTATTATTTGACTATAGATGAAAGATAAATAATTAAATAAAAAATGATTTATTTAATTATTGAAGAAAGGGATATATTAGCGACACAATTAAATAATTTTAATTGATCAAGATAGAATAAAGATGAGAAGGTGAATTAATTAAATAATTAAAAACTATTTAATTAATAGAGGAATGCAGTCACACCTAATTGAATAATTAAAGTTATTCAATTATCGAAGAACAATGACCAAGAAAAATGACGCTCGCGACTTAGGACATTTTTTAGTGTCTACATTTTGCCCCTCTTTGAGACAATGCAGCTTGTCGCGTTGTTTCAAAGAAAAATATTGATCAACTGATACATGCCCCAAAGATATCTTAGTAAGGATTATGATAAGAATGATATGCCCCCTCGAGAGATTGATCAAATAGATTGTAAGAAGATTAATCTCTCGATAGATGTCCAGAAAGTGATTAGATACTTGATATTGCATAAGTGATAAAGTAGTGATGTACATTTTGATGAAAATGCACAGTTGATGGGTGTAACTGAACAATTGATGGAAATGATCAGTATAGCCAGGTTGATGAGCTGATGAAGCTGATTGAGCTAATTAAGCTAATTGAGAATTATGCTTACACAAGACAAGTTGTTGCAATGATGGATTGATTGATTGATTAAGGGGACATGAAATTTCAAGAAGCAGGTTGATTGATTTAAGATTTGATTCAAGAGACATATATCAGTGAGTTAAGCAATTAATTGATTTCTCCGCGACAAGAAAGATGAAGAAAATGAAATGCAAGATGGAAGATAATGAAGGTGATGAAGCTTCTTGTACCATTTAAGTGTTTTTATCATCATCGGACTTATTATGTTGCAAATTAGTATAAGCATCTAGATAACATGAACATCTAGATGACCTGAATACTGTTTGCATTTTTATTTAGTAATGAAGTATAAGCATCTAGTTATAAGAACCTTAGATGACCTGAATACTTATTGCATAGAAGACACTATCAAACAAGGAATGCTCTCATCCACATTAGACTCATAGGTCCTTGATGGTTTTAGACAACCATGTCCTAAGACAAGTCATCATGTGAATAAGAAACAATCCGTAAACAACAAACAAGTGAACATGCCCCATCCTTGCCTCTCTAGTCAAAGACATCCTGAAGAAGCTAAAAGACATGTCACCAAAGATAAAATCATAAAATAAGCAAAGATCAACAAACAAACAGGGGTTTTGCTTCGATGTAAAAAATGATTCTCGTTACAGTTTATGTGTTTTGGTTGGATTTGTAAGATGGGTTGATATTTATGTTATAATGTTTGCTTGATTGTCAACATTTGCATGTTTTGATTTTGTTGAAGTTCAAAGCTGTGTGGTGATCTGAAAGTGTCACTATTTTTTGGAATTTTGGATTTTTTTTTGGGATTTTTGGAATATTTGATTTTTTTTGGATTTTTGGAATATTTGATTTTCTTGGGATTTTTTCAGGACATTTTATGATTTTTTTGAATTATTTCAGGAGATTTTATGATTTTTTTTTTAAATTATTTTAGGACATTTTATGATTTTTTATTGAATTTTTTGAAGTTTTAAAGATGGAGTGAAATGAAATGTGATATGAATGATTGAAGGAATAAGATGCCCCACACTAGAGGTAGTGCAACCATGGATAAATGATAGATCAAAATGAAAGATTCAGTGCAAAACATGTCACACAAGCAACATATCTTTTTGTCAAAAGATGATAATGGTTTGTTGATTGGATGCCAGGAATGATCAATTCCATAAGGCATGATGATGATAAGTACCTAGGATCACTGATTCCTCTAAGTACAATAAGATTGATGATTGTTTATGATTGATTGACAAAAAAAAATGAGGATTAGATAATGTTTTACAACTAGGCTTAAATATGATTTGTATGATAAGATTCAAGGTTGCAAAGAGACATGATGACCAACATTGGAGGTGATTTAATCATGGATAAATGATAAGGATGTAAAATATGATGGAATGGTAGCACATAATGATATGAAAGGAAATCCAAAGCATGTGTTTGTAATTTTGCCCCTAATCTCATCAAGAACAAAGCAAGGAAATGGGACATGGATTTTGATAAGCTAGGAGATATGGAATGAAAGAATGCAAAGATAAGGATAATGAATAGGATGATCAAGATCGATAAGATATGGACACAATGACTAAGTACTTTGCTCCTATTCCTCATCAAGACCAAGGAAGGGAAGAAAGGATGCATTAAGATAGGATGGTGGAATATGGATACAGTGAAGGATATGGTATGAAAGATATGGATAAAGTGTATAGGATAAGATATACGATGTTCAAGAAGATCCTTAACCTGGTCAAGATCAAAGGTGGAAAGGTAAAGGATGAACATAAAGAGGATCATGAATATGCATGATAAGAGGGATGAAACTTGCCCCCATGTGTAAAGTACAAGAGGAATATGGAAGACAGGATATGGATAGGGATAAATGAAAATGGAAGGTAATATATGCATGATAGGGAGATGGAGGAAGGAATCAAGCATCAAGTTTCACAACTAATATCCCTTGAATATGTGCTCCAATAAACCATGGCAATGAAGATTAGGCTCATAAACGTTGGTATATTAATGGTATGATGGAAGAAGCTAAGGACTTATGCAAAGGTTTGGATTAAAGGAGGATAATGGGGGATGGATGTTGGATAATGGATAGGAGGTTGGAAGGCTTGTTGATAGATAGATGGAAAGGATGGAAAGATCAACATGGGCACACACCTTGAAGGGTGGTGGAGTGATGGAGGAAAAATGAATTTGGAAGGTGATAAGTTCTTAGATGGACAATAAGAGGAAGCTTTTGGATTAGCAAATTTGGATGCCAATTTAGATTTTATTGCTTCTACGAGACTTTTAGGAATCCACATAGCTTTTGAATTTGATTTTTGATTCATGGGCCTTTGTGGCCTTTGAGATTCTTCTTTTTGCTTTATGGGCCTTTGTGGCCTTTGAAATTTTTCTTCTTGATTTATGGGCCTTTGTGGCCTTTGAATTTTTTGCTTTTGACTTGATGGGCCTTTGTGGCCTTTTGGATTTTTATTTTGACTGGGATCAAATTTTCTTTTATTTTTGCATGGCTCTTCAAGGAGACATGTTGATCCTTTGATACATGTGGATTTTGATATGGAAGCTTTTGACATTTGGCACCCAAATTTCTTCCAAGAGAAATAGGATGGGTGGACGGAGATGAATGATATGGAGTTCTTATGGATGGGTTAATGTAGGTAGAATTTTGAGAGGGAATCAAGGGTGTGTGCCTTTGTTGTTCTTGATGAATAGGGGAGGGAGGGATGTAGGGACCCAATATGGATGGAAGGGTTGATGAAGTAGGGTTTGGATGATAAGGACCAAGGATAAATGGAAGGTTTGATGGACTAGGATACTTAGGTTTATTTTGATGGAATCCAGGATTACGATGGGTACCAATGCATTGAGCTTGAGGTGTATAGCCAAGGCCATGATAATATGTGTTTTCTTGGATATAAAGGGGTTCTAGGATACCTTGTTCATGAATGCCTAATCCTTTGCCTTTGTAGTTCATACTTTGACACATTCGTTTTCCAATAGGATATATATTGTTTATGAAACAAGATGCAAGTCCATCATGAGGTGGATGTGATATGGAAGGAATAACAAGATCTTTGAGTAAACCACCTTGGATAAAAGTGAGAGAACCCATTTGATAGGTAAGAGGTTCATGGATAGTTTGAATAGGGGTGATAGGATCTTGACATAGGGATGATGGGGTACTTTGATCTTGACTTGGAAAAGGATCAAGAGGTGTAGGAGATGGAGTAGCTTGCTCTTTATTAGGTATGGAATCATCAAGAAGTGGTATCAAAGGCATATCTTGATCATGAGAAGGATGGACATCATCATGGAATGAAAGGGTATCCTTGAATGGAGGTTTATCTTGATCTTGATGAGGAAGGGAATCCTGATGTTTTGTGGAAATTCTATCTTGATCATTCGATATGATGGAATCATGAGATGGTATGGATTCATTAGATGAGGTGGAAGGAGGACTTGGAAGGATACTTTTCTCTTGAGATGGAAGGGGATCATCTTGGATGACACAAAAATAGATAAGGGGATCATCATGAGGTTCTTGAGAGATGGGATCTTGGTCAAAGATTGGAGAGCATTGGAAATTTTTGGTATCATTAGATGGAATGGAAAGAATACTTTGATCTTGATTTGTAGGGGAGTCTATGCTAGCATGCTTTGGACTAAGAGATTGAAATGACTCATTGGATGGAGATGGCATGATAGGATAGGATGGTTGAATAGATTCGTTAACTTGGGTGGAAGACTCATGAGGTTTATTTTGAATTATGGGAGATGAAGATAAATGCATGACATGGTAGGATTGCTCAAGATTATTTGTGTTTGAGGACATAGATTTAGGTTTCTCATTTAGTCTTTGCAAAAAATCATGGACATTGAACTTGGATGATGTAGTTTTGGGTAAGGATAAAGGCTTATGAGATGATTGCATCACTTCATTCAAATGTTGGGATTCAAGTTGTTTTTCAAGCTCTTTCAAACGATTGTCAAGATATTCAATCCTTTGGTTTCGTTCATAGGTCGACGGTGAATATGGAGGATAACAGTTAGACATGTTTGGTTGATGGTTTTAGAAATGTTTTGAGGTGTTGCAAGTTTCTCTGTGTGATGTTTGTTTGATGTCGATTGTTTGTGTTTAGATTTGTGAATGTGGTGAATATTGTTTGAAAATCTAGAAAACACTTGACAAGCACGATGTTTTGGTGTATGCAAACGCACATGAGACAAGCACAATCCTAATAGGCCAAGGGTTTGTATACTTGATATAGCCCACCGATATACCCCGGATTGGTGCTAAACACATTTCCTTCTCGAGAGCGGATAGCTTAGAAGTTTGGTGGCATTGGCTCCCCTCCACGGCTCATTAACGTCATTCGAGCACACCAACTTCGGATTCTTGGGTCATCACTTCCCAAGAACTGCTATCTCTACTCAAGGGAGTCAGTAGTGAGTATCTTCGGGCATGATACTGTACCCTGCACTATACCAAGCAACGGCTGAAAATGGTTGGCTTCTAAAACAATAGGTGTTTAGTTAGGGCATCCGTTCGAGTGGCCACACATGGGGCGAGAGATTAATCACCAATTAGGTGGCACTCCAGCCTGAAGAGGTTACGCTCAACAGGGTTTATGGGAGTACTACTCCGTCCGTGTGACACATCCGCACTCGTGGTACTTGAACTTTCCTCAAGCACCCATTTTATATCCCGGCTGGAAGTGGCTTGGCTTTAGCCTGTTACCGGTCGAGTCGTCCCTTAAGGTGATTACTTTTTCCCTTAAGGCAGACCCATTTCTAGAAATAATAACCGTTTCTCTTACACCCAGGATCACTCGAAAGTGCAAGGGGAGAGGATACTTCGATTATTAAGTCGTGAAGGTGACAAAAAATAAGGTGGGTCTAGTTTTCTGATCACCTAGTTTTCACAAGGTGAGAGCATAATCACCTACCACCTTCAAGCACAGTCAGACACAATCAAGCACATGTTCATTTTAATGCACCAAAAGAAGTGTTTTAAACTAGAAATCACAAACATCTTGTTTGAGAAATGAGTCTTCGACTAACGGAGCTGCAAAGCCACAAATTAGTAGTTTCATGCCTCCTTTCTTTGACAAGCGTATGTTTTGATTTTCAATTCTTTGTCAAACGAAACTAGCAAGAGAAACCAAATTAACAAAATTAGTCACAAAACCAAAACTTGACCAAAATAAAAACCAACATAAATTTAAAGAAAAATTAATCTAGAAAAAAAAATGAAGCTAATCTAAGATAAAAAGCTAATTTAAAATTAAAAGTTAATCTAAATTAAAAATCTAAAGTTAGAGATTAAAAACTAAACTAAAAGTTAGTAAATAACTAAACTAGAAAATGAAGAAACTAAACTAAGAAAAATAAGTCAAAGAAAACTAAAAACTAAAAGCTCAATTTTTTTGTTGCTCCAAAAGAAGCAATTTTTGGGAGCTCCATTCAAAAGCCACACGCTACAAACAAAAGATTAGTAAACCAAAAAGAAACTTGAATGAAAACAACAAACTAAAAAAAAGTGATAACATTTTCAAAATTAAACAAAACTTTAAATTGTAAGTATCTATAGAAAGCTAAGACATAGACTTTCAAAACCCAGAAAAAGTTTTGCAAAATCCTACATAATAAAAGTATTATAAACAAAAGAAAAAAAAATCGGATTTTAACCACTAAATCTTAAAAAACTGCGATCAGTAAAATGGCCATAACTTTATCAAATCTTAATGAAATTTCAAACCGTTTAATGTTATGGAAAGCTAAAAATGAGACCTACAAAACCCAGAAAAAAATTAGAAATATTTGATGCGTCCAATTTTTTGTACTCAAATGAAGATGACGGGTTTGCATATGCATTGTTGGCTGTAATCTGCAAAACAACCAAAACAAACAAACCAATTTCTTTGAAAAAAACAAACGTCGGGTTCACCAAATGTTAGATGGGGTTAGAAATCAAATAGCATAGACAAAAGTGACAGCCAACACTTCTAAACTATTAAACCACATCCAAACAAGAGAAAACAAATAATGGAGATAATCAAAAATGCAAAACATAAAAGAAATTACTCCCCATTATAGTTGATTCTTTCTCTTGCTCTCCTTCTTCTTGTTATGCAACTTTGCCCTCAGATTTGTTGAAATACTTGTGCAAAACCTGCAAATGGTAGCAAGAAAGTTGGAGAAAAATAGCTGTTAAGCTAAAAATGGAGAAGGAAGGTTGTTTTTATAGACAACCATTCGAATGGACGGTTGAGATTAATCTTCTAGAAAGATTCCAAGATCAATGGATGAGAATGCATGAGAGAGATGTTACAAAATGGATGGTTGAGATTAAGTCTCAGAAAAGATGCCAAGATCAACGGTCTAGAATTGATGCACCAAGAATATGCCATACATGGAAAAGCTATGACGTTGACGGCTATGACGCCTGACAGCTATGATAGACATGCAAGGCATGCAGGCTATGACATAAATGAATGTTATGACAGAGGATTATGACAGAGCATCTTTGATTAGGTGGAGGTGCATAAATAATTTATTTTAAATTATTTATTCAAAATAGAGGAAAATGACAAGTGGAATGGAAAATAAATAATTTATCCAAATTATTTATTTAGGGAAAATGAAAAGAGGAGCATTTAATTAAATTTATCAATTCAATTAAATGGAGAGATGGAAATTAGACATGGATAATTAATTTGAATTATTTATCCAAAAGAGAGGAATTAAACACAATTAAATAATTTTGACAATTATTTAATTATAGAAGAATAAAAGGTCAAGTAATGATTATTATTATTATTTGACTATAGATGAAAGATAAATAATTAAAAAAAAAATGATTTATTTAATTATTGAAGAAAGGGATATATTAGCGACACAATTAAATAATTTTAATTGATCAAGATAGAATAAAGATGAGAAGGTGAATTAATTAAATACTTAAAAACTATTTAATTAATAGAGGAATGCAGTCACACCTAATTGAATAATTAAAGTTATTCAATTATCGAAGAACAATGACCAAGAAAAATGACGCTCGCAGACTTAGGACATTTTTTAGTGTCTACATACTCAATTAAAATAATCCTCTATTTTAATAAACCAATCAATCAACTCTTTTGGACTTAGAGTTCTAGAAAAAACATGGCACCTCTATTTCACATGCCTTAGCCAATCATTGAGATGGATCACAACTATATCTGTTCACCCACATCCATGTTTAGGGCTTTGACTTCCTCATCTTTCCTCATATTTTAAATCAATAGCATCTTCCCTTAAGATAAATCCTTTACTTTGATCTTCCTCCATCACATATATTTTCATTTGAATAGATCATAACACCTCTTTGCATTATCTGATCTTGTCCATGTTGGTAACTTTGAATCAATCTTTACCAATAATTCATGTGGGTGGCATTGTCGACTATAGGTCTAAAAAAATATAGCAACCACATATGACACACATGTCGATAGAGAACTTAAGATTGGAGATGTCATAAGACTTCATGTACAAGGGAATAAGCCTCACTTTAATCCCAATTGATGTAGTTCAAGGTTTGGGAACCTAATTAGAGGCCATCAAAATGAGTAGTAAAATATTAAACATGTGCACAATGTAGAAACATGGAGATAAATAAATGAAAACCGAGATTTGATATTAGAATTATATGATTCACTTCTTTACACAAGTTTGTAATGTTGAATAATTATACAAATAAAACTAATCTCTAACTAAAATTTTAAACTTGTAGACCTTCTTAATTAATAGATACTTTACAATACAAAAGGTGTGTGTATTTATGCACATCTAGACCCTTAAAAAAACCTATTATATTCCCCCATGAATTAGAATGGCTCTCCAAACTAGGCACTTTGTTACAATTCTAGCTTATTCATTCAAAATGAATCACTACATAAGCAAAATATTCAAGACACACACATTTCATACAAGTGACACCTTTTCCTTTGGTATTGTTTTAGATCTATGTTTTAATTTGGCTAGCTAATCGTGTGAAGAATCTAGACTTTAGTGTGGACCAAAGATGAGGGAATCCAATTGTCAAATGTCCCCATGACACATGTTTAAAGGAATGAATCCAACCTTCAAAAAGATCTAGATTTTAAATGTCAAGATTGGGTGTAGGAAAGTGATCCTCCTTTAGATAAATACATGAAGTGCTTAATGAATCCTTATTCAATATGACTTTTGGAAGAACACATATGATGATCCATGTCATGTAAAGTATCAAGCAAATTTTGGAATGTAAATATGACTAGGTTGTTACCACATAGTACGAATGATCTAGTAGGGTGTATGAAGTGTACTTGCACCATCTATGGAATGAGTCTAACAAAAAAATACATTCATGTTATCCTAATATTATCTCTACACCTCCAAAAGCACACTAAGGAAACTATAAACTCTAACCATAGACTATGAACCTACAACAAAATAGAAACTTAGAAAATGAAAACAATTCTATTTGGTTGATACAAGATTGCCTATTAACTTGGGATGCTCCTACATCATCTTTTCATTTTGACAATGGATTAAAGAGTGTGATTTGAAACATTGATGTAAAAATATTTTACAATGTTTTCTAAAAATGTATACTATCAAGCCGTGCACTATGAAAATATTATGATCTTAATTAGTTAACCATTAATTATGAAATTATTTTTTATAATTATAGAAGCAAGTTTACATACCATGTTTCCAAGCAACAACATGGAAAATATGGGAACAATTCAATTGAAAGCTTAAATTCATTTTTTGAGAGCCATAAAATAAGAAACAAGTGTTGGGATAGTTCACATATTTCTGCTTATTGTTACTAGACATCATGCATCTCAAACCTCATAGTTGTCTACTTAATTGATTTTTTTGTTTAATGCAATAAGAGGTCACACTTTCTTGACATTTATAGAAGTTTCACACTCTTCTATACTATAAACAAGTGATTTTTGTTAGGCCATCAATATGTCGCGAATCAATTTAGTCTAAAGTTGCCTTTAGATTTATTGTTTCTTTATATTGCACAATGATGTACCAATATTTGGTTTAAAGGATAATGATAATCTCAATTATCTATCCTTTTCAAAGTAAATTACAACTAGAAAACTTGAATGCCAATTATGATTGGAATAACTCTTTTGAACAATGAGCTATTCATTTTTAGGGTAGTAGGCCAATGCATGTAAAATGAACATCCAACAAATTAACATTTAAATCACACAAACAGAAGCAAGACAAGAAATAATAATGAAAATAAAACAAAAAATATATATTTGATTTCAGAATTGAAAGAAATACATATAGATAGAAACTTGACACTCTATAATAACCCAACCTTGAGAGAATTTATAGACTCTTTGCAATACTATTAACCAATCCCTCAGTCTTAAGCTTTGTCCAAAACCAGTTTTAAGCTTTGTCCAAAACCAATTCACTTGCCAAAACGAAAAAAAAACCCTTCAAAAGACCATAGATCATATATAAATAATTTCTTGAAAAAAAATATATCTACATCAAATTCTAATACAGATGCATGTTATATAACAATTAATGTTCTCAAGAAGAAAGTTGAATATAAGAGGTGTATAAACTAATTTTAGACCATTCTCATTAAATATGAATTTTGGAAAATTCTTGAAATTTTGGGTCTGATAGGTTAGGCATAACAACCCTGTAGCAAATATGATCTTTCTTCTATCAGAAGCTGCCCTGATAACCTGATACTATTTTCTGACATTCTAACATTCATTGGTTTTCTAAGGATGTCTTGCCATTGAGTTTTGTGTTGTGGATATGTTAGATATGGGGTTCCTTGTAGGTACTCAAGTAACATGAGGGTTACACAAGGAATTCATAAAATGTGTGTGCAATGTGGCTTTCACAAAAAATGAGTAAACTATCAAAATACTTGTACATTTAAAAAGGTTGCACACAGGGAATGCACAAGTTTGAATGATACAACAATCCCATGAAAGTAAATGTCGATTATGATGCTTGCACAATCCCCAAACCATGTTTTCCCTATTCACACGTGTCTTAGTCCCCTTTGTTCTCCACCTTCCACTGTATAATTTTCCTTTTCAAACTTCACATTTTCCATCTTTGGTGAAATTGATGGTTCAAAAAAAGGGGTATTACAACAATGTTGTACATCACTGTGGTGATCACACGATTTCCTTGATCGTTTCTGGATCAAAATGATGCTTGTGTCACTACCACAATGGTTTGGAAGTGCCTACTTGCAGAAATTGAAAGGTTTTGCTTTGAGTGCACAAAAATATGAATTCAAGTAACTTAAAAACCTTTCCTTTTATATTTCTTATTAGTTTGCCTTCCCTTCACCCCTATATTTATTAACCTTTTTTTTTCTTATTTTAGAAGAAAAGAATGCACCCGTTTTTTTAGAAAGGAGAAATAAGAGAAACCCAAATTTCAAAGTAATTTTCATGGCCACCTCCACAATAAAGCACAGTTCTCTATGTGCATCCTTAGTACAACCTATTCTCTGCATTCTATTTTGGTGAGCCCGCCTAATTGCTTTCAATTTCTTACCTCATTCATAATTAGAAAGTTTCTTGTAAATATCTCTTTCACCATGTCCATAGCTCTATCCTCTACACCTCTTTGATTGTCATATAGATTCCAATCCACTCTTCTACTTGATTTATACATTTATCCATCTCCCCCAATCTACAAAAAACTTCTAATAGGTCTTCACACTATTTGAGACATCAGGATAGCTGGATCACTCATAGTAGAGACAAAGTTTGGTGATCTTTTGAGGACATAGTTCATAGCTTCAATCAAATTTTTTCTATCCATTCACTCTTAACCAATGGAATTCAACCAAAGGCAAGTCTTTATAGTTTAATAATTCTAATCTAGTTTTAATTTTAGTTTATTGGATAGATAGTTTAGCTGGTATATAGACCTTTGCAAACAAATCAATGAATTAGCAATCCAAAATATTAGGATAAAATCAAACATTATAAACTCAAATATTCGTACAACCAAACATTCATAACAAATTGATTTTAAAATTTATTCACATGGTTGTATGAGAAGCGGAGAAGGTCATTTCATGATCCAACAATTCATGTCGTTGTAAAATATCTGTACAAGTGAAAAATTAATTTATACAACAACAATATTGCATATTCAAACAAGCTTCACTATTCAACATTCAAACACATATTTTGTAACTTTCATTTTCTTATAATCTTTAGCTTTGTAGTTTTACAATATTGTGACATTACAAGTTTACACTTTTATACTATCTCAAATAACATTACAACTCCTCATCAAATCACTATCCTACCTCATATCTTATCAAACCAACCCAATATCTTACCATACAAACTCCTTGGCCTTCATATGGTTTCATCTAGGTTTTTTATTTTTGGATCCTTCTAGGTCCCTTGAAGATTTTTTTTGTGACTCTTTGCTTCAGTCCTTTGATAAGTATCAATAACTTGCTCTTCCTTGACTCTAAGAAGATTTGTGTTCCCATTTAGTGCATACAAAATTGGTGAATCTAACGTGAATCTTAGTATCTTTTTACTTGTTATTTTTGTGAACTAACATACCCTTACCAATTTGGAAGAGGTTCTTAGAAGCTATTAGCCTAGGCTTGGATAAATTAGCCCTGCTTCATTGAAAAACCATATTTATATGTAACCAAACCCAGACTTTGGCCTATCCTTTGAGGGTAATTCCAAGATTAAGGCTTATTTTAAGTTGTCCTCATTTATGATGACTTTTACCACACTTAGAATGCCCAATTTTTTTACTCATGTCCAACTTCTTAGGATCTAGATTGGGAGGATATCTTTAAAACTTATCCTCCATGATTTGATAGCCTTATAACCATTTTTTAAAAGAATAATCCATTTTTGGAAACAATCCTAGACTCTAGTTTCTCACCTACTTTATTGATGCTAGCTATCCACCATCTCCTTAGGGATTATATTGGATAGGTTGAAACTAACACTAGAAAATAGAGCACAACCCTCAAAGAGTAGTTACATCATTTATGAGGATGATGATAAATGACTTATACAAATCAAAGAGTGGTTAGCTAATCTTAAGACTTGGCAAAGTAACAATAGCGATCCCATAAAACATATGGATAACCTCATGTAGGGACTTAATTAGAATCTTAGGTGACTAAGTTACAATCTTCCTGTCAATAATAAACTCAACCAAACTGTAAACTAGTTGTCACTTCACTCCCAATAGTATGTTCACCTATCTCACCATATGATTTATGGGTATAATCATACAAATTCTCTCATGATTTAGGTATAAATTTATACTTGGACTATATTAAGGAACCCTTAGATATGTAGTAATGAGTGTTATCTTACCTCTACATTTACTATATTTACTTAAATACAAACGTGAAGGATATTTGAATACCCACATCGAGGTTTACACAATTGATCTTCATTAACTTCTCCCTTGGGATATTGTAGTAAGATATTTTCTAAGATGTTAGAAGGAATTTCCTTAGACTAGTATTTAGGTTACTGGAATAATCTATCCATACATTTAGATAATTGGAAAATGAGTTCACTTAGGCCTTTGACATGAGTAAGTTTAAAAAAAGCATCAGTGATAATTGGCTTGGAAGGGGCTGGTGGAGTAGTTCCTGAACGCAAGTGGATGCCACTTACACTCACAACATATGCAGGGAATTGATTTGAATCAACAGAGTATGCATGCTACTGCTGTGGTTTGTTATTTGGATTGGGTGTGGGATGAGCTGGTAGATAAGTGGGTTTAAGTGCATTTGAGCTTGGATTAGCAGGTGGAGGCATTATAGCAGGTTGTTGGGGTTGAGAAGGTGGTTGCATGTAGCCAGTTGTCTGGGTAGGCCATTGCAGTCCTCCTCTCCATTGGTTTGTTTGCTGCCAATTTCTTGGAGGTGGTTGCCAGTGCCCTTGAAATTGCTGCCAATTTCCTTGAGGTTGCTGCCACTGGGGTGAAGAACTTTGATGATTGGGCCAAGCATTTGGAGGGTTACTCCAAGGCTGAGGTGGATATCGTCCATAACTGGCTGAATATGGGGGATGCCATTGGTTACTAGATGAATAAGAGTTAAAAGATGGCCCAACATAAGATAGTGGATCCGGTGGCATACCTTGTCTTGGAGCCCAAGGATTCCTTTGTGCAACATAGTAGACTTGGTCTTCTTCACTCCAAATTGGATTGAACTCAAGTGGAATCTTCTTGCTTTCAAGGTTAGCTACCATCCTGCATCTACAATCCTTCTTCTTTTGTCTATAGTGAGGGAAATACTCTGCCAACATTGTCTCTTCCTCCTCTTGCTTCTTCTTGGCATGAAGTGTATCTAGTTGAGTAGTTAGATTGTTAATAATGTCTTGCTTGAAGTCAACCAACAAATGAGTGATCTCCATTCTTGAAACTCCACCGGTAGTTGATTTACCCATGGAAGATTGATAAGCTCTTCCTTTCTTTGAAGTTGCCCTAGAGTAATTCTGGCACATTTTCTTGATATCCTCCCAAGGGACTTGAGAGATATCTCCTCCTTCCATGAGGTCCAAGGCATTAGTGAAATTGTCATTAATTCCTCTTAGGAAAAAAAACTTTTGTGAGTCGTCATTAAGTGCATGGTGTGGAGATTTTTGCAAGCAGAACAAAAACCTTGCAATGTAGTCTTCCAAGCTCTCATCTTCCTTCTGCTGCATCCTAAAAATTTCACCTCCTCTCATGTCACTACCCCTCCAATATTCCTTGTACTTCTCAAGGAATTTTTTCTTCATGTCTTCCCAAGTTTCCATAGTATCTCTGCCTAGGCTCATGAACCATCTTAATGCAACCTATTTCAAGGTGGTGGGAAATAACTTAAGCCTATGGGAATCAGTAGTATAATCATAACTCCTGCAGAGTATGTCAAACTCAAATAAGAAGGTATCGAGATCTTCTGTCGCAAGCCCATAAAACTTGGGGAGTGCTGAGGCAGGAATGTTCTTGTTGTTGTCAACTTCATTTTGATGGGCAATGGGGAAAGGAAAAGCTGGTTGGTTTTGTCTGTTCCTATTTGCATCACCCATACCTGCTTGATGTGGTTCTTAAGACAAAGGGGTTTTCAAGCTGATTTTGTCTTCAAAGGAGACTTTAGAGCTAGTTAGATCAGGATATGCATCAACAAAGGGGTGTGGATCTTCTTCTTCCTCTTCTTTTGGTAGATTCAAGTACTCAACTAGCTGGAATAGACAAGGATTGTTAGGAAGAAATCTCCCATAAGCATCCCTTCTCCTTCCTCTATGCATGCGGTATCACTCACTATCAGTCAGCTCACACAAATAATTGGTAAAGAATACGGAGGGTCATTACTTCCTAAATGAAGATATGCTAAGAACAACTTCTAGAAACATTACAACAAGAAAAAATACCAATGACTCCAAAAGACTTCCTATCTTGACACCATCCCCAACAATGGCGCCAAAAATGTTGGCCTCCTACAATGATTTAATAACTAAGCCTTTACAACCATGATTCAAAGACTGGAAATCTAACCTGAATAGCTATTCAATCATCATGAAGGTACATTTAACTTATCAACCTAGGGACATGAACTTGAAATGGGTTAGCACAGTATGTGCACTAGGGGATCAAGTAGCCATTGCATTCTACAACTAAGAAACACAATATTGAAAGTAAATTGATAGAAAGAAATGAAGCAAATGCTGAAAATCAACCAACAACTATGCTAAGCGGAAATGCAAAACAAGAATGAAAATATGAACAAACAGGAAACTACTCTGTCTGCTTTGGCTACAGGAACAATCACATAATGGAATTCTAGTGGCTATAGGAATAGTCGATGCCAAATTTCTAACTAAGTACTGAACAACAAGTAATACTACACTAATGCTAAACTAAGAAGATGGATTACTCACCAAGTGGGCCCCCTTGGATAAGTATCCTCTAAACTAACAAGAACTCAGATGCTCGAACTCAAAACTTTATTTCATTCATTGTAAATCATGCATACAAAGAGTAATGTATCTGTATTACTGAAACTGGAGAATGAAAAGTATAATATCAAATCGTGCAACCTCCTGAAGAAGGAGCATCAAATCATTATTTATACTATAGCTAAACAAGGTAGTCAACTCCATGACTGGGAGGAGGCCATTTAGGGAAAACAAGGGAAAGTGGAGCGATGGCGGTTACGCATGCATGGAATCTGGCCAGACATGCAAGTCAAGCACAGATTTAGTACAATAGTAACACCCATGCATGCTTGATCATTAAGGTCCACTACAAGGCAGTTACGTTCAGTTGCATGAAGAATCTTTGCTGCCTGCTGCCTTTGGCTTGGAGTGATTCCTCACCTGGAAGTTATGGTGCATGCCCAACTGGCGGTGTCTTCCTCAACTTGGCACATTAAATCTACATGACAGAGTTAGCACGCATAATAACAACACATCTATAACCACTTTAAGAAACATTCATCAATCACATGCAAAATCAATATAGATAACCCACATATTATGCCGAATGTCATTAAAGCTTGTAGAGATAGGATAATATCAAATGTCAATGGTTTGAGGGAAACATTATGCCAATACCAACATTTAAGCATTAAATTCCATGCCATCTATTAGCAAATAGACTTAGATTCTACCCAAAATTAGACCAAAAACTAGGCTCATCAACAACCATAGACTCCTCGTGTTTAACAACAATTCACACAACAAACCCTGAGTAAACCTAGTGTGTCAAGACCTAACATTCTCGAGTCTTGGGATCGAATTGAGATCACCTTAGATTTAGGTTTTCCCAGTGGATCTTTCAAGTAAAGGTAGGTTCTTGCAGTCTTCTATGAGAATTTATCTGCCTATTGGTGTGCGTGTGCAACATCCATGTCAACACCTAACAATTTCCTCCAATTTTTGCATGCCGACACTAGGCAATTGAGGATTATATAGATGGAGAGAATGATCAATTCCCAACATTTGACAAGATAATATTTTTACCAAAGAATTTGGTAATACTATTGAGAACTTTTTGGGTTCTTGTTTTGAAAACTCTATCATGGACCCATCTTCAGTTGCATCTACCAGATCACTTGAAAGCCTTAGGATTTGTACTTGCTTATCATGTTGTAGTAGAGACTGCTCCCTTTGGATTGAAAGAGATAGGAATTCAGAATTTTTTGAGTGAAACCCCTATCTATCCAACATTATTTCAAAATTAACCTGGTATTCTGCACCTCTAGATAGTTCTTAGAGAAATGACACATACAATGACATTTTATGCAAATATTTTAAGGGGTTTCCACAAAGATAGTTTGTATCCAAACCCCATTTTTATATTTAATATGAATTTCCTTGGGGAGTTCCTTCGTAACATCAATCAATACACAAACCTTAACTAGACATCCTGAATTTCTAAAGAAACCCATATCATGTTTTAAGGAGATCCCCATGTGGTTTGCCAAGATTTCTACAATTTTAGGATCTCTGTATTCTAACGATAAAGATTGCAGTTGCATCTAGAAAGGGATAAAATTGGTTGTAGAAGATTGAGGGTTAAAATTTGGAGTCCAAGGCTGAATGAATAAACCAAATCCCTCAAAGACCCATGATTTAACCTTATAGACTTCATCTCTACAAGATTTAGAAGAAAAAAGAACTACAAATAAACCCTTTCCCTAATCCAAATAGAAAACCTAATTTTCCCCTCCCATTCTTCAAAAATCAAATTTCTCAACATTTCTATATTAGGGAGAAAGTTCTAAAACTTACAGATTAAAGCTTTTCCATGAAAATCTTGAATATGTAGATTAAGTAGGTCTTTTGAAAAAGTAATGTTAATAATCCCCTTCAGATCATTCCTTTTATTTGAAACCAAAGCAACCTCACATTTAAAGGAGGTATCCTTCACTGCTTGAGGTTTCAAACCTTCTTTCCACTGCCACTTAAGAGTAGTAGCTTGCATTTCGCTTGAAAAAGAAGCTCTCCTCTGATTTTGAGATTTAGACAAAGGAATTCTGTTTGGAAATGATACAACAATGGGTATATCATTTGGAAATGTCATTGGACCTTCATTAGGTGAGGGTTGAAATTTGGGGAGACACTCAGACTATGAATCACAATGTCAAAAACTTCCTGATTTTGTCGCCTCGGTAATTTTCTTGGACGGAAAGTGTAGCGATGATGGGGATGATATCCAAAATTTGAAGCATAACAATATTTTTCAGTTTGATGGAAACATGCAGTACCCTGGGCCCCTCAATATTACAGAGTGGAGGTAATTTTTTTGAAAAATGTGACCATTTTTTTGCACAGGAACTTTTCCCAAAGCATAATCCAAATTTCCCCTCTCCTCCATGGAAAAGGATAATTATGAGTCTTGGCGATATGATATCTTGACACATCTAAGATGTCTTGATCTTTTACCTTATTTGCATGGAATCATACCTACACCAGACACACCAATGAGTAGATTAACATGGATTATTATCAGTGATCATGTTATAGGGGTTATTTGTTATAGTGTTGATCATGATACTATGTGTGTTATATCAGACATTAATTATCCCCATACACTTTGGAGTTGACTTTGGGAGATTCATGGAGTCCTTCATATCTCTCCATTCCTAGAAGATCTTATTGTAGATTGTCTCATTCCTCTTGTAGATGTAGATTGCATACCTAACTTTGAAAATGATACTTTAGAGGAGCTTGAGTATATCATAGGTCTTGCATGTTCTAATGGTTCAAAGACTTGTCTTCAAGTTCTCATTCGTTAGTTCAAGACTCCATATACATCTTTTATTGTTCCCGATCAGCTTGACATCACCACATCCTTGGCCCCTATTGGTTCAGTGCAACAAAAGATCCACTATATTCTTCAAGACATGAGCTACTTGGGATTCGTATCTTGCATACATAGTTGTATGTTTATCATCATTGATTCAGTTTGGAAACATGAGCATGGTATGTATATATTGCTTGATCCAGTGTTGTCATTGATGTCAACATTGTTATGATCACTCTAGCATAATTTGCAAGTATTCCTAAAGATATTTGTACAAAACAAGTTGGTCAGGAAAGTATAGTTATATAGAAATTTGGTTAAGTTTTCCTTTTGATAATATAATGGTTTAGTGCATAAGTTTTTGGGTCCATGTAATGTCCACTTTTTAGCTCATTCCAGTCTCTTGGTAGATTAGCTTATTAATTGGCCCTTGTAGGCTAATGCAATTAGTGAGAGGGTCTTGCTTGGTAGATATCAGAGTGGTTTCTTCTCCAGAGCTTTGGGTGGTTCAGGATTGGCCTTAGTTTGGTGATTCAAGACTCAGTTTCACACACTTACTATTTATAGTAAGTCAGCAGGTCATGATAGTCTAGTGTTTCTATTTATAGTAAGGCACCTAGACATGTGGTGAGTTTAGTGTTGATCCCAGTTTTTAGTTGGCTTGGAAGAATATGGATTAAGGCACAAGTTCTAGTATTTAATTATTATTAAAGGTGACTTTAATAATAATTAATCATTAAAAGTATATTATAACTTTATGTCTAAAGGGGCCATTTAATGACTTAAAGTGCATTTAATGAATAATTAAATTGGGTGCCCACTTTGAGGGGTTATTATAAAGTTATTAAATGCACATTTAATAATATTATTAAATGATTAAAATGAATCTTCTAGAGGGTTGATCTCTTCTTAGAGAAAACTATATAAAGGGATCAACCGAGCTCTTATGATCATCTAGGATTTTGATATTTGACTTGAATGTTTTGCTGTAGAGAAGAGGAAACCTAGGGTTTTTGTAATTTCTACAATTCTTGATGCTTGAGAATGAAAACTCTCATTGATTCGCATACTTGAGGTGGTGAAAGATATTTCAAAGGATTTCCCCGTGGATTGGCTCCATTCAGGAGTCAATATTGAGCTTATTTATAAAGTCATTCAAGAAGGGTTTCGACAACATTCTCCAGTTGGTGTTTATTGATGAAGTTTAAAGAGGGTTTGAAGATTATATTGAATATCTAAAGACTATAGTATTGCTAGTATTTTATTTGTTGAAGATTAAGTAAATCGATTGAGGAGAAGATAATCAGATTCCATTGAAGATATTTCTCAGTATGCAAATATAACTATCTATTTGGAATGAAAGAGCTTCATTAAAAATCATGGAAGCTGCCCAAATACAATGCTTCCATCACCAGGTTTAATATTGTAGACTAAAATATTGTTGACCATACCTAGGCACCATTGTAGTAGGGGCGATTTCAATCTAGGAGACAAATAAAATTCAAAGGATTCTTGGAGAAGGGTCACAACATTGCATAGAGCCTAGGAACTGGTTTGAGACTGCAAAAGATTGATTTCTGAGCAACATTCGAGCCTATTGGGTGTGTTGGATTCATCCCTTCAAGCCATGATTTCTAGGTTCTTCATGTGTAGTGCATTCTAGTGAAATATTATTGTTAAGCTTGTATTGTACAACCATTTGTAGCTTGCATTTAATCATATCTGCATCTCATATAGTGCTGATAGCTGTGATTCAACTAGCTAGAATTGCATACTTCCTTAGTCTTTGGAAAGTCACTTGTTGCATCAAATGTAATAAATTATCATAACAATAAAGGAGTTGATATATGCATATCAATGACCTGATAAAAAATGGCATATTGTTGTAGCTATGAGTAGCATAAATTTTTAGTCATTCCATTTGCATTGAAATCCAAAGGAAATTTGCATTGCATTTCATTTCTATTTCAGTTTATTTGTGCATTGCATTTAGCCACCTATATATTTATGTGATCATCAAAGTATTCAAAACACATAGAAGCATAAAACCCAATACACAAATCAAAACAAAAATTCATAATTATCAATCAAAACACAAAAAAATATAGTTGGGAGAATAAAGGGTTCTTACAGTCCACACTCCACCACAAATTGAGTAGTCACTCTACAATTCTAACAGTGTTTTATGATCATCAAATGTATCTAAATCCAAGAGTTTGTGTTGTTTAGAGAAGTACTATGAAAGATATGAATGCAAAGTTCACCTCTATATATTGTAGTTATTTTCTGAACAATATGTCAATGTGGGAGATTATGTATTCCTTCACGGATAATCACTTCAAGTTGCGATACTTAAGATAAGATTTTAGATGTCGGTTGAGTGGGAATTCAAAGAGAGATTGAGTTTTGAGTCACACGGTTGACGAATTGGGTAAACAGATGGAAGTTTTTGTGTTTAGGTTTTATCTGGGGCCGACCTAACATATTTGAAGGAATAATGTGTGTTGCAAGAATTATGTTGGGTCCATGCCAACCTATCTTAATGAGATTTGAATTTTGAATGAAGGCACAAGATGTGGATGAAATGTTTTAAGGATGACAAGCTTAATTTTGTGTGTTACTTCTAATTAGTCCGACCTAATTGAAGTTACACTTGATATGGATATATGTATGAGATTTATTTTGGTGTTGGAAAAAAAATGAGGCCAGTGATGTGTGTATGGTGTGCGAAAAGTGACATATATAATGTGAATTTGATCAAAGTTGTGCAAATTATATTGCATAGTGTGCAAATACTAAGCAAAGCAAAGCATTGATCTAGATCAGTGCAAATGTTTTTTTGTACTTCATTAGAACTGTAATCCAAAATATTGTAGATGCATTTGTAATAGTTCAATAGGTTGTGAGCCACCCCTTACTTCTTCTATCTTATTCTCTATGGGCAGTGAGTCCACTAGATAGTGAGTCCACCTATAGTGAGCATTTCTATAATATACTATATCCAGATATAATATATTGTGAGCTAACCCTCACCGTGGTTTTTCCCATTTCAGGTTTTCCATGTAAAAATCTTGGTGTTCATGTGTCATGTGATTTTGTGGATGTTTCATGATTTCACTCATTATTGCAGTTGAATTTTTTTTTGTAATTGGATGGCTAATGTTTAAATGGTTTAATGGAATACTAATTCAACCCCCCTCTTAGTATTCTGGGTGTTCAAAAATTAGTATCAGAGCTTGGATCCCTGGAAGGAGCTTGACCACTTTAGGAAGATCTTTGAGTTTAAACACATGGTTGATGGAAAGTTTCCTATTCCTCTAGAAGAGATTCCTACTATTGGTTATACAGAAGAAGATTGCATGCTTGAAAAAGATGGAGAACTCATAGTTGCTCTAGAAGATCTTAAAAATGTTGAAAGTGAAAACAATGATCTGAAGGAAAATCTGAAAGAGGTAAATGAATGTATTAGAAAATTGAGAGATCAAATCAATAAGTTTAGAGAAAGACAAGGAGGTCAATGAACAATTGAAAAAGAAAATGAGAACATCACCGGATTAAAAGTGCAAGTGGAAGGAAAGAAAAATATTGAGGAATGTCTAAATGCAATGGTGGAAAGCAAATCTAATGAATGCACGAGCTTTGAACAAGAAGTGGTAAATATGAGATCATATCTAGAGAAAGAAATAAGTCATGAGGAAAAATTCAAGACAAGTTCTACAATGCTTGATGAGTTGATTTCCGGTCAGAAAGAATGTAAAGACAAAGGTGGCCTAGGACTTGAAAAAGGAGAAAGATCAAAAGTAAATGAAACATCTAATGGAAAGAAGATCAATGAATTAGAGAAGATTGAAGAAAAAAAGGAAAATGGAAAATTCCAGAATCAAAGAAGAAATTCTAGAAGACTCCCTATCAGGTAACCAAATGCTTAAAGGTACCCATCTTTCAATGGTTTTTGTTATTCTTGTAAAAAATATGGACTTAGGGCAATGGAGTGTAGAAGCATAATGAATCAAAAAGTTCCATCCTTTACTGGTCAATGCTTTACATGCAAAAAATTTGGACATAGAGCAAATGAATGGAGAAGTCAAATGATGAATGGATACAACAATGGTAGAATGATTCAATATTTCAATGATTACTGCTATACATGCTATGGATTTGGACACAAAGCTAATCAATGTAGATTCAAAATAAATGAAAGGAATAATGCTCAAAGAAATATCATATGCAACAATTGCAATAGGCTAGGATAAATTGCTAAATTTTGCAGAGGTAGAAATTCAAGGAAGGACAGTCTAGTAAAGAAGAATGAACAAGCCAAAAAGATTGATCGAGATGAAGTAAAGAAGGAAATGGAAAGGATTTGGAGAAAGAAAGAGGAGCTTGAGAACAAGGAAGAATCATAGACTAAATATGAATTTGTACCACCCTCTGGTGTAGATGTTTCCTCCGGTAACTAAGTCCAGATCTATGGCTTAGGGGGAGCAATAGCAGAAAATCACATAAACCCCTGCCTATATGAGGTGTCAAGGCTTGGCATGAAGATATATCATGAAGAATGTAATGCTTAATTTGTTAAAGAAAATTGTAGAAGGAAATATACTAATGCGGCGTTTTACGAAGCTCAAAAAGTTGATTGTGCATATAGTTTTTAGGGTTACCAACTTTATGGTTGGCAACATTTATTGCAAAATTAGGTCAAATTGGAGAGTTAAATACAATTTTTCTAAGGAAAATTCATTCCATCAAAAGCGTTCGAAGGAAGATAGAGTAAAAAGAAGCAAATTTGAAGAGTTCAACGTGTTTCCAAGTTGCAGAACATTAAAACTCTAGTGCATCAAGCATAATCAAAGGTATTTATGCAATTAGTGCATACTCTAGTTTTTTGGAATTATCATTTGAAAACAAATTGAATGTTATGGGGACACCGAAAGTTGTAGACGTCTCATAGAGACTGCAACCTAAGTTTAAGAGATATTCCACCAAATTCTTAATAAATGATCCTTTAGGTGCATTTTACACATTCCCTATGGGGTTCTACCAACTGAAAATATTGGGGCATACATTCATGGAAATATGGAAGAATTCTCTCCTAGAAAATTATCTAAGCTATGGTTGGATGAGTTGGTTGAGGATGATTTTACCTTAAATCTAGAGTACAAAATCCTAAATGAGAAGAGATTAGATGTGTGGCAAAATTTTCCATATTTTGACTATAAAGAAAAGTATGTTAAAATGGCCTTAAGTAGAATTCATGATCAATTCATGTGGATTGAAGGCCTTCATACAATAACTAAGGAAGCAATTAGAGAGATAACTGGTTTGTGGTCCTCTGGATCAGTTCCAGTCTTGGATTCCATTAAGAACAAGTAATGGAAATAACAGGTGCTACACTTGATCAAAAATTCCTCACATTAGATCCCATTAGAAACTCGACAGTTAGATATGAAAGAATGCTAATTGGACATAAGGATTGCTATACAGTAGAAAAAATTTAGTCTCTGCCATCATAGTTCATGTAGCATAGGATATGGTTGAGAAAAATGCTGAGTATGATCTTTGTGAGTTGCTTCAACAACAATTGATGGAGAACCTGAAGAATATTAAGAAGAAGAAGCATATATTGAGGTATGGCACAATGGCGATTTGTTTACTTTTCTACTTCTCAAGAGAAGTTCTTGTGGTTGGGAAAGTTAATTGGACAACTGCAAAGCGTATTAAACATTAGATAGTAGACTACATGAGAAATCTTGGTGATATGAATGCTCAAGATGATGCCCTTGTAGTATTCTTTGCAATATTTCAAAGGAGAATGAATGGAAGATAAAGAATTCCTAAAAGTGTGGTAAAGAGATACATAAAAGGCATTAACTTTCTTGTTTCCACTAATTTTTGCTTTGTGGAAGTAATTGAACCTAGAAATATTTGGGTCATAGAACTAGATTAGGAAGTATCAAAGAAAGAAGCTATTGTCTATGCAGAATTATTACTAAGTAGTCCCAAAGATCCCATCAGACCAAGGAAAATGGATAGAACTAGAGCTGATATGAGTGCAGTAGAGGCCTCCGGTAGCTCTAGGAGATCAGGTAAGAAAAGGAAAGTCATAGATAGTCCTCCGATAGCAAAAGGAGTCAAGAAGGAAGTCTCAAGGAAAAAGGAAATTAGTATCAACATTATTGAGGAAAGAAAAATGCACATAGTTGATGCTCAACATGAGCATGATATCAGTGATAGAACTACTAATGCAAAAGAAAATGTTAAAATGGATGAAGCAGTAAAATAATTACAAGAGATAACCCCTGGTACAAGCATTGATACATCCTTGTCTGTAATGGAGAATTTCAAATTGCTGATTGGTTCCTTTAAGGAATATGCCTCCGGAATACAAGGAAAAGCTGAAACAAAAGCTGAGACAAGACCTGCAGAGAAGAAATTATTGGACATGACAAAAAGGTGTGCATCTACACACAAAAAAATTGTAGAAAGTTTGAAGGATGTACAAGAATGTGAAGAAGAGGCAAATACTATACTTTTGTATTGCATGAAGTGGCTAGATGCCACACAAAGCATAAAAGATGTCATGAATAAAATTGAGACACAAATAAGTAGTGCATCTAAGACCTATGATCTAGTACAAGATAGAAATGATCAGACCTTGACTACCATAATGGACTTACATGAAAAATTCCTTACCTTGCAAAGCCAAAAAGAAGAGATAATTAGATAGTTTGGGAAGCTAAGGGACTTGGTGAAGATGAAGCATATAATTGTCTCAAGTGCCCTTACCAATATAGACAAGATTTCAAAGATAAATCTTACTCCTTGTACTTTGAAAGAAGGAGAATAAACCTTAGTGGAGCTTGATTTAAAACATAGAACATTTGCAGCAACAAAGAGACATTGGGAAGAAGGAAAATATGTGTGGAAAGTTATCTTCCAGAAGCTTCACGGGTCAACATCCTCATGTTGACCATTTCTACTTTTATGCATTTAAAGTTTTTAGACTCTTTTCAAAGTATGCAAATGATATACAAAGTTTTTGGTTAACCTTCTAAGGGAGAGTCAACACACTCTTCTAGTCATTTATATTTACACATACATCTGAGGGGGAGTATACATTTTTTTATATACTAGTATACCCTTTTCCATTGATGTCAAAGGGGGAGAGATATTCAAAGATACTTGAAAAGTATTGAAGTGTTTTGGGAATGAAAAGATATGTGTAAGGGGGAGAGATACTTGGTGAAACACTTGAAGAGATATTGGGTAAGATATTTGGGAAATAAAGTTTTTGAGAATGTTTTTGGTATGCATGTTGACATCAATGGAAAAGGGGGAGATTGTTGGATGTTTGTCATTGTTGATGCAATTTGTGTAAGGAAAGCAGAGGTGCAGAAACACTTTCCTAATGTCAAATCCACAGGGAAGAATGCAATGCAGGGCTTTTAATTTTCAAATTATAATCTAATTAAGATACACATGAAAGATTTACAGAAATTAAGCAAATACACAAAGATAACTAAACAACAAATTTACGTGGGAAACCCTTTTGGGAAAAAACCCACCACACCAAACTGAATCTCTTTGTATTACAATAACAACAATTACATACAATCAGAAATACAACTCTTTGGTATTTCACAGTAGCTACAACATTCACTATTCAATCTCTCTTAGAAAAGCTCTCAACCAATTTGATAAACTCATCATCCTTCCAAATCAGAATCGATCTACTTTTATTCTATTCACATTCTGATTTTGTCTTTTGTGCATCCTTATCTGCCATTGCCCATCATAGATAGTTTCCATTGAGAAGATGATTTTTCCTTACATGCAGTTTTTCTAGTGTTGCAACAGTTACAAAAAATCCAACCGTCATCCATTTGAAAACTGCTTCCTCTGATTGGTCCAGCATGATGCCACATAGGATGGTCACACGGTCAAACGACATTCAAACTTTGTTGGCATATCGGTGAGACACTAACAGTGTCTCCCCGATGCCACAAAGTATTTGCTATCGATATCGGTTCCCCAACAGTCGACAAGAGAATTCTCATTCGAAAAGACTCATACTGAAAACCATAAGTCATATTGAACTCAGAGAGACCATCGGCAAGACATACCGATCTCGCCAAGACGTCATATCGAAGTCTTTGAGTTATGCCGTCGTGTGTTTTCCTTTCGGCGTGACAATCGCTTTTCGGTGAGACTCATATCGAAGTCACAAGTCACAACGATGAGTTATACTATCGGCAAGACATACCGATCTCGCCAAGACTTTCCATCGACCACTTCATGCTACACCGAAGCCTTACTACTATCAGAAAGACCCCACGATTTCGGTGAGACGTCATACTGAAAAGAGCTTCCACTGAATGATATACCATTTCCGCCGAGATGTCATAGCAAACATCCCATGTCACCCTGAATGTCACATACTGTTGGCAAGACTCATGTCTTTCTCCGTGACCTTTCTCCGAGTGCCCCAAGTCTTATCGAAGACCATCGGCGTGACTTACTCAAGTCGCCAAGACTTCTCAACGAATTCTTTTATTATCATGAAGACACCACAAGAACACTCCTGTTAGCGTGACCTAGCTTCATTGTTGAGACATCTCCCCGCAACCTTTATGTTACCCCGATAGCTGTACATCCCAGTCGGCGAGACCTTTATCGATCGTTGGGACTCACACCGAAACAAAAGGTTATGCCGATGACCATATGCAAAATGGTGTCGGCGAGACATTTCGTATCGGCCAGACCAATACCGACAACCCAAGTCTCCTCGATGCTCGATAAGATCACATTGTCGCCCGAAGGTTTCCATTCGCCAAAAGGTCACGCTGAACATAGAAAGTCACAATGATAGACTTGTCGGCAAGACTTCAACCCTGTCACAACAATATGAATATTTCAAGAGCTTCAGAATAGTTAGTTGCCCAGACATGAACAATGTCACAGCGGCTTTTCCCTTCAGGAGTTCCATGTCAGTAAGGATTGAGGCACATATTCCAACAAGCTCCCACTTGACGAAGATCTTATTGACACCTCCAGAGCATAAACAAACTACTAAAAAACATGGGCCAAGAGGCCCATCGAACTGGAACACCACCTGAACTTGTCTGTGCTCACAGGCTTCGTCAATGCATCTGCAACATTCTCCAGAGTATCCACTTTCTCCAAAAAGACCTTCCCATCCTCCACCATATCTTGTACAAAATGATACTGTACATCTATATGTTTCGTCCTGGCATGGAAAGTAGGATTCTTTGCCAAACATATAGCACTCTGACTGTCAGAGTAGATAGTAATATTTTCTGTATCAAAACCAATGTTAGAACAAAAATGTTTTAACTAGATTACTTCTTTACAGGCATGTGTGGCTGCCATGTATTCTGCCTCTGTAGTGGACAAAGTGACTACAATCTGCCGCTTGCTCATCCAACTCACTGCACCACCATTCATCATGAAAATATATCCACTGGTGGATCTTCTGCTGTCAATGTCCCCTACCCAATCAGAATCCACATAACCTTGAATACTAAGAGTTCTCTGTGATTTAACCAAGTTCCCATGGTAACACAAAGCATATTCAAAAGTGCCCTTCAGATATCTAAACACTCTCTTCACAGTATCCCAATGTGTCCTTCCAGGATTTGCCATAAACCGACTAAGAACTCCCACTTCTTGGGCAATGTCTGGCCTTGTACAAACCATTGCATATATAAGGCTACCAACTACACTAGCATAAGGAACACTGGTCATGTCCTCCATCTTAGAAGGAGATTTTGGACAATCCTCAACAGATAGCTTCGTTCCCTATGTAACTGGAACAACTAGCTGCTTGCACTCAGTCATACAAAATCTCTCTAGAATAGTCATGATATACTTACTCTGACTGAGCCAAAGTTTTCTATTCTTCCTGTCCCTGGTTATTTCCATTCCCAGAATATACCCTGCTGCACCAAGATCTTTCATTTCGAACTTTGCAAACAACTGAGACTTAAGATCAGAAATCATTAGCTTACTATTGCCTATGAACAACATATCATCAACATATAGAGCAATAATAAGAACTTGATCACTTTCAGCTTTGTAATATACACAATGATCACATTTTGATCTTACAAATCCCAATGACAAGACAAAAGTGTCAAAATTTTGGTACCACATTCTAGGAGACTATTTTAACCCATACAAAGATTTCTTTAACTTGCAAACTAGTCTTTCTTTACCTTTTTCCACAAAATGCTTCAGCTGGAACATATAAATTTCTTCTTCAAGATCACCATGAAGAAATGCTATCTTCACATCCATCTGCTCAATCTCTAAGTCATATGCTGATGCAAGTGACAAAAAAAATCTAATAGATGTCAGCTTAGCTACAGGAGAAAATATTTCTCCATAGTCAATTCCCTCTACCTGGGAATAACCTTTTGCAACCATCCTCACTTTATATTTTTCTACACTACCATCTAGACCAATTTTCTTTTTGAGTATCCATTTGCAGCCTACAGATTTTCTGCCTTTAGGAAATGGAACCAAAATCCAGGTATCATTCTTTTCTAATGATGCCATTTCTTCATTCATGGCTTCTAACCAAGATTTTGAATCAGACATTTTAAATGCCTCTTTCACAGTCCTAGGTTCATCAGTGCTAGAAATTAAAGCATAGGCACAAGTAGACTCTATCAAAGAAAACCCATACCTTTCCGGTTGCTTTCTTTCATGAGTTGACCTCCTCACAGGCTGAGGCTGAGGTGGTTCTTCATCTTCTTCAGAACTTTCAGAACTACTTGAGCTCTCTTCAATATCAGGTACATTTTGATTTTTCAATTCCTCTTTATTTGGTGTCGGAGGAATTTCTGCTACATCCTTTTCATTTTTTGATTTCTTCTCTGACTGCAGATCCAATGTAGAAGGCTTCAGCTCATGAAAGATAACGCTTTTTCTATACAAAACCTTCTCAGTCTCAGGGTTCCAAAGCTTGTATCCTTTTATGCCAGCGCTATAGCCAATAAAAATACACTTCACAGCTTTGTTTTCCAACTTGGATCTCTTTTCGAATGGCACATATGCATATGCCTCACAACCAAAGACACAAATATGTCTTAGAGAGGGATTCATTCCAGACCATGCTTCCAAAGGCATCTTCTCAACAAGAGTAGAGTTAGGAGAACGATTTACCAAGTAACATGCTGTAGAGACTGCTTCAGTCCAGAACTTCTTCTCCAAGCTAGTACTGCTCAGCATACTTCGTGCTCTTTCCATTACTGTCCTGTTGAACCTTTCAACAACTCCATTTTGCTGTGGAGTATAAGGTGTAGTCTTATGTATTTTAATCCCATGATCTGTATAGTACCTTTCAAATTCATCTGAACAAAACTCACTGCCATTGTCAGTCCTTAAGCATTTTATTTTCCTACCAGTCTGATTTTCAACAAGGTTTTTAAATTCTTTAAACCGACTGAACACTTCTGATTTACTTTTCTTAAAATATACAAATGTTCTTCTTGAATAATCATCAATAAACGACACATAGTATCTTGATTTAGGCAGAGAAGGAACATTCACTAGACCAAACACATTAGAATGAATATAATCAAGCAAACCGGAAGATTTGTGAGGACTAGAATAAAATGAAACATGGTGTTGCTTTCCATATATGCAATGTTCACAAAATTCGAACTCAAGGTTACAATCTTCAAGCCCTTCTACCAAGTTTTTATTTTTCAAGGTTTTTAAACCTTTTTCACCAATGTGGCCAAGCCTATGATGCCAGAGCATAGTCTTTTCTGCTGGAAGTTTAACCTCCATGACATTTACTCCATCAGGAACGTTTTCCTTCTTATCTCCACGAGTAGCTTTAAGTGACTTCGCAGAGACACTATTGCATTGAATAGCTTGTGCATCCAGCTTGTACAAGGTACCAATTCGAACACCCCTAGCCAGCACCATAGAGCCTCTAGTCATCTTGCAGCCATTTCCAGAGAATGTGACATGCACTCCAATATCATTCAACTTACTTACAAAAAGTAGATTTCGAGCCAGACTTGGTATATGCATCACATCATTGATTCCCTTCACTCTTCCATCAGGGAATTGAATTCTGACTCTTCCACGATCAACAATTTCCAAAGATGAATCACTTGCCAAATACACCTTTCCACCATTGTATTCTTCATACTTCGTGAACCAATCTCTATGAGATGTCATGTGGAAAGATGCTCCAGAATCAATCAGCCAGACATCATCTGATGCCCATGTAGCCAAAGCTACAATGAAGGCGTCTGCAACACTATGAGAAGAATCATTTCTAGAAGAGTTCTTCTTTTTCTCCTCCTTGCAATCCTTTCAGACATGACCAGGTTGCCCACAGTTCTAGCACTTCACCTTTGACTTCTTTCCAGGAGACTTTGATCTCCCTTCTGATTTCAATCTGGACTTCTTGTCCTTCTTCTTGCCTTTCTCCTTTGGTCTACCTCTGATAGCCAGAGCCTCATTTTCCATCTCTGAATATTTTCTTCTCATTTCTTCTAATAATAGAGAAGCAACAACATCTTCCATCTTGAATGTGGATGTTGTACTCCCAATGGCCATCACCAGATGATCCCAAGAATCAAGCAGAGAACACAACAAAAACATGCAACGATCTTCATCTTCAATCTTCACACCAACAGATGTCAACTGAGCAATCAACATGTTGAAAGCATTTAAGTGATCAACAATAGACCCTCCTTCCTACATTCTCAAAGAGTACAACTTCTTCCTCAAGAACAACTTGTTCACCAAGGACTTGCCTTGATAAATAGATGCTAATCTTTTCCACAAGGAAGATGTAGTCTTTTCTTCATGTACATTTAGAAGAACATAATCTGCTAAATAGATCCTTATCAGCCCTTTTGATTTTCTATCTGCAAGGTCCCAATCCTCTTGCTTCATGCCTTGAGGCATTGTTCCAGACACAATAGTCCAAAGATCTCGGTCTACTAACATATCTTCCATTTTGAGTTTCCACAGCTCAAAATTGCTTCCATTGAATTTCTCTATATCCATCCTTCCGGATGTGCTCACCATCTTAATTTGTAATTAAACTATCAGACCTCTACAAAAATCCCACCAAGAAAGGATTGACACAAAAAACCCAACCCACTCACAAGGACAACACAACTAGTTAGGCTCTGATACCACTTGTAAGGAAAGCAGAGGTGCATAAACACTTTCCTAATGTCAAATCCATAGGGAAGAATGCAATGCAGGGCTTTTAATTTTCAAATTACAATCTAATTAAGATACACATGAAAGATTTACAGAAATAGAGCAAATACACAAAGACAATTGAACAACAGATTTACGTGGGAAACCCTTTCGGGAAAAAGCCCACCACACCAAACTGAATCTCTTTGTATTATAGTAACAAAAATTACATACAATCAGAAATACAACTCTTTGGTATTTCACAGTAGCTACAACATTCGTTGTTCAATCTCTCTCAGAAAAGCTCTCAACCAATTCGATAAACTCATCATCCTTCCAAATCAGAATCGATCTGCTTTTATTCTATTCACATTCTAATTTTGTCTTTTGTGCATCCTTATCTACCGTTGCCCATCATAGACAGTTTCCATTGAGCAGATGATTTTTCCTTACATGCAGTTTTTCCAGTGTTGCAACAGTTACAAAAAATCCAACCGTCATCCGTTTGAAAACTGCTTCCTCTGATTGGTCCAGCATGATGCCACATAGGATGGTCACACGGTCAAATGACATTCAAACTTTATTGGCATATCGGTGAGACACTAATAGTGTCTCCCCGATGCCACAAAGTATTTGCTATCGATATCGGTTCCCCAACAGTCGACAAGAAAAGTCTCATTCGAAAAGACTCATACTGAAAACCATAAGTCATATTGAACTCAGAGAGACCATCGGAAAGACATACCGATCTCACCAAGACGTCATATCAAAGTCTTTGAGTTATGCCGTCGTGTGTTTTCCTTTTGGCATGACAATCGCTTTTCGGTGAGACTCATATCAAAGTCACAAGTCACAGCGATGAGTTATACTATTGGCAAGACATACCGATCTCGCCAAGACTTTCCATCGACCACTTCATGCTACACCGAAGCCTTACTACTATCAGAAAGACCCCACGGTTTCGGTGAGACGTCATACCGAAAAGAGCTTCCACTGAATGATATACCATTTCCGCCGAGATGTCATAGCAAACATCCCATGTCACCCTGAATGTCACATACTGTTGGCAAGACTCATGTCTTTCTCCGTGACCTTTCTCCGAGTGCCCCAAGTCTTATCGAAGACCATCAACGTGACTTACCCAAGTCACCAAGACTTCTCAATGAATTCTTTTATTACTATGAAGACACCACGAGAACACTCCTGTCGGCATGACCTAGCTTCATCGTTGAGACATCTCCCCACAACCTTTATGTTACCCTGATAGCTATACATCCCAGTTGGCGAGACCTTTATCGATCGCTGGGACTCATACCGAAACAAAAGGTTCCGCCGATGACCATATGTAAAACGGTGTCGGCAAGACATTTCGTATCAGCCAAACCAATACCGAAAACCCAAGTCTCCCTGACGCTTGATAAGATCACACTGTCGCCTGAAGGTTTCCATTCACCAAAAGGTCACGCCGAACACATAAAGTCATAGCGATAGACTTGTTGACAAGACTTCAACCCTGTCACAGTGATATGAATATTTCAAGAGCTTTAAAATAGTTAGTCACCCAGACATGAACAATGTCATAGCAACTTTTCCCTTCAGAAGTTCCATGTCAGTAAGGATTGAGGCACATATTCCAACAGTTTGGAAACATGAGCATGGTATGTATATATTGCTTGATCCAGTGTTTTCATTGATGTCAACATTGTTGTGATCACTCTAGCATAATTTGGAAGTATTCCTAAAGACAGTTGTATAGAATAAGTTGTTCCAAAAAGTATAGTTATACAAAAATTTGGCTAAGTGTTCCTTTTGATAATATAATGGTTCAGTGCATCAATTTTTGGGTCGACACTCCACCACAAATTGAGTAGTCACTCTGCGATTCTAACAATGTTTTTATGATCATTAGATGTACCTAAATCCAAGAGTTCATGTTGTTTAGAGAAGTACTCTAAAAGATATGAATGATAGAGTTCAACTCTATATATTGCAGTTATCTTTTGAACAGTATGTCGGTGTGAGAGATTCTGCATTCCTCCATGGATAATCAATTCAACTTGTGATGCTTAAGATAAGATTTTAGATGTCGGTTGAGTGGGAATTCAAAGAGAGATCGAGTTTTGAGTCACACGGTTGATGAATTCGGTAAATAGACAGATTTTTTTGTGTTTAGGTCTTATTTAGGGCCAACCTAACATATTTGAATGACTAATGTGTGTTGCAAGACTTATATTGGTTCCATCCTGACCTATCTTAAGGAGATTTGAATTTTGAATTAAGGTGTGAGATGTGGATGAAATGTTTTAAGGACGACAAACTTAAATTTGTGTGTTACTTCTAATTAGGCCGACCTAATTGAAGTTACACTTGATATGGATATATATATGAGATTGATTTTGGCGTTGAAAAAAAAGGAGGTTAGTGATGTGTGTATGGTGTGCGAAAAGTGACATATGTGATGCAAATTTGATCAAAGTTGGGCAAATTGCATTGTATAGTGTGCGAATGCTAAGCAAAGTAGAACATTGATCCAGATCAGTGCAAATATTGTTTTGTACTTCATTGGAACTATAATACAACATATTGTAGATGCATTTTTAATAGTTCAATAGGTTGTGAGCCACCCCTTACTTCTTCTATCTTATTCTTTGTGGGAAGTGAGTCCACCTGCAGTGAGCATTTCTGTAATATACTATATCTGGATATAATATATTGTGAGCTAACCCTCACTGTGGTTTTTCCCATTTTGGGTTTTCCATGTAAAAATCTTGGTGTTCATATGTCATCTAATTTTGTGGATGTTTCATGCTTTCACTCATTATTGCAGTTGAATTTGTTTTTATAATTGGATGGCTAATGTTTAAATGGTTTAATGGAATACTGATTCACCCCCCCTCTTAGTATTTTGGGTGTTTAACATACATATCATCCTTGTTTGTAGAGTTTCAAATTACATATTTAGAGGATTAATTTGAGGAAATTTATCCCCTCTTTTTAACAACCACATCATCATTGTTGGCCCATTATCTTCATCATCTTTGGAGCTTGTCCTACATCAGCCTTCATTGGTTTCTAAATTGACATCATCTCATTCAAACATGTGGACACTTGAGCATTTTTTAGAGGCACACATCATTAGGATTAGGATTCTTGATTCTTCCATATTTTGGGAATGGATTCTCCAATCACCAATAGATATGTTTCTTCCTAAATGGAGAAATTTTGTTTTCAAGTAGTGGATCATGTTATGTCAAGCATTCATCATTCACACATGAGCTACTTCTTTATGGGGGGATTCATATTCTCATTTTATCTCTCTTATCGGGGGACATCTATTGTATTTTTTTAATAAAATTAATCCTTGGGGGGTCACATTGAGTCCTCATTCTATCCTTCTTTTACTAGTGCAGTCATTTAATTTTCTCTTATGGAGAGAAGTTTTTTCCCATGTGGTTTTCTCCTTTTCTCTGGTTATGAGAGATTTATTTTTTGTACATGGGTACTTCATCAGGCCTTGTATCTAGGACCCATCCATGCATCCATCATTGCATCCTTTATCAATTGCTTAGTTTATCTCTTAGTTGATCTTAAGGGGGGGTGTTGGAGTAATTAGAATAATCGTTTTGATAATTAATTAATCATTAATTAATTATTAGGTCCGTTATTACTTTAATTACTTAATATAAACTTATAGTGATTTATTTATTATTAGATTAAGCTATTTATAGGTTAAGTTGTCTCATTGCATAGGATTAGGACACTTGTCACAATCTAATCAAATCCTCATTTAGGGTTTTTACTTTTGATTTTATAAGCATTTTGTTGATGGTGGTTTTAGTCTAAACAACTTTCTAAGCAATAATAAATTATTATTCCTCTTGAAAAGTAGAATTCCCTACTCTAATGTTCCTTTTGGGCTAGGTCTTGATCATGATGGATAGCTAAGTGGTTCATGTGAACTTGTTCAACAAGGGGCCTAAGTAATTTTAGATATCCTAGGAAATATATTCAAAACATGCAACCAATATTTAGAGATTTATTTCTTGAAATTCATGATCAATTGTATGTTAGTACTATAATTTACTTAGTAAACCTATGTTATTCCTGACTCTTTCAAAGATTCAAAGTATTATAAAATAAAGATGAAAAGATTTTAGAGTTGAGAGAGAGAGAGATTTAAAAGACAAACTAAAATTAAATGGATAGTGGCAAATTTATCTCATTTATCAATTTTGAATGGTTAGGAAAAATCACAATAACTAGTATTAAAGCGACTAGTATTCACTCAATCACTTTTACTATTAATGCAATCTTCAAAGAAAATTCATAATTTTAAGATTTTAAAGTTTTATCAAATCATATCACCATAAAAAAAAATGTAGATATGAGACAAAACTCTATTCAATAACACAATAACATGATTGATTTTACTAGTTTACTCAATTCAAATAAACAAAATAATCATACCATCACCAATGATCAAGAATCCATATGCATGCAACATGCATAATCCTTTGATATTTTATAAAAGCTTCACAAAATATAGTAGGAGAAATCCAAGTTGAGATTGTATAATTCTTACAAATACAATAGTTTTTAATATTTCATAATGACTAACAATCCAAAATAAATAGACTCATACATCCCAAAATTTATGGATTTGAAAAAAGTTAGCTAGAAATCTAATAGAAGCACCCAACTTTGATTTGGAAATAAACTCAAACTAAACCTAATAACTCACCTTGAACCGAAGTTCAACTAAAAACACAATGCTAGATTGAAAGTTAATTATCTCGGTGTTTACTTTATTACAAAATTTATTCAAAATAGATTAAATTTTAAAAGTTTGACTTAATATATATTAGGAAAATTTTTAGAGAAAGAGGTGATAACATTATTCATAGTATCCATCAAGGGACCTTGATAACTTATTGCAATTTAACTCTTTTCAAAAATGCAAAATTCTCTAGCTTCTCTTGTGGATTGGTGAAGCCGACTAGTTCATCTTGGAAAACCCACAAGTTTGTTTTTTGGGTCATTGTTTGGTCAATGTTCTCAATAGTGATTTGAAATCATAGAGACTCTTCTAGTTCTCCTACCATATTATTTGGGGATGCAACTAGGGATGAGGTTTCTCAAAAGTGCAACCTAGGCTTTCCATAAAATTCTCTTTATTTACCATAGCCTATTCAACTAGGCTCCTTTTATTACTCAACTTATGTTTGTATTTATTTAGGGTCTTCACCCTCGGATGCACTACCTTTAGCCATTCTTTTGGATTATCTTGATATTCTTGTTTTATCACATCTACCTTCAACAAGTCATTTGAGGAAGTGGATTTTATTTTCTATAAAATTGGGATGTAATCATCCTATACCATCAAAATCCTCATTTATTTCCACCTCTATCTAGTGGCCCAAACTAGCTTCATCACTAATGTAGTGATAAGATTTTATCAATTTTCTCAAAATTCTACTAGTTAGGGATTGTAAATCATTCTTCCATCCTTTAGCAATAGTTACCCACCCCTAATGGTTGGGGTGTAGGACTTCTCCTTTTAATGCATCTTGTAAAACTGGTTTAGGAGGAACAACATCAATGAGCCCTATCAAATTGTTAACACATGTTGTTAACTGGGCTACTTACAACTTCAATTCTTATTTTATATTATGATCTTTCTGCATCCTCTTAAGGATAGTCCATATGTAAAGCTTTTCCTAATTTCTAATTAATTGATGTAGATAATCATACATGCAACTTAACAAACCTACAAATCCCCAAATTAAGCAGTTCATTGTTCAAAAGGGGGGCTTCATTAAATTGTCAACCATGGAATCGTAAACTTGAGATGATGCTAACACTATATATGCAATTGAGAATCCTATAATTCCTTAATCAATTGAGTATAGGTGATTGAACAAGAGTAAACTCATCTAAAAGCTTTTGAATTGAAAAACATAATAATTAGAGAACATGGTAAGAAAATGCTAGTTAATGTAACTACTATAGGTACTTATCATTCATAGAATGTAACTAGTGACTCTCTATGCTACAACATAACCTAATTCAACTAATCACTTAATATCATTGAAAAGAATATAAATTAGAGACTTCAATTCAGAAATTATAATATACCATTCATCATAATGTAAACTAGAAACTATGATTCAAAAATTACAATTCACAATCTAATTAATCCTCTAAACTAACGTGGGTTTTGTAGTACCCCAAGTGGCCCTTTCTTGAGCTATTCAATTCCATAGTATCTCCTTTCAATTACTAACTCTGGAAATCATGCAATCGAAATATCCTTCTTTATTGTAATACAAACATACATAGAGCTTCAAACAAAATATAAGAAATCTGATATTAAATCTAAGTTTATGCAAAAATCTAGTTGCTTGGTCTCTCACAAGAGTATCCTCCTATATAGGGTCTCTAAGAGTCTACTTATTCAAGAAATATAAACAAACTATGAGAAAATCTTCCAATAAAATAGGAAGAAGACTAGGTTTTTAACTTAACAGAAAAATAATAACTAGTGGAAGCAAGAGTGTAGAAGTCTGATAGGGATTCTACATTATTTAAGAGGACCATTATAACTTGGGAATGAGCCTAACAAGGTAGTATTTATTATAATTGTTGTCCCTTGTTAGAACACACCTCCTTCCTCCATGGTTTATTGAAATGATGGAGTGACACATGGATACCTATGTTCACATCCTCAAAACATTGCTTGCAAATTAATATTGATATATGTTTTTATCGTAGCTGATTGAATCCTCTGGTTGTATTAAACTGTCATCCTTTTGTTGCAGGTTGAGAATCCTTTTGGTGCGAGTTCACATGTTCTTCACTATAGAGGTTAGTTTTATCTCTTAAGGCATTTTTTATTATTAGAAACTATAATTAATAATAAAATTATACTAATATTATATAAATTTGAAGTTCACACACTCATTCATTAATGTAATATATCATCTTCAAATTCTTTGAAATACTTTAAAGTATATGAAAAAGGTTTGTAAATGTCTTTTGAAGTTTACTAGATTTGAGATAAAAACATGAAAATAAAGCAAATAAACTTGACATTCCTAGGGCTCTTCAGTGGACACTACCATTTGTAAGGATTGATGTTCCCCTTCTTTATTTTTCCCCCCAAGATGGACTTGTTTTATTTGTTAGTCCTCAAGGTACATATCTGATTCAAGTATGTCTACTAGTGGGACAACTATTTGATCTCTTCCTTCTTTTGGTGGAGGCTTGGAATTCTTCCACAAGGATAGTGATATTTTCCTCTTTTTACTCTTGGACATATGTTATTTTCCTTTTTTGGATGGTATGGTTAACCATACCAAGAGATTTGAAGAGACTTCATGTTGAGGAGAAGAGATGACTTCATTATTATGCAAGACTTGAGAATTATCTAGTTCTTTCTCCACCTCATCTTTATAATATCCTCATTCAAAAAATCTTTTCTTGGCTCTATTTCTCCCTCTTCAACCTCTTCTCCTATAATTACCTCTACCCAAACTTCTCCTTGAACTTCCTCTTCTCTGATTATTTCTTCCTCAACTACCTCTAAACTTCTTCCTCTCTTACTTGTAGTTCTTCTTGTTCTTGGGGAGGAGGAATAGGGGTAACATGTGGAGGAGATGGAGGAGGTAGAGGAATTGGGGAAGTAGGTATTTGAGGAGGATAATTTGGTGGAGAGGGTGTATGTGTTGGAGAGACATGAGGCAGTGGATATTATGGAGGAGATGGAGGAGGTGGAGTAAGGTTTCAGTGTGGTGGAGTTGGAGGAGTAGAAGGAAAAGGATATTCATGTGGGGAAGACTACAATGGAGGAGGAATTTTGGAAGTAGAAGGATGAATAGGTGAACCAAATTTATGCAATGGTTTGTCTTGGGGTTCACTTCTAGTCCTCCTTCTCCACTTTAGAGGGACTTCTTCCTCACCCTCTTCTTCACTAGATTCTATAACTATCTTTTCTTTTTCTTTCCTCTAATTAGGGATTATTGTCGAGAATGATGACCTTTGCTTCTTAGTAGTAGTAGATGATCCTTCACCTATCTTGGATTTGTTTAGTTGATGCTAAGGCTTTGGAAACTCCATCATAGGAAATAGAGATACCAAACATCTCAGTGAATAAGATTTGATGCTTGACACCCTTGTATCCATTTCATCATATTCTTCAATTAAGCAATCCACATTGTAGATTGGTTGGTTGAAGATTCTATGCCCACTATAAATGGGATCTAAAACCTTCCCATTTTCTTTCAACTCTTTTGGAACTTTGGCCATATTAAAAGATTTTACCATATCTATTTCTATCTTGCATTAGTATTTCATTCTTACTTTAAAATATTCTTCATAGTTTGACCAATGGTCCTCCAAAGTAGGCTCATGTTTGAAGAAGGATCTTATGATCTTACTAATCTTCCCAATAGGGTAAAATTTGGCCCTTTGGTTGTTATATAGGTTCATTGTATACATGGATAATTATACTTCTACAGTTTTATCATTTTCCATGTTGGCACAAGAGTAAACTTCCATCTTCACAAGGAAATAATATCCTGATTTGTGCTTACCATGAACCTTTTTATGGATCTTCATTACTTGTTTGCACAACTATAAGAGGATATTTGTTTAGTGGGGTGCCTTGGAATCTTGAGGGGAGCCTTATGAAAGCCAACTACTTTGATATATGTGAAGGTCTTAAATTGGATATACCATAGATTTCCCCAATTCTTTAGTTCTTCCATAGCTTCTAGGGAGATTCTTTTAGAAAAATATTTTTCCAGCCCTTTGATGATGGAATAAATGAAATTATCATTTACCACATAGTAATTATTATAACTAGCATTCAACTCCATTTTTGGGTAATTCTCATAAATCTTGACCTCTCCCAATTGAAGAGATCTTATTCTAGTGAACCCTAGGAAGCTAGCCTAATAGGCTGCAAGTAGACTAGATAAGATGTCATGTAAAATTTGTTACTTTGCAATACATCTTTGAACTGTGTATGTAATTTATTTCTAATTATTTTTTCCCAATCAATTTTCTTATCATCTATTATTAGCAACATAAAGTGACACATCCATGGGTAAAAGTATTTAGCATTCAGATAACCATAGACTCTACTTGGGAGCGTGATCTAATATTTGATATCTTCCAAGAATTCACTCCTATACTGCACTCTTTCCATATTGAGTGCTATATTCCTTTGTTTGAGCATCATTTGTGTATTAATAACACTGAGACAAATCACATTATGTGACTCAAAATAATCTATTTCCCTTTTCATGTCAAAGGTCTCATACTTGGGGGAGGGAGGGATCTTGAATACCTTGTCAATCATGTTAGGGCTAATGTCAAGGATCACCTCTCTAGATGGACCTAGTATCCTACTATTCTCTTGATCATAGTATTGAGCACACGCCAATACTAGCTTAGGTGACTGCACTAAAACTGGGAAGACTACTTCCACCAACCCGAAATTAGCCAAAAAAGTGGCTTTGACTGTCCTTTTAGCTTCATTATGAATTCTTCTATGAAATTCATCCATGTATACGTGTCCTAGATCAATATCTCCAATATTTATGTATTGAGAGAACATATTTGAAGGAGGATGGTATCCTTTGTATTGGTACTTCATCTCAACACCTTCCTTTGGCATATTACCTGCACATGAAAATACCATCCATCAAAATCTTAAAGAAAATAACAAAAAAGGAATGGAATAGCATCTCTTATCAAGCTCATAAGACAATCCATTTTAGACTACATTGTAATGAAAAATCCTCTAAATTCATACTTAAGAAAAAACATCAGTTTATTGAGGATCGAGTATTGGTCGTACCTCTTATACTTGCTATTTTTTAAAACAATCTAAACAATCTCAATCTGAACATCAAATTTTCCTTTTTTCATGCTTATTAATTTGTATTGTCGAGATTCAAGGATCATGAATGTAGCTTATTCTTTATTTATTATTACCTAAAATATTTAAGAAAAACACCCATCAACCAACATCCAAAAATGGGCTATTTTTCAGGAGTCAAAATTTTGGCATCTCTTTTTTATTAAGAGGGGTAAAAGCTTTTGACCTAGAGCTATGAACTGGTAAAGTCACAAATGGGGGACCTCATCCCCAATATAAATTCTCAACAATTACACCCCAATGGGGTTCGAACCTTATGGAAAGAATAAAAAAATAACAACTTAACCATCACACCATTCCACTACTAGCCAACGTAACATGCATCTCTTATTTTCACAAGATCTTAACCATTGAAGTAGACACTGGATCTCCAATATCCGATAAAAATCAAATGATTTACATCAAAATTTGGGGATCAGGGTTCATAAGTAAAAGATATATCTCAAATATTTCTTTTGATAATTGATAGGGTGAAAATCTAACATTCGATTCTTGATAGCACAAAGTGTTTTTTATCTCTCTTCTTTGGGGGTTGAGATTCAACAATAATAATTGTCTATTATCTTTTGGAAAATTTAATGGGTATTGAACATGCTCAACTATTGACAACAAGAAATTTGTTTTGGTAATGGAAAGTGTGTCACAAAAAATTGTATACTCTTGAAGAAAGAGACAATTTTGCGCTTAATTTGGTCCTATTTTAGGCACCCTTGCATTAATCATCCTTTAAAACAACATTTATAGGCCCCTAAGACTCAATATTTTGGACCTTGAGGCTTATTTCACCCATCAATCATATAAATCTTGACAAACAACATTCAAATTATTCAAATTCTAGAAAACCCATCTCAAAAACCCCTGGTGAGACTAAGTCACCCAAGGTGGTGACTTAGTCCCTTTTGGGGGATTTTTCAATTTTGAGTGGGAAAACAATCGACTTAATTCAAATTTCTTATGAATTTCAGCCTGTGAGGTCTAAATAATGAATAATTAGGTTTGAGTGCCTATAAATATATGTTTTTAGGGATTTTTTCACATCATCTAGTCATTTTCAACAAACAAATTCAAGAGTCAAGTGTTGAATATCTTTCACAAGAAGATTCATTAGTTTATATACAACAAAGTTGAAGCTTTAAGGCAACAAGCTAGGGTTTTTGCAGGTCTTCAAGCTCACTTTTTGTCCAAGATATTGAATTTTCAAGGGTTGATCATGGATTCCTATGAAGAATCATGGAGAAATCTAGGTTGAGGAGATGCAACTAGCCATCAAATCAAGCCTAAGGACTTGTTTTCAAAGTGATTCCATCTTCCATTTTCTCTCTATTTTCAATCAAGGTTTGCATTTTATTAAGATTCATTTCTAATGTGATTTAGGGTCTCTTGGAATGAGTTTTGCATCATTCTAGTTTCATTTATGCATCTTATTCTTGGATGTTAGAATAGGGTTGCATCTTACTTTAGATTTCCTAGTCTTATACACACTTAGGGCTAGGGTTTTATGTAGATTTCATTATCTCTTTCAAGGTTTAAATACCAACTAGGGGTTTGACCAAGGAAAACCACCCATTAGAAACCAAATTATATTTAGTTTTGCAGGTATTTCTAAAGATTTGGATTCGAATTTCAGGTGGAGAACAAAGTGCAGACCGAGGGCTTCCGTTTCCACTTTCAGATTTTCAGAAAAGCTAAAGTGGACTAAGTTGCAAATAGTGGCGACTTAGTCCCATTGCAAATATTTGACAAAAGATTCTATAGATCTGGATACCCATTTGGCTGAAATGGGCTCTTGAGCAGATTCTTAGATTTGGGACTAAGTCGCCTAGCTTGGCATAAGTGTCCCAGTTGGCTAGAAAATTAGAATTTTCAGAATTTCAGAGACATCCGTAGTCTTCATTTCATCCTCAGTCAATTTCCAGGTTCATTCTTTTTGATTAGCCTTTTTATCTTGTTCTATATTGCATTTAATTTATCTTTCTGCATATCACAATGTGTTTTCAAACATCTTGCATTTCTTAAATTTTGCATTAATAATTCATTTCCTTTCTCAGTTCTTTGCATTTGGGGCATTCCATTTAGGCATATTTTAATCATATTAACATTATTCTTGAGTGAACCCCCAAGTTTTTTTCGGTTACCTTTCTCCTTTTAGGTGTAAAACCGTAGAAGTGCAAGAGAGTGTTTACCTACAAAAAATTGTGGTTCATTTTGGTGAACCTGCATTTAGAACATCCTATTTCCGATTTAGAGTGCATTTACATCCTAGGAATAACTTACATTAAGATTGCATTGCATGTTGCATTATTTAATTTGCATCTTAGGGTTTTAAAACTTGCATTAGTGAAAAGCTCAATTAAGCTTGCATTATTGCATTTCATTTCCTTGAACAAATAGTGAAATTTTGCATTTGCACTTTAGCTTTGTAGTATACAGTACATAACACATAAGAATCCATCAGAAAATTCAAAACACCTTCAAAAATACCCCTACTAGGACTAATTCGCCACCCTGGGTGACTTAGTCCCAATACACATTTTGCATCTCTATTTTCAACATTCAATTTCCACTTTCTTAAGTTGCTACTTGTTCCAGTTACTTTTCTGTTTCAGTTCAATTATTTTCTGTTACATTGTAATCATTAGCACTAGTATCATTTACTTTCATGGCAATTATGGATAGCATTAGAGTTTTGCAATTTTCATTTTCAACATTAGTTCTTAGTTCATTTAGATCAGATTCATTAGAAAATGCAAACAAAAGCCTCAAACTATCCAATGAAACAATAAAAAAAATGCTTCACTTTTGAAAAACTATATCATCTAAACCTTTTAGTAGTGATGACTTAGACAAGTTAGATGAAGCTCTATAGGGATTCCTCTCACTAAGTTCATCCACTAAGGTTTGTGATGAAAAACCCAAACCAACCAACGATAACTTACCTCCCAAACCTTTTAGTATTGATGACTTTGACATGTTAGATGAAGCCCTTTAGGACTTCATCTCACAAAAACCATCCACTAAGGTTTGTTGTGAAAAACCTAAAACAAAAGATGTTAATGTCATTCAACCTCAACTTGTCCTTTACCCACCTTCATATAAACCTCAACCTCCACCTAAACCCGAGTTTACCCTTTACCCACCTAAGCATGATGTTGTTTCTCACACACATTACATTAGAAATAATTCACAACCACAACAACCCACCCAAACACCCTTACATTTACCCAATCCCATATTGCCTAGTGCTCCTTGCTTAAATTCACACCTTCAAAAGTATGATCTCATTGAACAACTTAAGAATACTCCTGCAAAGATATCCCTTTGGGACCTTCTTCAGAATTCACCAAACTACCACTCTATGCACCAAACAACATTGCAACAAATAGTGGTTCCTCTTGGTACAAATGAAAATGATGTGGCAACTCTAATACAAGGAATGAATATAGTTAATGTAAACATTACCTTCCATCAACATGAGCTCCCTCTATTAGAATTAAGGAAGAAAAATGAAGCCTTTATGATAATAGACCAATTCAATCAAATAGGCATCAAACATACCCTTGTTGATGATGGATCTTCCCTTGATGTGTGCAGTGTGAAACTTCTTGATAAATTACGTGTGGATAAATCACAAATCAAATCTGATTCCTTATCTATCAGAGGATTTGACAATATCACAAAGCAACGGCTCAGTGCAATTATTTTACCTATTACAGTTGGAATTGCTACTTTACAAACTACTATTCATGTCATGCCGTATGATCTTTCATACAATCTTATTTTGGGAAGACCATGGATTCATGAGATGCATGCGGTGCCTTCGACCCTTCATCGAATAATGAAATATGTCTATAACAAAAAAGTTTATCAATTTGAAATAGACCCCGAGCCTGAAAGTTGCTTACAACTTGAAAAAGGAACAACAATTCCTCTACACACATTGATTACAACATCTCACATAGGACCTCTTGAGACCACCAAACAAGAAGAAGAACCCATGTCTAAATTGCTAGGTGATGATTGAGGATCATTAGAATTCACACCTTCATTTATGGGTGAATACATCATCACACAAAAAGATGACGAAAAACAAGAACAACCAACGGTTATGTCAGCTCAGAATTCAGAGAAATCTTCCCAAGCATCTACCTCATCTACTTTGGAAGAAAATACAATTTACACGATAAATTTTGATGAGATAGATTATCAACATCCGCTTAACCCGAAGGAAATGAAAAAAAAATTATGGGAAAGGTTATGAGCTTGTGAAACAATTGGGATACAATGGTAAAGGATGTGGAAAGCATGAACAAGGAATTCAAGTTCCTATAGAACCTAATACACAAGAGATAAAAACTGGTTTGGGATATTCTTTTTCTAAGATAAAAAAAGCAACTCAATGACCATTGCTCAAAATTAATACTATCACATGTAAACCAAGAATCAATCTCACACTAAAGCATCCTGAATTCCTTGATATGGATTTACCACCATCATGGGAGTACTTTGGCAATGATGAAGGTTTGAAACAAATGTTAGGTGCTTCTGATAAGAAATCTTCTTCCAAGAGAAAATTTACTTGTGCTATGATCAATACCATGCAAACAGATACCAATGAGAAAGACACAAGCATGGAACCATATGATCCTAAATTTCCTAAGTCAAATGCGCTTCCCTTAGGAGATACAATTGATATACCAATGGATGTAGATGATAAAGACAAAGTCATTAAGATAGGGAAGTTCCTTGATGATGAAGAACAAGAGGATACTACAACCTTACTTCATGACTTTCCTAAACTTTTTGCTTGGAAATATTTAGATATGCCATGAATAGATCCAAAGATAGTAACACACAACATTGTCCTTGCTGAAAATGCTAAGCCTGTTCACGAAAAGATATGAAAAATGAATCCTAAAATAGCCTTGCTTGTAAAGGAGAACTTGATAAACTCCTTGACGCAAGTTTCATTCGACCTATTGATTATTCTCCTTGGATCTCAAACATTGTCGCAGTTGCTAAACCTGATAATCGTATTAGGATGTGTATGGATTTTCGTGACTTGAATAAAGCCTCCTTAAAGGACGATTTCCCCTTCCTAATATCGACATGATAGTGGATTCAACTACGAGACATGCTTTGTTGTCATTCATGGATGGATTTTCTGGCTATAATCAAATCTTTATTAACCCACAAGATCAATATAAGACAACATTTACATCCGTTTGGGGAACATTTTGTTGGGTTATGATGCCTTTTGGATTAAAGAATGTAGGCGCAACTTATCAATGAGCCATGACATTAATATTTCAAGATTACATACATAAAATCTTGGAAGATTATGTTGATGAAATCCTAGCCAAATCCTTAATGCGACAAGACAATGTGAGTGTCCTTCAGAAGATCTTTGAACATATGCGTAAATAGAACATGCGACTAAATAAAAAAAAGTGTGTCTTTGGCATAGATAGTGGAAAACTTTTAGGGTTTATCATATCTCACAGAGGCATTGAGGTTGACACAAAGAAAATTGATGCTATAATCAACATGGCACCTCCTAGAAACATTTCACAATTGCACACTTTACAAGGAAGAATTCAAGCCATCCGTTGTTTTGTCACCTCTTTAGCTGATCAAATGTTACCTTTCACACATCTCCTAAAAAGGATGTGCATTTTTATTGGAATGAGGATTGTAAATAAGCCTTTGATATTTTGAAGGAATACCTTGCAACTTCACCCGTTTTACAACCCGCTATTCCAAACAAACCATTCATCCTTTATATAGCCACATCTGCCCATTCTCTTGCAACATTATTGGATTAACAAGATGATAATGGTAAAATAAATCCTATTTATTACATTAGTCGAACTCTAATAGATCATGAAACATGATACACACCAATCTAAAAACAATGTTTGGCTCTTGTATTCGCTACTAGTAAGTTGTGACACTATTTACTAAATGCAAAAATACAAGTCATGACAAAATTTGATCCTCTCAAACATCTTTTTAATAAAACAAACTTACTAGGATGTCTAGCTAAATGGGTAATGTTGTTGACTAAGTTTGACCTGAAGTTTGTTTCAAAAAAAGAAATCAAGGGTCAAGCCTTGACTGACCACTTAGCTAATGCTCCTTCTCCTTTAGCACTACCTAGCAATGACTCTTTTCTCGATGATAGTGTGTTGACAATAGAGGTTCCTACATGGGAATTATACTTTGATGGATCCAAGAGTAGAATAGGATTTGGTGCTAGGGTTATATTAATTCTTCCCATAGGAAAGCCTATTCCCTTGTCCTATCGATTAAATTTCCTATGTACGAATAACACAACTGAATATGAGGCGTTAATTGCTGGATTATGTGTTGCTTTAATCATGGGTGTCAAAGATATTAAGATCTTTAGTGATTCACAATTAGTGATCAAACAAATAAACGAAGTCTATCAAGCTAAACATGACAAATTATCAAAATATAAGGATCTCACAATGACCTTGTTGGCACAATTTGAATCATTCACCATTGATAACATCCCACAAAAAGATAATCAGCATGCAGATGCAATGACGAGTGTTGCTTCTCTTATATCACCCCAAGATCCTTCAAAGGACGTTACGTTCATTGTTCATCCAATCATGAAACCCTCAATCAATGATAAATCTGAAGACGTGTTAACAACAATCAAGGATAACTTGAGTGAATGGTATGATGCCATATATACTTATTTAAAAGATGGTACCATTCTTGAGCCTACAACAAACAACACTCGAACTCATTTAAAACAACTAGCAACCAAGTACATCATCCTTGCCGATATGTTATATAGAATATCCTTTGATGGCATTTTACTTAGATGTCTTAGGGATTCTAAAATCAGTATGACACTCAAACTGGCTCATGTAGGCACCTGTGGAGGTCATTTTGGAGGAAATACCTTAGTGCAAAAGATCCTTCGTATGGGATACTACTGGAAAAATATGGAAAAATATTGTTATGCATATGTCAAGCGATGTCACAAATGTCAAGAACACAACAATTTGATTCATGCTCCTACTTTTGAGCTTCATGCCCAAATTCCTATTTGGTCGTTCTCCATATGGGGATTGGATCTAATTGGAAAATCTCACCATCGTCTTCTGCTAGACATACGTTTATTATTACCACAACTGATTATTTTACCAAATGGGTAGAAACTATTCCTCTTCGATCCACCACTACTGATGTGATATGTCATTTCATATTGAAACACATTATTGCTCAGTTTGGACTCCCTTTCGCATTAATTTTAGACAATGGAATGCCATTTAAAAACAATGATGTGAAGAAGTTCCTAGAAACATTTCATATTCAACATCACTTTTCAACACCGTACTACCCAAAATCCAATGGTCAAGCTGAAAGTACTAATAATATTCTCAAATAAATCCTCAAGAAAATTATTAACCAACATTACAAAGATTGGCACACACAATTACAATATGCGCTATGGGCCTATCAAACAAGTGTTTCATCATCTATGAGAACTACACCTTACAACCTTATTTATGGTGCCAAGGCAATCATGCCCTTGGAGTTAGAAATCCTAACATTAAGGATTTTTCATCAAGGTCTTGTCGATAATGACACCTATAAGGAACAAAGATTACACCAGCTTGAAATGCTTGATGAATAGCACATTAACGCTCTCGAGCATCTCCAAGCCTACACTAAGCAATTACAACATAAACATAATATTTATGTCATCCCTTAGACATTTAATAAGGGTGATTTAGTCTTATATGAAAATCAACAAAACACTACTATAGACTACACTGAAAAAGGAAAATTTAGCCCTAATTAGTTAGGACCGTATATGATCAATTCAAATTATGGATCTGACACTTACACATTAACCGAGCTCGATGGTACACCCCTCAAAGATCCTATCAATGCCACACATATGCATAGGTATTATTTCTAGTCCCTTTGAATGGTATGAATGGTAAAACAATGTTGTTAGAGCTATCAGATTATATCCTATATGCTTTCACATTGCTTTGTTCTAAACAACCAGTTATGTGTGTGTCTTGAGCACTAAGGTAATTATTTAATAATTACTTTAGGTTTCATACTATTCAAATTCATTTTGTGTGTTATGTTAAGTTAGAACATAGGTACCTTTAATTTAGCATAACATACTCCATCACCATGTTGTATGTAAAAGAAACTGTAGCAAGTTTTAATTAGATCACATAAGCTTTGATAAATCATGAAGACATTAATTATGTAATCTTCCAAAGGTTATTTAATTAATCACATTGTCATTTAACATTCAAACAAACTAGGACAAGTAATAAAACATCAAATGATCATATATATATATATATATCAAAAGGTTTTATGTACATGTCATCAAAATATACAATATCATTGAGGTCTGTGGGTTCCAGACCCCTCAGGATTTGGTACTCATGTTGATCAGGTAACAGGATGTTAGGAGACAGTCGTATGTGATCGTGATCATGATTCGTCGAATCTAAGATCAAACTCTAAGCCTCGTATCTGTCCTAGGGCCTCCCAATGTTCCCCTGCTATTTGATCCCTCTCCGCCTGTAGTTGAGCTACCTCTGCCTCTAGTCTCTCAACCTTTGCTGGGGTTTAGGATGACTGTGCCTTTGCTGCAGTCTCGGCTCGATGGAATCGTCTCCTCAAACTCTCATATGCTGCCCGTAATCTCGTGAATGGTCTAAGTGACTCTGTGTCCTCATCCATAATGGGTGGGGGCACATAATCTGAGTCCATCTCCTCCTCATTGATAGATGCTGGCACTATCTCTGTAGCTGTTTGATGGTAGAGATCCTGCCAATCTATTGTAGCTCTTGCAAGGCAGAAACAATCCATAATTAGTACACATCATGATATATATATATATATATAAATAAACAAAAGCACAAAGTACATGCATAAATACGATATCATCACCTATATCTTTGGTAGGATGAGAAATATCAACCTCATCTTGTGTAGGGGGCATGGAAGATGTGCTAGCCTCTCCACGACTATGGGGACTAATTCCTGCTATAGCTACTGCTCGTGATCTAGTCATATGAATGGTGAGGGATCTCCCTACTCGTGTCGATCCTCAGCTACTGCCTCATCATGCTCACTCGGGAGTGGTTCCTCCTCCTGGTCCTCATCCTCGTCCTCTCCCTCCTAGCCATCATAGTCAAGATATGCATCCTCATCATACTCCTCATCAATGACATAAGTAAATATGTTTACAGCTCTATACCGTGTCTCCTCGGCCCTGTCCTCTCTATCATCTCCCTCATCTGGAAATGGTCCTGCATCACATATAGGCTCATCAATCAGATATACATGAGTTGTTCGTGATACTATCCACCATTCCTCATAATCCCATGTGGCACCAATGTCAGTTGCGTCAGATACTGGAGGCTGATCGTGATCTAAGTAATCAGAGTTGCTCTTGACAACATGGTCTAAACTGAGCTGTACTGTATCACCTAGTCTCCAGGCACTCTGCACTGATCTCCTGAAAAAGGGTCGTGCCCTAGGTGACCTTTGAATTTGTCCAAACTATCACATGGCTCTATCATAGTAGAAGGGATGTACTATGTGGTCATGTCGGTCGACCCAAAATCTATCTAACTATAGTCTCCTCAACTGCCTTGTGTGATCTAACCATTGCAATGTCAGCTGATAAGGTCTCCATAAGATCTCATCCTCCTCTAGTCGGTCAAATATTACTCTCCAAAAGTGTAAATCCATGTTCTGCCACAACCGCTGTAGAGGATAGCTAAAGGCCTGAGGATACCCAATTGCTATTGGACATGGGAAGCCGATGGGTCTGGTACATGTGATATGCTTGAGGCACCAAACCTATAGATAGTGTACCATACTTTCCACCTCCCAAAAAATGAACCAACCAAGATCATAATATAAATGCGCTAGGATACAACACCCCTAGGTGTATATTGTCTGGTGCTCTGCCATCCCACGTATCAGATGAACTAGTCCTCCCTCAAGGTGCGCTGCCCACCCATCTAGGATGAGTACTAGGTCTACTATGTGCATCATGATTTGTCTCACAATTGGGGCTTGTGAATACAACATCATTGCCAGATCAATCCGCCCTCTCACCCACTCATCGTGCACTGGCCCATCCAGACAATACTGCATATCAAACTTTTTCTCATAGAAGGTATGATCTCTCTGGAAGCATACCCGCTCCCCCCAAATAGGAACTTGGAGAGGATACGATGGACATCCTCTAGAGTAATCATCATCTCCCTAGTTGGAAGGTGAAATGTACACGTGTCTGCATCCCAGCACTCACATAGCGCCATCAACATAACATCATGGTACCTCATGGGGGGCATGAGGTACGCCTAGTATATACCCATAGCCTACAGGTGATTTGTTTTCTCTATTGTAAGTGCTGGGGCTAAATCTCTCAGAAAACATAGTTTCCTACCCCTAGACGCTGACTCGAACAGGTGGGTACCTATCAAAAACACAAAAATATGCTCTATAAACCATATAACATCTTTAATTTTTACTTTATTCATCATGCAAGTGTACTAAAGTTATTCTAGTGTGCTTTCCTAATGACCCTAGACACTTTAGAACCCTTTTGGAACACTTTGTGAAGAAATAAGACACTTTGCGAAAAAGTGGGACACTTTGCGAACAAAAGGGACACTTTGCGAACAAAAGGGACACTTTGCAAACAAATGGGACACTTCGCAAAAAAAGGGGATACTTTGTGAACATTTTTTCCAAGATCCTAAAATAACCTAGAAATGTATAAAAATCATTAAATAATTGCATAATCACAAAGCGAAGGTAGCAGAATCGACTCACCTCGTGATGACGTTGCATGCATGCCACCTGGTGCCGTAGCACATCCAGTCTCTCAGGTTCATAGCCTTGTCTACTCGACATATTTCACTATTCTCTTGTCACTCTCAAGCTACAAGAAGGTAAAATGACAAAGTAAGTGACAAATTACTTCACTTTTAACTCTTGTAACTCTTTTCAATCTTATGTATGAAATTAGGGTTTTTACTATCTTAGAGTTAATAAAGTGCTGGGTAAAAGCACAATAGTGTGTCACATTTTTGGACAAATAAATGGTTCCGAGCGAACTATTTTTGACTGAAATATTTTAGGCCGAGTCGCTTTCGACCGAAACCATGTGTCGCCGACGTGGCAGACACATTTTCGGCCGAAAGTTACTCGGCTGAATACGACTGGAAAAACACATGGAAAAAGTGAGTGTAAGTGAGCATATGTGGTATTTATGGTTTGAAAATATTAAGCCATTTTTTTCCGAGTATGTTTTGGCCAAAACATACTCGAGCGAAACCCTCTCGGCCGAGAATGTCTAGTTGGCATCCTACATGGCAGGCAACTCATCATTTTTTAGAATTTTTTGAAACATTCAGCTTTAGCAGAATATTTCTCTAGTCAAAATGATCTTTCTGAAAAAGTAAAAATACCCTTTTGTAGAGCTCGGAGTGGAGAATCTAAATATATATTTTTTATAATATTTTGATTAGTTTTAATATAATTTATTTTTAAAATAATGCAAGTAGGTTTTAAAAATAAAAAAAGAGGTTGATTAGAAATTAAAAAAAAGATAGTAAAACTTATTAAAAAATATAAATCTTATATGGGGCACAAGAGGAGAGAGTCTTCTTCAAAAGGGTATATTTTGTTTTAAAAAATGATTAAAAAAATTGAAAATAGTTGACGGCCCGTGAAAACTGTCAAATTTTGACATGTCTAACTTTAAAACGTTATTAAGAGAAAAATATACATCAAAATGTGATTTTATTTTTTCCATGCTCAAGATATTGAAGTTACCTATTTGTAGAAAAAAAATAGGGAGAAATGATTTTTTTTCCAATTTGTTTCTTGCTGGTCCATGAAGTCACTCTTTTATGAAATTTTCAACATTCCAAAATTTGTCCTTAAATTGATAAAAATATAATGAATACAATTTTTTTTTAAATTTTAAAAATTACAGGAATAAACTACATCAAAATTTCTACATTTCATTAGTTTACACCATTTTGAAATTCAAAACATAAAGACCACTTTTATGTGGTTGAAGTTCAATTTTTTTTTTGTTGTTGGTCGATTCTTTTATAAAGTGTGACACAGGTTTGTGTTTTTACCCTGCTTCTTATTCAAAACAACATAACAGGTGCTAGTGAACTTCATTTTCAACACCGTTTGATGTGTTGGAATCGTGATTCCGCACCCGACATCATCAATCGTCTATCGTTATGTGGCATGGTACTTGGATATGTCCTATGATACGATTTTCCTTATTTTATGTGGCTAGTTTGCTACATTGATTCCACCTCCGTAAAGAAAGCAGAATCAAGGGGGGGCATACATCTACCCTTGAATTTGATTTCTAGAAATTGCATAAGAGGATTTTTGAACAACTAATGCATTCGTGTTGCAGGATGTGGTTCCTAATGTTGTGGTTTTGCAGATAACTACATAGGGGGCTTCATTCTCCCATCTTTTGAATAAGTATCCTTTTATGAAGTAAAGTGTATTGTTTAGAGTCCTTTAGCTTGCATATGCACATAAAGTCATATGGGTGCTAAAGTGGGGGCTAAATGTGTCACAAAAAAATGTATACTCTTGAAGAAAGAGGCAATTTTGCGCTTAATTTGGTCCTATTTTAGGCACCCTTGCATTAATCATCCTTTAAAACAACATTTATAGGCCCCTAAGACTCATTATTTTGGACCTTGAGGCTTATTCCACCCATAAATCATATAAATATTGACAAAAAACATTCAAATTATTCAAATTCTAGAAAACCCACCTCAAAAACCCCTGGTGGGACTAAGTCACCTAGGGTGGCGACTTAGTTCCTTTTAGGGGATTTATCAATTTTGAGTGGGAAAACAACCGACTTAATTCAAATTTCTTATGAATGTCAGCATGTGAGGTCTAAATAATGAATAATTAGGTCCGAGTGCCTATAAATATATGTTTTTAGGGCATTTTTCACATCATCTAGTCATTTTCAACAAACAAATTCAAGAGTCAAGTGTTGAATATCTTTCACAAGAAGATTCATTAGTCTATATACATTAAAGTTGAAGCTTTAAGGCAACAAGCTAGGGTTTTTGTAGGTATTCAAGCTCACTTTTTTTCCAAGATATTGCATTGTCAAGGGTTGATCATGGATGCCTATGGAGAATCATGGAGAAATATAGGTTGAGGAGATGCAACTAGCCATCAAATCAAGCCTAAGGACTTGTTTTCAAAGTGATTCCATCTTCCATTTTCTCTCTATTTTCAGCCTAAGGAAGGTTTGCATATTATTAAGATTCATTTCTAATGTGATTTAGGGTCTCTTGGAACGATTCTAGCATCATTCTAGTTTCATTTATGCATCTTATTCTTGCATGTTAGAATAGGGTTGCATCTTACTTCAGATTTCCTAGTCTTAGATACACTTAGGGCTAGTGTTTTATGCAGATTTCATTATCTCTTTCAAGGTTTAAATACCAAATAGGGGTTTGAACAAGGAAAAACCCCCATTAGAAACCAAATTATATTTTGTTTTGTAGGTATTCCCATAGATTTGGATCTAAATTTTAGTTGGAGAACAAAGTGTAGATCGAGGGCTTCCATTTCCACTTTCAGATTTTCAGAAAAGCCAAAGTGGACTAAGTCACCAATAGTAGCAACTTAGTCCCACTTCACATATTTGACAGAAGATTCTATAGATATGGATACCTATTTGGTTGAAACAGACTCTGGAGCAGATTCCCAGATCTGTGACTACGTCACCCAGCTTAGCGTAAGTGTCCTAGTTGGCCAAAAAATCAAATTTTTTAGAATTTCAGAGACATCTGTAGTCTTCATTTCAGCCTCTATCAGTTTCCAAGTGCATTCTTTCTGATTAGCCTTTTTATCTTGTTCTATATTGCATTTAATTTATCTTTCTACATATAACAATGTGTTTTCAAACATCTTGCATTTCTTAAGTTTTGCATTAATAATTCATTTCCTTTCTTAGTTCTTTGCATTTGGGGAATTCCATTTAGGCATATTTTAATCATATTAGCATTAGTATTGAGTGAACCCCCAAGTTTTTGTGGGTTACCTTTCTCCTTTTAGGTTTAAAACCCTAGAAGTGCAAGAGAGTGTCTACCTACAAAAATTTGTGGTTCAGAAAGGAAGGAAATTTTTTTAGGGATTGAGAATCAAGAGTAACATTTAAATTTGACTTGAAGTTAAGACAAGGCTTAGATTACATCCCTAAAGTCCAACATCTAAAACATAAAGTGTTTCATGAAAATATTTCAAGTCTTTATTTGTTGAAAATAAAGGATCAACAATGTGGTTTAAGGATTATTACACTATTTTTAAGGTGTACTACCAATATCCGAAACATGAAACTAGAATCATGAAAACCCTATGGAAAAAGGAAAAAGGAGGAAACGCGAGGCTCGACATGATGACATCATAAACACCATCAATTGACACACTTGGAGAAAACATGATTTGATAGGGTTAAAACAAAAAATAAAAACAAAGACAAAAACAAAACAACAAAAGGACAAAAAATAAGAAGACATGAAAAATAATGAATGAATAAAAAAAAAGAGACACAACCCAACTGAATCATAATGACAATTCCATGCAAGAACAAGTAAAACCAAAAAATATGAAATGAAAGTCCAAGTTTCGAGTCTACCTGAGAATTGTGAGGGAACAAATATGAGAACGAGTGTAAACAATAGTGAAGAATACACAAACCACTGTGAACTAGGAAGAGACAATCAATTATGCGACCAAAGACAAAGAATGAAGGAAATGTGATGAAAAGTGAGTCAAAAGCATGGAGGAGGTTCAATAAATTTATACAGCTCATTTCCCTCTCTGCTATTCCTCTTTTCTAGGACTCTCAATATGCTCAAAATTCCCCAAAAATCTGACCTAAATTCAGGGCAGTGCTTAAAATTAGTAATTAATGTTCAACTACCTACCTTTTTGAGTTTAAAACTCCTACTCATACTTTGCCTATACCATTCTTCATTGCTACTTCTCATTAAATGAGCTCACAGGTAGGTATTTTCTTCCCCAAAGTAAACAAAAAATAAATTTAAATTTTAAAATTTCTAATAGCTCACACGTAGCAACGGTTGAGGGAATAATAAAAAATATATATTTTTTTGATGTCCCTACATCAAACTATCGAGCTAGAAAAATTTGTGAGCCCCTTCTCACTGTATGAAACTCTATATTATTGTGGATTAATGATCTTGTTGTTGCGGGTCGAAAAATCTATCATCATGTGTTAATTGGAATGAATCCAACTTTGTTGGGATTATCCACGTTGCATCCTCCGTGGGTATACCTTTCCATTTCACTAAATATTCACTACCACTATCTTCATGTGCTCTGCCTCTTCTCATTCCACCTTCTATTGCATCCATTCTTTCTTTCACTCCTCTTAGAGTCTCTAATACCTTATCTACTCTTCCTACTACTTCTACAATTGCAACCTTTGCCATCCTTCTCCTTGGTGGCATATTTTTGCTCTAAATCTCCTTCTTTTCCTTTTCCTTCTTATTGTAGTATTCCTGACTGGAATAGCCCTTGTTGTAGGGACACACCCATAGTTTCAAATCATGGGGCTTCCTTCAATCTCAATCTCAAGTCACTATCTTCCTTCCCAGAGCTATAGTTGTGCTCTGATACTACGTTGATGACACCCACCTCCCTATAGATGCCTAATAACCCACTTGAGCAAGAGCTAACATGCAAAAAAGGGGAGGTTGTGTTGCTTTAAGAAACTTCAAAAAACCTCTACAAAGGTCTAAACGTTGGTTGCATGTCTAATAAAAGGTTTTAGAGGCATAAAATAAACAACAAAACAAATAACTATATTGTTGTAAAAAATAGATTGTTGTCGTGGGCAGCTGTAGTGATGGATGTAGGTGATTGTTCAAAATTTCAAAATCCTAAAATATTCTAAATTTGTAAACATAAATCAACACTTTCAAAACAAAAAATTCCACACACTTAACACACAAACATACTCTCAGTTTCAATAGTCAACAATCTTGAGGAGAATAATTAATATTCTTTTCATTAAATTCAGAACATAATAATAGATACAAACATTCTACACATTTACAATTACTGCAATAAATTTACACATCTTCTATCTTCCTGTTTTTCCTTTTTGTCTACTACAATTCAATTGATGTCCTTTGCTATTTTTATTACATTCCATTATGTCCCTTTTTTTCTTCTCCACTTAATGTTGTCTTGATCTTCTCTTTTGTCCCTCTTTTCTATTCCTCTTTTCCAACACTCCCAGTCTACTCAAAATTTCCCAAAAATACCACCTTAATTCAGGACAATGCTCAAAATCAGTAATTAATATTCAACTACTTGCCTTTTTTAGTTCAAAACTCCCACTCATACTTTTCCTATGCCATTCTTCATTTTCTTCTGCTTATTAAATGAGCTTACAGGTAGGTATTTGCTGCCCCAAAAAAAAAAATAAAAAAAAATAAAAATTTCTAATAGCTCTCACATGTGGTGGTGGTTGAGGGAATAATAAAAAAGAAAAAAATTTCAATGCCCCTACATCATAGGCCCAAAAAATATGGCATACCAATCTTGATGATATCGAAACTCTTACGAGCAACAAAAACACAAAGGGAAATAAAGAAAACAAAGAAGGAAAAGGAAAAAATAAAAAATAAAGAAGGAAAGGAAAGGGGGTCCCCATTTTACTAAAAAATAAAATGGGGTGTGGGTATAGGCACAACACATTCATTATTATACTTTGTAATAATTCATATTCCATTCACATTGACAATACAATTATAGGTTAGTCTCAATTCAAGTGCGTGTGTAGATTCAATCATTTTCTCTTGGTTGCATAAGAAATTAGTTGCTTTAATCTCTTGTTTGTGATAGGTGTTTTAGTTACAGGTGATTTTTGGGAGCTGTGGGGTTCACTATCAACTCCAACACAATAATTTGGTGGTAGGTAAACACAATCAATATTTCCATGGATGATAATGATATATATAAAATCTTAAACTAGGTATTATTTATTTCCTTTTAAATATACATGTCATTCTATCCTTATTCATCAATTTCATGAGATCTTTGATTAGTCCTATGAAGATATGCTTAGCATCACCTAATATGTCATGGTCTATAGTATTACTCTTGACCCTAACCCAAACTAATATAGAAAAAAATAGAAAAATGCATAATAAAGTCACTTTACTAATTCAAAAAGGAATTCCCAAAGTTAATAAAGGATAGGTTCATTGCACACATTAATTATTTCCATTGGATTAAATTTAAGGTCAAAATTTCCTAGAGGTACTTTGTATCTTTCACCTTCATTTTTGTACTCATTCTAGTGTCCATGTCCCTAGTCTCATTTAGGCATTATTTGACCCACTTTATGGTCTTTTAACTAATCATTTAAATGCAAAACACAAAGAAATAACTCTATGAACCCCTACTTAGTAATCCCTAAAATATTGAGCACATGATTCATTCGGGACACTAGCATTGGCTTATGCTCATGTTTAGGTTTAAATATTTGGTTTTGATACTCAATGGCCATTGTAACTATAATTATTCACATGTTTTAAACATACATATCACATTTACCCACAAACCTTTTTTCTCATTTTTTAGGTTAATACTTGAATGTCTCATAATCTCACTCTAGTATTCATCCATTTCACTCTTAAGCCAAATCAAGTGATCAAGGAAATTTTATGTTATGAAAAGTTGCAAGTTGAAGGTTTAAAAATTATAGATTAGAATCTCATTGTGCCACTAAAGCCATATGTTTTCTTTTAATATTTTATCCCTCTCTATTTTCTCTCTTCATCGTCATATCTTCCTTTTTGGGAATTTTTTATCCACTTCTCACCCCCTTGTGAAACCATAGCCAAAAACTATTTTCCATAACCATCATGATGTAGATCTAGAGATCTTTCCCATCCCTAACATTTTTATTTTCCTATTTCTATGATCCCTAATGCCACTTGTCCTCCATCAAAATTTCACCCAATAATAAATTTTGTAACTCCTTAGGGTTTGCATTCTATGCATTATTTCTTTACATACATCATCATTTCCATTGACACTAAGGTCTACACAGTCTAAGTTTTCCCCTGTGATGTTGAGGCTAAAAGAAGATGTAGAGGGGACTAATTAAAGTAGTCTCATAAAGTCATACAACTTATTTGTATTTTCTAAACTTTAATCGAATAGATCTTTGTCTTGACATATAAGGGTGACCCCATAATAGTGTGTTCCAGTTTTTGGCCAAAGTGGAACATTGAAATCAACATTTTCACCAATTTTTTTCTTTCTGACACCTATCACAACTAAATTGTTAAGAATTTGAAGATGATGTGAACTAATGGTCTTTGAGATTTTGTTTTTAGATTATAAATATATATTTTAAATTTTAAAAAATAATTTAAGTTTTTTTTACGTAACTTTAATTAACTTATTTTTATAGTTAACAATATTTTTAAAAAGTGAAATTGCTACCAATTTATTTGGTCTTAATATGATAGATTGAGGCTTTGGATGTGCTCACGGGAGATGAAAATACATCTTCCTCGTGTCTATGCTCTAGAGCCCTTTTTCACCTTGGCTACTATACTCTTCATTCTTTTTTCTTATCTACATTCATGTCCTTTATTCTCATTGCCGTTGGTTTGGTCTAGCATGTAGTTGTTGTGTCATGTTTGCTTGATATTTTGTCATTTTTTGAATTAGATTTTGTGGGAAGTTTGGGAGGGTTGGGTACTTCCTAGGGTTTTGTTGTAAATATGGTTTCCATTACACCAAAAGATCAACCAGTTAATGCCTGATACAACTGCCAGAGTTAATGAATCTACAGGAGGCAGTTAAGCCATGTCACAAACCTGAGTGCTATGATGCACAACACAAAGAGACCAAGGGTGCACACCTTGCAACAATACCCCTAGTGCAAGTGAGGGGTTCAAACCCATGACCCAGGATCTGATACCAATTTTTGTACAGATAATTTCCATTGCACCAAAAGATCGACCTGTTAATGCCTAATGCAACTGCTAGAGTTAATGAATCCATGAGAGGTAGTTAATCCATGTCACAAACCCGAGCATTACGTTGCACAATACAAGGAGACCAAGGGAACATACCTTGCAATAGGTTTTGGTCACCTTCTCATGTAGAAGTGATATTGCATCTGTGTGATGGTTTATGGAAGTGGATTCTATGGATGAGGGTGGGGAATCCATTAAAGGTCATAATGAAGATTGTAAAATGTTCAAAGAATCTCTGCAATTAGAGGAACCAAAAATGTCATGTCCAAAAGTTGGTTTCAATGTGGGAGTCAGAGATAATAGTGGAAGGGATGGGGGCCCAGAAGGAGGTAGGGAAAGATGAGAGCTCAAAGGAGGTAAGGACCCATTGCCACCTAGGGTTCTAAGGCTTAGCCCAAATGAGGAAATGGTTAATGTAATTAGGAAAGAAGAAAATATATTAAGAAATACTATTAATTTTCTTTCTTGCATGGATGTAAATAATCTTCCTACCTATATTTTTTTGATAACCTACTTAACTCTATTTGGGGAAAGAAGCTAGGTATTCATATCACTTTATGTAGAATGATAGAAAGATACTTGTTAATAATTTTCTTGAAAAACAATAATATGCAGAAAAAGGGTTCTTGAAAAAGATTTTTGGAGTATTGGTAAGTCTTTGTTTAAAGCCATTGCCTGGTCACCCGAGGTGACCCATAATGAAATAATGTTTTACTTGGTGCCAAGGTGGGTTAGTGTCAAAAATATTCAACCACAATTGTGGTTTATGTTGCCTCAAAATTTTAAATCTATTGGAATTTTTTTACAAATTGAAAAATCTAGGGTTATGTTGCCTCATTTGGATGCTAGAATGCTTGTCTCCTTTCATACTAGGGTAGAAATATCAGATGCTATAAAATTTGAATTTGATGGTAATTTATATAAGCATGAAATGGAAAACCTGGGAGGCTTGAATTCTTTCTTTTTGTGTAAAACTGATGGGCACCAAAAAGGGATTGCTCGAGACTAGCCAACAAAAAACAATAGCAAACCTTCTAGGGTTACCTTCAATAATCAAAATGAACAGAAGTACCCTATGGAGAAGTATGCAAATATTGAATCTATTGATAAAAATAATACCCTAAATACATATGAGGGAGGAAGTCTTAACTTTGAACCCATGCCCCACCATGAAGAGAATGAGCAGATTGAGATAAACTAAGAACAAGAAAAGGATAAAAATGCTTACTTGACTCTTCCAAAATTAAGAATGATTTTAGAGTTGAATACATACCTATCCCCCCTCTGGAGGAGGAACTTGAATTTCATAAGAGTGTGGAAGTTGTGAATGGAAACTAGGTAGTTTTCACTCACAAGGAGGGGAAGGCCTTGGACTTGAGGAAGAAAAATTCACAAGAGATTATGCTAGATAGACTAGACCCCAGACCCCATTGAGGTTGGAAATTTTTTCGACTCAGATGGGATTCCATATGATGAATAATATAGGAAGGTAAATAGAAATATGAATTGTTTTAATCCCTTGTTTCAATAAGTCAATAGTGAACCTAAGTCTGGAAATAAAATCCATCCTAAAGATGATGAGTGATAAAAGGGAAAAGAGGTGAGAAGAACTAGAAGCTCACAAAAACTTGGTAAAAAAGGAAAGGGTGAGGGTATCCCATCCTATTTTGATAGGTTATATAAGAATCGGAGGAACCCCAAACACTAACTGATAAATGAAGATAAATTGTATTAGTTGGAACATTAGGGGTGTTGAATCCCCTAATAGAAAATACGTCTTGAGAGCCTTTTGTGTCAAGAAAAAGTACTTGGATTGCCTTCTTTTGCAAGAAGTGAAGGTTGTTTAATTTTAGTTGCATAATGGCTTAAGGTTCAGTTGGAAGCATGCTGTTGCTTTTACCACAAATCATTAGAGAGGTAAAGGTGGTAGTGCAATTCAAATTAGGCCAAATAGAATCCCTTCATCACTAAAAAATGGTTGCTCCACTTGTAATAGGTACTGTTGGGTAACATTTAAAAGAAATGGTTACAAATTTGGTATCTGCTTAATGTATGCACCAAATGACTATAGGGAAAGAATTGAAGTCTAGAGATGGTGTGTGAATAATCTTCCCAAAAACCCATAGATATTCAGAGGGGATTTCAATATGGTAGAATGTAAAGAGGACAAGATTAGTGGGTTCCCTTGGGGATGGAAAGGTAATGAACAGTTTTATTGGAGTAGATTTAAAATCCTCCTAAACCTTTTGATCCATTAAAAGGTGTAGTGTAGGAAATTGTACTCCTTTCTAAGTGAGTACAATTTCACACTTAATTTGGGCCTATTTTAGTGATCTCAATTTATGCATTTTATCCTTCATAAATAGGCCCCTAAACCACTTTATTATGCATCCCAAGGCCTATTTTAAACATTTTCTGATATTACAAAAGACATTGAGTGAATGCATTTAATTAATTTAATGCCTTGAAATTAAAAAATCCTAGCAATTTAGGTCAGGACCCATTTTCCCTTAGGCGAATGGGTCCCCTTTAAGATCCCAAATTCAAAATTTAAACATGTTTTTGGCATCAATTTAAAGTCCTAGATTCAAGTTTTAAGTGTTGGCTTTTGGGGTTTAATAATTAGGAAATTAGAAAGGAATCCTATAAAGCCTAGTCTTTTAACCATTTTACACTAGGTTGAGAAAGAGATCAAGAAGTTATCCACAAGATTTGCATTCAAGGTCAAGGAGAACATTTAAGCAAGAAAAGTTGAAGTCTTGGAGCACTGTTTCAATTTTTTTGGTAGGTCTTCAAGCTCATTTTGTGAAGATTGATGCCTATGGTGGATTATGATGGATTCTAGGATTTGGGACATGAAACTAGCCATTTCCCTTGATCTAATGACTTGTTTCCTAGTGATCCCATCTTCTATCTTCATTCTACTAGCCACCTAAAGTGAGGTATAATAATATTTTTGATCTATTAGGGGATTTGACTTCTCCCCAACTAGGTCTTATGTTCATCATTGGAGTTAATTTCTAGGGATCTTATTCTAACACACTTGAATAGGGCTTCTTTGCATGTTAGCTCTTAACAATATTAGACACACTTTAGATTAGGGCTCACACACACTTTCAGATTCTAGATTTATATTTTCATCAAGGTTTAATTACCAAACTTGGGGTTTGGCTGAGGCAAACCCCCATACAAAAAAACCAATTTTTTTAGTTTTTGTAGGTACAAATCTAAAAACTAGGATTGAAAGGTACAAGCTGGAAGAGCAGATCAAGAGCTACAGGTCAAAATTTTGGATTTTTAGAAAATACTGGCAAGACCCATTCACCCTAGGGCGAATGAGTCTTAGCAAAACACTTAGTAGGATCTTTTTGTCATAGGTGCATAAAATCATAACTCTCTTAGATCTGCCAAAAAATTGTAGGTTCTACTAGATTAAGGTTTAAATTTGATGTTTCAAGTGTTACATTGCATAAATGGGTTTGTTTACTATTTTTAGTTTTTCTCCCAAAAGTGTTGTTCAGACTGATTTACCTTGTCCTAGGTCATAAGGAAAACAACAAGATCTCCATCAAGGTTGAATCACCTAAGGGTTGAAAGTCAATATTTCCCTAGGGGATCAACTAAGGAAGATAGGTGCATCATAGCCCCATTCCATTGTGATGAACCCATTTTTTGATGTTTCATTTTGGTGAACCCGATATTGTACATCAAAAATTCTAAAATTGGAGTCTATTCGAACCCTAGATCTAGGATTTGCATTAGTTTGCATTGCATTGCATTGCATTGCGTTAGTTTGCATCTCATTTAGGGTTGTTAAAATTGTATTACTTTGGATCTCATTTAGGGTTTTAGGTTTGCATTTTGCATCCTTTAAAATCTAAAAAAATAAAAAAATTACTTGCATAGTACATTGATTTTGCATAGTACTTGCATATTAGTGTATGTTCAATCATTCATATTCAATAATTGAGTCAAAGTTACATTTCAAAAAGTGTCATATTGTTCATCATTTTTCATTCATTGTACTTGCATTTGGACATCAAGATCTAGAAAATTTTGCCACTGAAACCATAGTTTGCCACTAGAAACAAGAAACCCTTGATGTAGGCCTTAGACTCTAATTTGAATTTTTAAAACCCCTGTGTTGAGACCCATTCTCCCTAGGGAAAGTCTGTCCCTATACAGGTGTCCTGCTAGATTTTTGGGTGCATTTTTATGTCTGTTTCTATATTCTATTTCTACAGTTACATTTGCATTTTGAAAATATGGAACAATCTGATTTGAATATTGAAAAAAGTTCTATTATTACAAATTTGGGGAAAATTGAAAACGTTATTTTTTGTTTCAGTATTAGATTATTGTAGATCTATGGCTGTTTGTTTCAACATCAAGCATTGAATTAGATAAGTTATTTTTCATTTTGCAAACATTAGAAACCATAAACTATCTCAAAACATTAAACAATAAACTACACATTAAATGGTCAACCTTGGAGAAAGCATAGTTATTTGATAATGTTAGATCTCTTTCTACAAGTTAACATATTCCTCAAGCCCTTTAGTAGTGATGAATTTGAAATGTTAGATGACGCCCTTGAGGATTTCATCTCACAAGGATCATCCACTAAGGCTTGTTCTAATAAAACAAAACAAAGAGAAGTTAATGCAATCACACCTCAACTTACCATTTACCCACCCTCACATCAACAAACACAAATTCAAACCAAACCCGTGCTTATCATATGGCCACCTAAATGTTGAACACCCATAATACTGCGAGGGGGGTGAATAAATATTCCTTTAAACCAATTAAACATAAGCCATATAATTATCAGACTAAATATAATTGCAATGATGAATGAAAGCATGAAGACATCCACAAAATCACATGAAACATGAACATCAATATTTTTATGTGGAAAACCAATAATGGGAAAAAACACGGTGAGGGTTAGCTCACAATATATTATATCCAGATATATGATATTACAAAAAGGCTCACTGCCAGGTGGACTCACTGTCCAAGTGAACTCACTGCCCATAGAGAAAAAGAAGGAAAAAAAAAGGGGTAGCTATACAACCTATTTGAACTAATACAATAACATCTATCATATGCTGGATTATAGTTCCAATGAAGTAAAAAATGATCACCACACTAATTTGAATCAATACTCTGCTATGTTCACAATCTGCTCAGTTCTGCTTCACACACAAGTAGGTGAACCACTATACATGTCATATATCTCTCACTACTCACATACAATTTGCTATCTCTTCATCATCTTATGCTTCTCATTTCATACACACATCCACACATAGACCACTACTCACTACTCACCAAATTTTTTTAAGTTAATCTCTTATATATATCCATATCATGTAACTTCAATTAGTTTAGCCTAATTAGAAGTAACACACAAAATTAAGTATTTCATCCTCAAAATTTTTTATCCACACTTCATGCCTTAATCTAAAATTCAATTTACATCAAGATAGGTCAGCATGGACCCCACATAAGATAAAGATACTTGCTTTTCCTCCACAAAACATCAAACATGTTAGGTCGGCCCAAAAATAAACCTAAACACAAAACCTTTATGTGTACATCAATTCACGAAACGTACGACCTCAAAGCTCAATCTTCCTTCGAATTCCCATTCAGTTGAAAACTATTATCTTGTCCTCATCATCACAAAACAAAATAATTATCCATGAAGAAATGTGAAATCTCCCACACTGATACACTATACAAAAAGTAACTATGATATACAAGGCTGAGCACTACCATTCATATCTTTCGGGAAACTTCACAGAATGTCACAAAATCTTGAATATAGCTACACCTGATGACCTAAAAACTATAGTTAGAATCACAGAGTGATATCTCCACTTGCGGTGGAGTATGGACCCAAAAAATGGTGCATTGAACCATAAAACTGCTAGAGGAAATACTTAGCCAATTTCTTGATAAGCCATACTTTCCAAACCAACTTGCACTGTTCAAATGTCTTCAAAAAATGCTTCCAAACTATGCTAGGATGATCATAACAATGTTGACATCAATGAAAACACTGGATCAAGCAATATATATACACTTCATGCTCATGTTTCCAAACTGCATCATCAATGACAAACTTCCAACTTCCAACACTAAAAAAATTGCTACCTCAAGGAACCATTTTGAATTATGCAAGGCAACTTACTAGTAACAATGTTTTGCAACAACCAAGCTACAACACCGTTGCTCATATGTATAACACAAGGAACAATAGACAACTAAAAACAATACCTACTTCATTACCATTGCCTCAACCAATTTTTCCTAGTGCTCCTCAATTGCCTTTGCACAATGGAAAGGAGTATGATCTCATCGAATAACTTAAAAAAACTCTTGCTAAGATTTCTTTATGGGACCTTATTCAAGCTTCACCTAATTACCATAGAATTATCCAAAATGATTTGCAATAAGTAGTTATACATCCTAGTGCGCAACCAAACAATATAACAACCCTTATTCAAGGTACAAATTCAATTAACATTGACATTATCTTTCACCAAGATGAGTTACCTCCATGGAAGTACACAAAAAAATGAGGCTTTCATGATAATGGTTGTCATTAACAAATGTGGAATAAAAAGGAATCTCATTGATAATGGTTCGACTCTTAATGTGTGTAGTGTGAACATCTTAGATAAGATTGGAGTGGACAAGGCTATGATTGAATCTGATTCTTTAGCTATTCATGGATTTGACAATATGGGAAAACAACCTTTGGGTGTGCTAACATTACCTATTAGAGTTAGAAAGGTTACATTACAAACTCCTATCCATGTGATGCCTCAAGATATCTCATATAATCTTCTTTTGGGTTGACCATGGATCCATGAGATGAATGGAGTAACTTCAACTCTTCATCATTTAGTGAAGTATGTCTACAACAACAAGGTATATACAATCAAGGTTGAATCTCACCCAGAAAGTTGTTTGCACATTGAGAAAGGCAAGGAAAGTCCTTTGAAAACATTGATACCAACTTCTAAAGAAGAGGACACAAGTTACACAACAAGCTTTGATGAAGTTGATTATGTCAACAAAAGATGCGTAAGATGAATCCTAAGATAGCTTTATTGGTTAAGGTTGAAATTGAAAAACTCCTAGAATCTGGATTTATTCTCCCTATTGATTATTCCCAATGGATATCAAACATTGTCGTAGTCGCAAAACCTGAAAATCATATTAGGAAGTGTACGAACTTTCATAACCTTAATAAAGCATCTTTAAAATACAATTTTCCCATTCCTAATATTGACATGATAGTGGATTCAACTGCAGACCATGATTTGTTGTCATTCATGGATGGTTTTTCAAGATATAATCAAATCTTTATCAACCCTCAAGATCAATACAAGACTTCATTTACTACACCTTGGGGAAGATTCTGCTGGGTTGTCATGCCTTTTGGATTAAAGAATTCAGTCACAACATATCAATGAGTTATGACATTGATATTTCATGATTATATACACAAAATCCTGGAAGATTATGTTGATGATATTCTAACCAAATCCTTAACTCACCAAGACAATGTTAAAATCCTTCAAAAGATCTTTGAGAGAATGCACAAGTACAACATGAGATTAAATCCAAAAAAATGTGTCTTTGGTGTGGATAGTGGAAAACTGTTAGGTTTTATAGTATCCCATAGAGGCATTGAGGTGTAAATGAAGAAAATTGATGCTATCATTAACATGCCACCTCCAAATAACATTTCTCAGTTATGTAATTTACAAGGAAGAATTCAAGCTATCCGCCGTTTTGTGGCATCTTTGGCAGATCAAACATTACCTTTTACATAACTTCTTAAGAAAGAGTCACAATTTAAATGGAATGAGTATTGTAAACAAGCTTTTAAAAGTTTGAAAGAGTACCTCACTACCCCTCCTATTTTACAACCCACCATACAAGAAAAACCATTTATCCTTTATATATCAACATCAGCCCATGCTTTAGCAGTGTTGTTGGCTCAAAAAGATAATAATGGTAAAGAATATCCTATTTATTGTATTAGACAAACCCTAATTGATTATGAAACTCAATACACAATGATAGAAAAATAATGTTTGGCTCTGGTGTTTGCTACTAGAAAATTAAGACATTATCTACTAAATTTAGAAATTCATGTGGTTACAAAGTTTGATCCTATAAAACATCTTTTTGCTAAAACAAACTTATCAAGATGCTTAGCTAAATGGGTTATGTTGTTAATTGAGTTTGATCTTAAATTTTTCTAGATCAAAAGGCAATCAAAGGACAAGCCTTAACCAACCATTTAGCTGATGCCCCTTCTCCATTAACATTACCTAACATAGACTCATTCCCTGATGAAAGTGTGTTGACTATAAAAAAGGAAACATAGGAATTGTACTTCGAAGGTTCTAAGTGTTGAACTGGCTCTAGAGCAGAGGTTATAATAATTCTGCCTTCAGGAAATCCTATTCCCTTATCTTACAATCTAAACTTCCTATGTACAAATAACACTGCAGAGTATGAAGCCTTGATTGTTGGAATACATGCAATATTATCCTTAGGTGTTCAACACATTTCCATATTTGGTGATTCTCAATTGGTCATCAAGCAAATAAATAGATCCTATCAAGCAAAACATGAAAAACTAGTTCAATATAAAAAAATCATGATGACATTGTTGTAATGATTTGAATCCTATACCATTGATAGTATTCCTCGAAAGGATAATCGACATGTAGACACAATGGAAAGTACTGCTTCCCTTGTATCTCATGATGATCATTCTATGGATTTTACATTTGTCGTCCACACAATTCTAAAACCATCAATAGATGACAAAGTGAAAGAAGCATTAGTGACAACTATTGAAGACTCTACTAAATGGTACACACAAATATTCAACTACTTAAAAGAGGGTACCTTTCCTGAACCAACCACTAAGAACACTATAGCTCATATTTGAAAGCTTGCTACTCGATATGTCATCCTAGCAGATGTTTTATATAGATGATCCTTTGATGGTATTTTTCTTAGATGTCTTAAACAATCGGAAATCCCTATAGCCCTTGAGGAAGCTCATGCTAGTGCTTATGGGGGACATTTTGGAGGAAGATCATTAGTTCAAAAATTAATCCACATGGGATATTATTGGAGACATATGGAACAACATTGTTTCAAGTATGTTAAGAAATTTCACAAATGTCAAGAACACAAAAATTTGATCCATGCTCCCGCTTTCGAACTTCGTGCCCAAGTTCATATTTGGCCATTTTTGGTCTTGGGTTAGGATCTCATCAGAAATATATCTCCTCCCTCTTCTTTGGGACACACGTTCATAATTACCATAATAGATTATTTCACAAAATGGGTAGAAGTCACCCCTCTCTACTCCACAACAACTGACGCAATTTTTCATTTCATATTGGAACACATCATTGCTCGCTTTGGCCTTCCTTCCACATTGGTTTCAGAAAATGGAACCCCATTTAAGAACAATGATGTGAAGAAGTTCTTGGAAACATTCCACATTCAACACCTTACTACCCACAATCTAATGGTCAAGACAAATCAACTAATAAAACTCTTGAAAAATTCTTGAGAAGAACAGTAAGAAAACACAACAAGGATTAAAACACTTAATTATCTTATTCATCATGGGCTTATCACACTAGTATTCAAACACCTATAGGAAACACACCTTATAACCTTGCTTATGGTGCTGATGCAATAATTCCTTTAGAGTTAGAAATCCCTTCACTAATGATTTTGTTAGAGGGCTTATTAATGAAACCATGTATAAAGAAAAATGATTAGAAGAACTTGAAATGCATGATGAACAAAACATTAATGCTCTTGAGCATCTTCAAGCCCATTCCAAAAGAATGCAATGTAGTTACAATAATAATGTCATTCCCCGCTCATTTAACAAAGGTGATTTTGTGTTATATGAGAATCAACGTAATGTTAATGCCACCCTGGGTGAAAAAGGAAAATTTAGTCCGAATTGGTTAGGACCTTATGTAATTGATGAAAGCTATGGGTCTGGTGCATATACATTAACAAAAATAGATGGAACACCTCTCAAAGAACCTATCAACCCTGTGCATCTACGCAGATATTACATTTAGAATTTCCTTTGTATAGTATGCGTATTAAAGCATGTTGTTAGATTTAGTAGATAGTTTTCTATTTTATCTCGCATTGCTTCATTCTTGACAAACATTCCTTGTGTGTCTTGAATTATGTAGAGTAATTGTTTATTATGTTGAATTATTACTTTATTATTGCATACTATTCAAATATCAAGTGTGTTGTGTTGAATTAGATCATTACATGTATTTAATTTCTTAATTAGATTTTAAGTGTATTTTGGTTTAACACAAAACACTGAATCAAAAAATGTAGTATCTAATATAAACTTATTGTTTAGGTTAGGTCACATTAAAACCTAGATCATGGATACGTTTATTAAATACTCTTGTAAAATATTACTTAATAGATCACATTTCCATCTAAATCAAAACAAACATAAAATGCTCATATATATCATGAAAGGTTTATATACATCCATCTTAGATACAATAATTTTAGTGAGGCCTATGACTCCCAGAATCCTCAGGGCCTGGGGGTGGTGCTCATCACGAGATGGTGGACCGTGATCTAGTAATATAGCTCATCTACTCTTGTAGGCCCCATGCTTCACCTAATGCGATCCCCTCCTGTACCATGGCCACCACACACCCCTAATCAATGTGATCTCTCTTAGCCTGTAGTCTAGTGATCTCCCTCAACAACCTGATGAGTTTTGATCTATGAAGGATTGTGCCTCACAATTGGTCAGAACCTGAGAAGCTCATAATTCCTCATATGCAGTATGTAGCTATGCAAGCTTGCCTCTTTCTCACTCCTCCCCAGTATCATATAGATCAGTGTACCTTGTGGCTACCTCGTACGTAGTCCTCCATGTCACTAAGGGCTTGAAGAGGTTAGCATGTCACCCCACGCTAGGTGGTGGAATATGCTCCACCTGTATGTCTAGAGCTGGGGGCAAGGAAGAGGCCATATCTATAGTGAATCAATGGAAGAGGTCTCACCACTCTCACATACACACTACATGAAGAAAAAAATAAGGAACATCAGAACATACCATGATATATATATACACGTAACCTTAAAAACATAATAATAAAAACACATAATAGCATATCATTACCTCCAACCCACCACTTGGGGTCTTGGTGTGGGACAATGGGCCCCTTATGTGCAAGAAGTGTGGAAGGTACAGTACCACTGGCCTCCCCACACTCATGAATGTTGATAACTCTAGCAGCTGCTGACTATGCCTGGGTGACTCATGAATGAGGTACATATCTCTCCTCAGGGGTATCCATGGCCTCATCTAGCTCATCATAATCATCACTCATTAGCTCTAGATCCTCATCAACCTCATCCTCTAAGTCATCTACTTTTTTCTCCTCTACGTCTCCATCGACCACCTCCTCTCTCTCATCTCCCTAACTTGAAAGGAGTCCAACAAATCCTACGGGATGATCATAAGGGAAGATGTGCATTGGTCGAGCCCTCACCCACCAATGCTCATAGGCTATAGTGGTTCCTACATCATCCAAGTTCTATTTCAAGGGCACATCATGGTCCTCGTCATCTGAGTCACTAAATTCAACATCATTCACCATGGGATGCCGAATGTCTCTAGGTCTAGAGCCACTCCGTGCTGATATCATGTATGTGGGTCATGGCCTCGGTGGTATTTGGGTCTGCCCAAACTATCTCATCACCCAATAATTAATAAAATGACATCACTATATAGTCATTTTAACGCAATAGGAGCCTATCTTTCTGCATCCTGACATGCTGATGCGTATGATCTGGCCACTGAGGTATAGTGAGGTTGGGTCTCCATTCTACCTCCTCCTCCTCCTCTAGATAATCGAACTAAATCTGCCAATATAGCAATTCTCCAACCTCCTAGGCCTATCTCATAGTATAGTCTCATAGTATAGTTGAAAGATCACGGGTACTGCAAGGCCACTACTATGGGATAACTTTTAGGCCTAGTACATGTGATATGCTTGAAGGCCCACACCTACAGAAGTGTACAATGTACTATACTATCCAACACTCTATACACAAACTGCCCGAGATCATAGTAAAGGTGAGCTAGAATATTGCGACCCCATGCATACACGATCTAATGAAAATCCATCTTGCATATAGTGTGAACGAGGCCGCCATCTAGGTGTGCACCTTTCCCATTAGGAACAAGATCCAATGCCATAATAACAACCATGATCTGCTGCATCAATAGTGAGTGTGCATGCAGGAGCCACTTAAGCTCCACACGTGCCTTGATCTTTGCTGGTGTAATGGGCTAACCAATACAATACTCAATATCATGATGCATCTATGTGTGTGAGTGGTCCTCCTTAATGTGGACAGTCTCACCTTGGATGGGTAGTTTGAAGATACAAAGAATATCCTCAAGTGTCATCGTCATCTCTTAGGATGGTAGATGGAATGTGGAAGTATCTACATCCCATCTCTCCACTAGTTCCATCACCATGGCATCATGGTATCTCATCAGTGGCATAGTATAGATCTAGAACAATCTAGTCTCACATAAAGTATCTATCTCCTCCATGGTCAGCTGGGTAACCTGCTCCCAGAGAAATGTGAATAGTCTACCTCCTAATCACTGACATGCTCAAGGTGGAACCTAGAAAATAAGAAAGAATTCATCAATAATAGACATAAAAATAATTACCAATCAATTAAAAATAACCTAAATTTTCTCTAGGACACTTGGGCTAATTTTGGATGGGGGTCCTAGACGCTTTAGCCATTTTGGGACACTTTGTGAAAAAAATAGGATGCTTTGCAATATTTTTTGATGGGGTCCTAAAACCTCCTAGAAATGCGAAAAAAATTATATAAAAGTAAAAATGCAAAGATAAAATAGAGAAAAATGGACTCACAGTATCTTGAAGCACACCATATGCCACCTCGTCTCTCAAAACGGTTAGCCTAGGAGGCTCGTATAGGCATCGACTTGGCATTTTCACTCACTTTGCAACAAGGTAAATTCTCAAAATGTAAATGTCAAAATGATAGCTAGAAATGTCATTTTCACTCATATATACTACACTATATTAAAGAAAACATATTTTATCCTAAGTACATTTCATTCAAATCAGTATATTGAGGGCTAGAGAACTACATTTTCGATGTCTTTTGTTGCATTAGATTCATGGTTCCATCCCTAATCTTATTTAATGCCTATCAATATGTGGTGTTGTAGACTCAATACCCTATTCTAAGTGTTCACATAATCAAGTAAAGAAATTCGATGTGGTCAGTTTTCTACCCCGATTCCACCTCCATAAAGCAAGTGGAATCAGGAGGCATACATCTACCCTCAAATTCAATTCTTTGTAGAAGTTTGATTTTGGAAGAACTAACAAATCAAATTTGCAGGATGAGGTTCCTAACATTGTGGTTTTGTAGTTGACTATGGTGGAGACTTCATTCTCCCTGTTTGCAAAAAATACAAGTGAGTATCCTTTTTATAGTATGATCTAATTCCTTTAGCTTGCATATTCATGTAGTGTCATATGGCCACTAAAGTGGGGGCTAAATGTAGTGTAGAAAATTGTACTCCTTTCTAAGTGATAGTACAATTTCACACTTAATTTGGACCTATTTTAGTGACCTCAATTTTATGCATTTTATCCTTCATAAATAGGCCCCTAAACTCCTTTATTATGCATCCCAAGGCCTAATTTAAACATTTTTTGACATTACAAAAGGCATTGAGCAAATGTATTTAATTAATTTAATGCCCTAAAATTAAAAAAATATTGGCAATTTAGGTTAGGACCTATTCACCCTTTGGCGAATGGGTTCCCTTTAAGATCCCAAATGAAAATTTAAACATGTTTTTGGCATAATTTTAAATTCCTAAATTCAAGTTTTAAGTGTTAGCTTTTGGGATTTAATAATTGAGAAATTAGAAAGGAAGCCTATAAAGCCTAGTCTTTTAACCATTTTACACTAGGTTGAGAAATATATCAAAAAGTTATCCACAAGATTTGCATTCAAGGTCAAGCAGAACATTCAAGCAAGCAAAGTTGAAGTCTTGGAGCAACATTTTAATTGTTTTTGTAGGTCTTCAAGCTCATTTTGTGAAGATTGATCAAACAATTTTCATGATTGAAGATTGATGCCTATGGTGGATCATGATGGATTCTAGGTTTTGGGACATGCAACTAGCCATTTCCCTTGATCTAATGACTTGTTTCCTAGTGATCCCATCTTCTATCTTCATTCTACTAGCCACCTAAAGCAAGGTATAATAATATTTTTGATCTATTAGGGGATTTAACTTCTCCCTAACTAGGTTTTGTGTTCATTATTCAAGTTCATTTAGGGATCTTATTTTAACACACTTGAATAGGGTTTCTTTGCATGTTAGCTCTTAACAATATTAGACACACTTAAGATTAGGGATCACACACATGTTTAGATTCTAGATCTGTATTTTCATCAAGGTTTAATTACCAAACTTGGGGTTTGACTGAGGCAAACCCCCATAGAAACAAACCATTTTTTTAGTTTTTGATGTAGGTACACATCTGAAAGTGAGGATTGAAAGGTACAAGCTAGAAGAGTAGAACATGAGCTAAATATTAGAATTTTGAAATTTTAGGAAAGCCTGGCAAGACCCATTCGCCATAGGGTGAATGAGTCTCAACAAGACACTTAGCATGAGCTTTTTGTCATAGGTGCATAAAATCATAACTCTCTCAAAGCTGCTAGAAAATTGTAGATTCTGCTAGATTAAGGTTTAAATTTGATGTTTCAAGTGTTACATTGCAAAATTGGGTTTTTTACTATTTTTTAGTATTTCTCCCAAAAGTGTTGTTCAGGATGATTTAGCCCATCCTAGATCATAAGGAAAACATCAAGATCTCCACCAAGGTTGACTCACCTAAGGGTTGAAAGTCAATCTTTCCCTAGGGGATCTCTTTTCCCTATGAACTAAAGAAGACAGGTGCATCATACCCCCATTCCATTGTGATGAACCCATTTTCTGACATTTCAAAAGGTAAAAATAAAGAGAGTAAAAGCATATGGTATAGACGGTATAACAACCAAAGTGAGAAAAATAGGGTGTATTGTAGACTAGATAGGTTTTATGCTCATGAAGAATATTTAGCTTTGAATCTAAAAATGATTCTAATTGTGTCTAAGTGGAACCATTGACATTGTCAGATTATTATCCAATTGAAGAAATTATCTACTTTTAAATACTAGAGGAATTGCATCAAGGGACAACCCAAAGGGCCTTTTCAAGATTAACACCTCCTTACTATACCACCTTGATTGTTTGGATGGGGCAAAAAATATGAGGGAAATCAATAAAGGAGTGCTTTTTAACCCCTTTGCCATTTCCTCATGGAATAACCTCACTCATAGTTTGAAAAAGTTATTGAAAACTACAAGAAATAAAGTTGCAATATATAGTAGGAAATTTGAGTGCTCTTTGAATGATGAATTGCTAGAGCCTGAAGTAAGGGTACAATTGGACAAAGACAATGAGGAGTTGGTAAACATGGTAAAAGCCACTAAACATTATTTTAGGAAGTTTCAGGTCAAAAAAGCACAGGGTGCCAGAGTAAGAGCTAAATTGAATTGGGTCGAAGATGGGGATAAGGCTACCAAGTAGTTCTTTAATATGCTAAGGGTTAAACAGAATGTGAAACTAGTTGGTCCAATTAAAGTTAATGAATAATGGATCTAGGCTCAGAGAAGGAAATAAAAGGGGCATTTATTGATCATATTTCATTTTGAAATGTAAGATCAACTAAATTTATAGATTGATTTTATTAAAATTTTAGGGTCAGAGTGTTCACCCTTTGTCTAGTTTCCCTCTAAATCCAACTTATGCAAAGATGTCAAGTCCACAAGTATGTAACTAGTAAGGAAATAATAAATATAGTACATGTGAATATTTTAACCTTATATAAATGGTAATCTTAAAAATCATATTAGATGTTGAATAGGTTGATGTTGGGCCTTCGACATCAACACTTATCAATTGGAGTGGCCATACATTTTACAGTGAGGTAAGCTTGAGTATTTTTAATCATTAAAAGTTTATAAAATAATGTTAGGTAGATTTTGACAATTTAATAATGTTGTTTCATTTTTAGATGATCACAATAGTTGATAATCCTCCTAGTATTCATACCACAATGGAGCATGACATTGTCATAGCAATATCATCTTCAATGCCTTTGACAGAGGTATGAGCCAAATTAACAAATTTCACATTATATAATTTGTTGTTTTATATGTCTATTAGTGAAAATTTAAATAATATTCATTTTTAGTTTAATTTGTATCTTTATGCTTGCCATAGGGATTCACAACTCTAGTTTTCCCCTATTATAGAAGAAGAGAGGAAAAAAATGGTTCAAAGTGATCATGAGTATGCGGTAAGTGATTATTCTATTATATGTCATTCTTTAATTCCTTTTTCATATATTAATGTGTATACTTTTTATTGTATCAAGTTCAGGTAGAATAGTTTAGAGAGACAAAGAGAATGTACCTTAAACTTCAGGATTCAATTTCACCAATTATACAATGTTATCTAGTTTATTTTTGGCTTCATTGCTAAAAATTTGAGCATTTTGCCAAATTCCTTCTATAATGGCGTAAATTTTCACTTGGGAAAATTTCCCATTAATTTACCCTCATTTTAGCCTTACAAATTAGATAGTGTAAATACCTGCCACTTAGTGAGGGAATTTTTGTTAGGGATGAGACACGTGGACGTCTGCATGTTGTATTGCCATCCTGACAAGATTCATATGTCAAGAAGTAGCAAAAAGGTTACAATTCCTTACCACCTATGATGTAACGTTCCCTACGAAATCTTGATCGATGAAAATTGACTATTTGCCTCCAATTTTACCTTTCAAACTCAATTCTTTCATTCCTTCACTCTCTTCATTCCTTCTTGTAACACTCTTGATCATTATAACACTTCTCTTGGCTTCTCTATCATTATATCTTACTAATAATAGCTTCTTACTTGGCTTCTACAACATCTTCTTGCTCCAACACCATTGTCATTGTGGGTTCACAAAGCTCTATCTCCTTGGTGTGGTGTCGTGTATCTTCTTCTTCCTCTCTCAACCTCAAGTTCTCATAGAAGGGAAGGTGATATCATATCTATTTGATTATTTTCATTTTCATTCTTGTAGAGTTTCATCCAGGCCGTCATTGCTCTCTACTATATTGTGTCTTTTCTATCTACTTCTTTATCAATTTTCTACAATCTTGTTGTCCATTGGCTATCCATGGAGGTGGGAACAATAAAACAGGGACTTGAATAAGGCAAGTTCCAAAACACAACCACAACATTTTTCTTGTTACTGTGTGTAGGTGTTGTTCAATTGATTCGAGTTAGCTAGAGAACTAGACCTTGAGTAAGTTTGCATTATTCTTCTTTCTTTGTCATTTCTCTATTAGAGTAGCTTTCATAATATTATTCTTGTTTTTGATGCACTGAAGTCTAACCTTGCACTACCATCCTCTAGTAGAGAGCCATCTGGTTTGTAGTCTGATACCTCTGTGGTCAGCTCAATTGGTTCCAAAAAACATCTGTCATAAGTAGAAGGGAAACAGAGTCCTGTTTTCCCTTCCTTTTCAGCTTGTCCTTTCTCTTTCAACATATTAGGTAGTCTAAGGTAGTTTAGGGAAGTTTTCTCCCTTGGGCTCTTCTGTGACCTAAGAGTCTCAAGGGTAGCGAATCCCCTTCTCTACATTTTGGTGAACTTGATGTGAAGTTCTATTTTTCATTTCTTCGTGTTAGAAATATTTCTCTCATGTCTTGGGTACATTACAGATTCATCTGTCATGAAGCTTTATGAGCTTGATGACTCAATCTACAACCTCTAGGCATGTGGTTAGAAGGAGTTTTTGACATATAGGGATGGAATTTAAGGTCATCAGTCCTACCTTTGACGAAGTAGTTTTAGGGATGTCTACTTGATTCTCTAGCCCCTTTGGAGAAGTTTCTACACATGTTCCTACCCCTCTTACTTCTTCTTCTGCTTTGTCTATGGAGGAAGATGATTCTCTTGAGGTCCCCATAGAGCAACTTATTTCCCTAGATAGAAGACTTGGGGAGTTTGAGAAGTATTTGGAGAAAGATAAAACTCTTGCTAAAGTCGCTACAATTGTTAACAAATTGAGAGCTATGTTGGAAAAGGATTAGAGAGGTCTATAATTTCTTTGAGGCCTTGCAAACATTTTGGACACTCATGTCTCAACCTATAATCCTAACTCTGGCATCACTTGAGACCTTGGATCTAAGACCGCTGAGAGATAGCTAGAAGTCTCCATGCCTAGGGTGTTAGTATGTATGACCAAGATTGGCCCTTTTGTTAACACTGCCTCTAGACCTCATATGAACCCTAACATTAAAGTAAGCAAGGTACCCTTGGGTTTCAATTTTACCACTCCTAATGCTCTTGGTAGTAATCCAGGAGCCTATACTGGTCTCGGTGGTGGGGTCTTTGCTAGTATGGGGGCTAGTGGCTCTGGTGATTTTTGGTGGTGGTTCCATTGGTCTTGTTTCATCCTTTGACCCTATCTTAAACAAATTATTATAGAATATAAGATAGATGCAAAACTAGTTGGTGAACTGGTGCATGAGCACCTTAGGTTCAGTAGGTTAAGTGAAAGTTGTAATTTTGGTTTTCTTATGTTGGTTTTATGTAATAAGGTCATCTAAGACCATGTCGGGTGTGTTAGAGTCCATATTAGGTCGTTAGAGTGTTGGTGGTCAAGTTGCTTAAAGTTGTCAATTTTGCATAAGTGATTGTCAATGTGACAAATGTTGCAAAACATGGAATATGAAAAGACACAAGTTTAAATGAAGGAATTACAATGGTTGTATTTTGAAAATCAGTTGTAAATTGTTGGTACATGTTTAAATAGCCTTAGGGAGGTCGAAACCAAGGTTGGTTGTTACATTTTTGAAGTGAAATCAATAAAAAACATCCTTGTTTATGCATTTTTGAATGTTAAATTGTTGTTTCATAGCTTGGTATAGCCTTGTATGATTGGTTCATGATCTAAAACCAATTGGAGTCAATGGAGCATCAAGTCTACTTCCTGTTGCACTTGGTCCCATTGAATTTCATTAAGATTTGAGTATTTTAGAGCCAATTTACCCCGTACTAGTTGAAAACCCTAGGTTTAATGCCTTGAAGGAAGAAAATGAATATCTCATGATTCCACTGGTGAAACCTCATGAAACTTGGTGGAATGGCTGTAAATAGGTTTTTAAAATTTTTTCTAAAGTTTTAGGATCAGGGGAGAAGGTTTGCATGTGTTTTGGTGATGCTCTAGGTCAATTTTTTTTTATGTTTTAGGTCTAATTGGAAAAATGACAATCCATTTTTGAAGGGTTCTGTACAAAGTAGCCTACCTTAATTCTAAGATATGTTCTATAAATCTTAAATGGGTATCTATAACTATGTTTACATTTTGGATATCATGTCTGCACTAAAATTTATGGCTGAAAAACCACAATTTGTTGCTACCAAGTTTGTTCAAGCAATTAGTCCTAGAGACTAGGACAATCAATTTTAAGCCCTTTCCTTCCAAAACAACTATACCTATAAACTAGATATGTTTGTAAATGGTGAAAAAATTACTCAAAAATGCCTTTACAATCTATTCTTGAGGTCTGCACAAAAATTTATGATGGAAAAACCAGTTAGGAAGTACTACTAGGAGATTGAGGCCTTGTGAGCAAAAACCCACCAAGTTATGTTCTAGGATTGCAAAGTTTGATTGTTTGAGTTGTGTTGATGTTATCAACCCCTGCTCTACATCGAATTGGTATCAAAGCCTAAAAGGTTTGGGAAAAGAATTTTGGAGTTTATGTGTTGTCTTTTTGCAAGTTGAAGGAAGAACCTGGATGCCAAAAGACTAGGCCAAGGGAAAAGAAGAGGCCTGAGGTGAGGTATCACAAAGAAAAGAAGAAGCAAAGGTGAAAGAGAATTGCTTGAGAAAGAAGAATGGAAGAGTTAAGGAGAAAATTCTATGGAGACTTGCAGAGTCAGGAGGTACCAAGTAAGAAACGAGAGAAAATAAAAGATAAAAGTGAGATGAAGAAGAAGGATGAGAAGGTAAAAAAAATTACTATTGAGAAAGAGATAACATACTTGAGGAAAGCCTTGGAAAAAATGGAAATAGTTTAAGAAATAATGGAACTTGAGATGCAACAGTTTCTTGAGAGAGAAAACTAAAAAAAAAGTTGGTGTTTTCTAATAAGAAAGAGGCTCAAATGAACTATCAAGGAGGTCATTCAAAAGAGAAGAAGGCAAGAGATGAAAATAGGACTAGACATTCTTTGTTGATGAAGGAAGAGAAAAATCCATCTGAGAAAGAGGAAGATGTAGGTAATGGAATGGTAAGCAAACCTAGGATTGTTTTAACATCAACAAGCATTGAAGAGTTGCCTTGGGAAGTTCAAGATGTCTTGAAGGATCATGTAGACATAGTGGTTGATAAATTTTCTAAATTTTTGCTTCCAAGGAAAGGTGTTAGTCACTATTTAAATTTTGTTTTAGGGGCTGGTCTATCATATACAACAACCTATGACAAGCAAAATGAAGAATGCGATGTGTCTAAAGAAGGAGATGGTGCCAATACAAATGATGCACTTGTTTAGAAGGTTGTAAAGAAAAGAAATTTTGATGCTAAAGGTAAGAGGATTGTTGTGAAAGAGATTGTAGAATTGAGCAAACAATATTTGAGTGGAAAAGGAAGTATGGAGAAACATAATGGACAAACTGAGTTGCAAATGGAAGATGGACAGTTAGACAAGCATCCACTACAATTGGAGCAAAAAAAGGGAGTTGTAGATGTTAGAGGCAAAGAGAGAAGACAAAGTGCTCTTGATGAGATTGCAGACTTGAGAGACAAGAAACTCAAGGTGAAAATGAAACAAGCCATTGAAGGGGAACAAGGTACCAATGAAGTGAATGACATCCATTAGGGAAGAAATGATCATTTGCAAGGTAAAGGTGCGGATGGAGGACAAGTTTATTTTTACAAGTTCACATACCTTTGCCAAATGGTCAAGAAACCTACAGTGAAGATGAAGCCACTATGGCACCATTTCAAAGAAGGTCATATGCAAGGGTCTATGCAGATCAAGCAAGGGATTTTAGACCTGATTCTCAAATTGCTACCTTCTATTCAAGAGGAGCTTGAATCTTTTCTTTGTCTGGGAGTATGGTGCAGGAGCACCTTAGGTTCAGTAGGTTAAGTGCAAGTTGTAATTTTGGTTTTATTATGTTGGTTTTATGTAATAAGGTCATATAAGACCATGTTAGGTGTGTTAGAGTCCATATTAGGTCATTAGGAGTGTTGGTGGGTCAAGTTGCTTAAAGTTGTCAATTTTGCACAAGTGATTGTCAATGTGGCAAATGTTGCAAAACATGGAATGTGAAAATGAATAAGTGTAAATGAAGGAATTAGAATGGTTGGTACATGTTTAAACAGCCTTGGGGAGATCGAAATCAAGGTTGGTTGTTACATTTTTGAAGTGAAATCAATAAAAGACATCCTTGTTTTTGTATTTTTGAACGTTAAATTGTTGTTTCAAAGCTTGGTACAACCTTGTACGGTCGGTTCATGATCTAAAACCAATTGGAGTCAATGGATCATTGATTATACTTCTTGTTGCACTTTGTACCATTGAATTTCATTAAGATTTGAGTGTTTTAGAGCCAATTTACCCTGAACTGGTTGAAAACCCTAGGTTTAGTGCCTTGAAGGAAGAAAAATGAATATCTCACCATTCCACCACTGAAACCTCATGAAATTTGGTGGAATGGATGTAAATAGGTTGTTTTTGACTTATATAAAATTGTAATATTAGGGGAGAAGGTTTGCACATGTTTTGGTGATGTCGTAAGTTGGATTTCTTTATGTTTTAAGTCTAATTGGCAGGACAGTCCATTTTTGAAGGGTTCCATACAAAGTAACTTACCTTAATTCTAAGATATGTTGTATAAAGCCAAAATGGGTATCTAGAATTGTGTTTAAACTTTGGAAATCATGTCTACACTGAAAGTTATGGCCGAAAAACCACAATTTGTTGCTACCAAGTTTATTCAAGCAATTAGGCCTAGAGACTAGGACAGTCAATTTTAAGCCCTTTCCTTCCAAAGCAACTATACCTGTAAACTAGATATGTTTGTAATGTTGGTGTAATTAATTATTAATTACACTTTGCATAAGTTTACTTAGGTAATTATTTAATTCTTAAGTTTTAGGCTTTCATCTTTATCTTATCGAGCTATCTTGTTGCTCAAGATAAGATTAGGTTTGCATCTTTGCTTTTATAAAGCAAATCATTATCTTGTAATTAATTGAATTCTCGAATATAATATTTGCACATCTTTTTGCAATGGCTTTTTCTTTTTTGATTTTCTCTGTGGAAGGTCTTTTCGGTTTGCAGATCTGATCATGGGTTTCTAACATGGTATCAGAGCCTTGATTTGTAGCCCCTTCTCAGATTTTTGAGAAAAACATTGCAGGGTTCGTTCGGGATTCCTTGAGGGTTTTCATACCTCAAGTTTTGTCTCTCTATTTGGGTGTTCTTGCATGGTTGCTTTCGGCGCACGTTGGAGGAAATCTGAGCTCATATTCGAGTTCAAGGCTGTTGAAAAAGTCAGGATCGACTTTTGTTTCGCCTGAATCCGACATTTTATGCCAGAGTTATGAGGGTTTGGAAATTTGTCAGATCTGGGAGTTGCGACACTTCTGGGGCATTTTCAGGCAGATCGGACCTCGCCATCAGATCCAGAGCATCTGAGAGACGAAAAATGACATATAATATGCCCTATTTCGGCGTTGGGAGCTTCTGAGGCAAATTTTTTTTGTTTCTAAGGCCGTACGGCCCTGTGCACGATTCTCAAAAAAAAAATCAGGTTTTAATAATATTTTTTCCCTGCATGCAAAACAAAAAAAATATTATTAGTATTTAAAAAAAAAAACAAATCTAAAAAGTTTTTTTGAAAAAAAATCATAAAAAGTTTTTAAATTGGCAAAGATTCTGGCAGGGTACGCATTGTACCCTACACAGAACTCTGTACCCGCCGTCAAATCCCACCAGGCCCACTTGCACCCGGGGCGGCCCTTTGAACTCCCGGCGGCTCCCTTAACCGGCGGCGCATTTTCATCAGGTGGCTTCTATTCGGACTTCCAGCAGGATTTCACCCGGCCGGCTCCCATGCACCTCCAGCGGCGCCACCGACGGTGCCTTCACCGCTCCACCTGCCCGCCCCCGGGCGAGGTTCTTTTTTGTAAATGCAGCACCCCTGGTCATATGGCGGACCAGGGGCTAGTCCGAAAGGTGCCGAAAATTTGCCCCCAGTTAGCCTTTGTTTACCCTGATTTGCCCATATACAGCTGTTTTTTTCATTTTGGCATAACTTTTGATCCCGGAGGCGTTTTTTTTGAAACGAGATATCGCCATAAAGCTGGAGCCCAATTTTCTGATGGTGCAGTCTGTTTTCAGAGATTTTTTCTGTTTGATGGGATATTTTTCCAGTTGAAGTCAAATGTTCAGATTTTACTCTGGAGGGCATATCTTTTGACTTGGTGCTCTGTTTTTCGTCATTCTTGCGGCGTTGGAAAGCTGATTCAGTCCTCTACACAGATCTGAGGTCTATTTTAATTTTCTGTGTATGCATTTTTAGTATTCTCTCCTTTTACAATTGTCAAGTTATTGTAATAAACGAACTATGATAAAGTTCCATTCAGGGGGGTTTCATGCATAATAATCTGATTAGAGTGTTGTTTTTCACTTTGATCCCATATTTTTTTTTTTTTTGATGGCAACTCGTATGGGTTATCTGGTCTCTTAGTTTCTTTTGGCCACATTTCTTGTCTTGCTTGACACATGTCGGATTCATTGGTTCACACTTCAGATTGAGAGCCTATGGTTAATGATCCACATTGGATCCATCTCAATTTGAGGGCCATGTTTTTGTGGTTATTGTTCCAGAGTCTTTTTTTGGTACTCCTTCCCATGGAAGAGTTTCAGTCACAGTTTGGCATCGGCATCGAGATACATGGTTTCCAGATTATGTCATCATCTCATCTCCTATTGCTTCATAGATTCCAGAGTTGTTCCTGTTTGGAGTTTTCGAGTGTTCCGTGGCATCGGGTTTTCTGTTGCTTTATCATGATTCCTTGAGTCAATCAGTGACTCTCATCCGGTTTCAGTAGTATATAGAAGAATATTTCCTTGCTTGCCTATATCAAGTTCCAGTGTTACTCTACAGAGTTCTTCCAGTGCTTCTTTGCAGCATGTTATCTCATTGTAGGGGGGTTTTGTCTCACTGGGTTTTTCCTTCTCTACCTCATCATTGCATTTGTACTTGGGTACCTGATCAGGCCTTGTTGCTGAGACCCATTCATGCTTTCTTGCATTCATCTTAGTTTCAGGTGCATGCTTTATTTTGCTTCTCCCTAAGTTGCACTTATGGGGGGGTGTTGGTGTAATTAATTATTAATTACACTTTGCATAAGTTTACTTAGGTAATTATTTAATTCCTAAGTTTTAGGCTTTCATCTTTATCTTATCGAGCTATCTTGTTGCTCAAGATAAGATTAGGTTTGCATCTTTGCTTTTATAAAGCAAATCATTATCTTGTAATTAATTGAATTCTCAAATATAATATTTGCACATCTTTTTGCAATGGCTTTTGCTTTTTTGATTTTCTCTGTGGAAGGTCTTTTCGGTTTGTAGATCTGATCATGGGTTTCTAACATGTAAATGGTGAAAAGAGTACTCAAAAATGCCTTTACGGTCTAGGTTTGAGGTCTACACAAAAATTTATGATGGAAAAACTAGTTAGGAAGTATTACTAGGAGATTGAGGCCTTGTGAGGAAAAACCCACCAAGTTATGTTCTAGGATTGCAAATTTTGATTGTTTGAGTTGTGTTGAAGTTATCCACCCCTGCTCTGCATCATGAACCTTTCCACCTCTTCTTCTCAACCTATGTGTCAACCTTTCTTTCATCGTAGTCCTTTGTCCATCACTATTTTGAACACTTCTATTCCTCATGGGATGGAGATTCCAAAATTTGAAAAGTATGGTGGTCATGGAGACCCTCACATGCACGTTTCATCATATGATTATATGTGCACTTAATTATTCCATCATGATTCTTTGATGGAAAATATTTTTCTGTAATCCCTTAAGGATTCCACCCTTGAGTGGTATTGCAATCTACCGAATAATTCTGTCTTTTCATTTGATCATTTGGTGAATCGGTTCCTGAGGTAGTTCCAAGCTAAAATCAGACCAAATATGGATTTCTCTGATCTCGTCCGATGCAAGAAAGAGGACCACAAAAAGGTAATTGACTTCATCGCTCGCTATCAAGCATTATTTTCTTGGATCTCTTATCCTTTACCAGATTCTGATGTTCAAAAGGTATTCATCGGGAACTTACAAAAACTATGGCAAGAAATTTTTTCCTTGATGAAGTATCCTTCCTTTGCACATCTATGTGAAATGTTGCATGAGTACCAACAAATGGTCGCTTAGTTTGGGGGTTTATACTCATGCTCTTGTCTCAATAACTGGTTAGTAGTGTTGGTTTTTGGTGAGAATAAGGATATTTCAAACATGGTATTTGCATCTAAAGACAAAGTCCTAGGATGCAATAGACATTTTACAAAATTATCTGAATCTTACATTGTTGTTCTGAAAAGAGTTGTTGAAAGACAAAATTCCAATATTGCCAAAAATCTGACCTCTATTTGAGCCATATATTGAGTGCTATGATGTGCAATAATTCTATTAATTCCATCGAGTGCACGAACATGACACTAAGGGATGCATGCACCTACATCATGAGATTCAGGATCGCATTGACGATGGGACTATCTGTCTCAATGGGAATAAATAAAATTCTAATAAATCTATAGCCAAGGATAATAATGAGTTATAAATTTATATTGATCCATTCCCTTTTCATTCTACAAATTTAGTAACATATTCTTCTACATCTTCTGAGTTGGCTCCAACTGAGTACATGAACATGGTCTTGTTCACCTGTATCCCTCTTGTTGAGAATGTGAGTACAATGCCTGATATAACTTTAAACTCGCATGATGAGCCATTAAATAAGGAGCCTTCCCCATTATACATTCCTACCTGGATTAATGGCAATGTCATAATTGGCATCTTAGTTGATCCGACAAATTGGGTGAATGTGATAACAGAGGAAACTCTGTTCATAAATAGTTTACATAAGGAGAGATACGAAGAGTTGTAGACCACTCTCTGTACCCATGATGGACTCTCTATCACCATATGGGAACTATTTCTTTGTCAACCTTAGTTGGATCCAAATCTGTTGACGTGTTATTTTTTATGATCCTAGAGTCCAACCTGTTCAAAGTCAGGCTAGGCATTCCATGGCTAGCCTCTATGAACGGTGTTTCCTCTATAATCCATAAATTCTTAAAGTTCCCCCATGAAGGTGTTGTGCACATGGTTTATGATACTGGTTACAAACTAAAGGTGTCACAATGGGGCTTCTCACTAGATCACTTTTGGCCCACTCCGATCAGACCTCTCCCTCCTAGGGGATATTTGTTATATAGAGCCTATGTTAAATATAAGAATGGGGGTTCGACATCAAAAGTTAGTTATCTAGTCTCTCCTTATGTTATTTTCATAAAAGCCTCTATGATAGCGTAGCAATAAAATTCTTCTTCTACCTTGCTTAAGGGAAAGGGGAAGCTTGTTCATGCTCTAGATCCTTCTACTTATGTTTCTTTGGTTTCATCTACTTTTGCTTCTCATCCCATAGTGATATCTTCAATTCTCGCTCCCATTCCTCACATGGGAAGTGTGATGGTGCCTGCATGGCGAAAGATAAAGCATCAAGTTTTTTAGTTGCCTATCTTACCCACGATTCCCTGACCCAATGCCTATGGCAAGGGGAAGCCTCCTCCTGTGCCTCCTCCTACTCCTACTCAGGAGACCATCCTTCCACCATAAATGGTTGTGAAGGATACTCTTGTAGTTGAGTAGTATCCTTCAGCCTCTTCTTAGGTCACATCCTCTAGTGCTCACAACCAATGTAACCAACTTGCATGTGAGCGCACGCATAGGTGAAAGGCTCTAGCCGCAAAGAATGCTACCTCACAGAAGATAGAGGCGGAGCTAGTTACATATATTTATGCATCTTCTTCTGTTGCCCCTCTCTCTTCTATTGTTCTTGCTTTAATTCCCATCACTTCTATTTTGCTTTCAACTCCTTCTATAGGTCCTGATGATGCTCACCCCAAAAGGGTGTTGGTATTCATCACTCCCTCCATGGAGCCTCCTCTTCTAATGTACCTCTCAGAAATCCCTCCCTTTTTGCAGCCCGTTGAAATGCCTTATATAAATGTGGTATCCTCTGCAGCTCCATCTTCTTCTTCCTTTGCTTCTACATCTTCCGTGGGGATCTCACATCCTCTGCTGAAGAATAATTTGGAGGATGACCTCATCAAATGTGATGGTTGCAAGATGGGGTTTCCTTCTTCAGAAGCTATTTTTGTTTTAGCTTGTGTTGTCCTTGTGATAGAGGCAACCCCCACTTCCCTTGAGTTGGTCACCTCCCCTCTTCTTGAGGTTGACAGTGAATCTTGGGTGTTTCATCCTTCCCCCATTAAGTTGACACAAGGCACTTCTAAAATTTTTATGCTCAATTCAGTGGATGATATCCCAACTCTGTCCTCGATCTTTGCAAGATTGGTGACCTTTGCTTCATAAGAACTTGATGAAGAAGACTTCAGGGGGACTTCTTCCTTGGCTCTTGTTATAGGTGAGTTGGAGGGTACTGCACTTGCTATCCTACCCTTGCAATCTCATCCTCCCTCTCTTTATAATGATCTAGATTGGGAGCAGGATGACCTACTGGTTGATGAGGATTAGGGTGGAGCCTCTTGTATATTTGTATATTAGATTTGATTATATGTTTGTGTTACCCTATGCTTGTCCTTTTATGTTTGTGATCCTACCTAGAGGACCCTTGCTACCCTTGCAAGTACTTGGATACATGTGAGGAAATATGTCATGAATTTATTCTATTTGTGTCATCATTTTTCTATGTGTCGCAATATTGCTTTTTGATATTGGGGATGATGCAAAGCATTGGGGGAATTTAGGCCTTCTTCCATGTTGACCCAATTTTATTTTACTTTGTTTTCATGTGTCCTTCTTCATGTTCTAAGAAATTTGGGTATTGATGATAGTTCATACATATACTATATTATATCTATCTATTTATATTTATGAACAGTTATGACCCCAAATTCTTAGATCCCTCGTCTCTTTATTTCTTTGTCTTTGTCTATCTACTTCTTGATTTTGTGGTTTCAATGTGATGTCCCTCACATGTGTGACACCATACCATAGATACATATAACTATGTGTTGCATGCCACAACATCTCTGCCTCTCCTTTCTCTCCTTAGGATTCCATGTGCCCCTCCATGCATCACACTTCATCTTAATGAGGGGATATCATGCTTCACTAATTTTCAATAAGGTGAATTCTTTGAAAAGGATTCCTTAGTGTCAAATCACTTTATAATGAATTCCTTGAAAAAAAATCCGTATTAAAAACTCTCATTTTCCAAAATGATTTATTCTCTCAAAAAAGGACTCCTCAACAAAAAATTCTTTTGAAAATGATCCCGTAAGTGAAAGAGTGAAAATTTTCCTTTTGAAAAAGGAGCACTTTTTCTAAAATGAAAGAGTCTAAAAACTTTCCTTTGAAAAAGGAGCATTATTTCCACTAGATTCCTTGATGAAAGATATTTGAAAAGTATTCCTTGATGATAGGATCACTTGTGGAAAATGGTGTGTATTTCAAATGGTGCGTTCCTTCAAAAGGACCCCTTGGTGTCTTCATGTCTAGAAGAGTTCCCTATTAAAAGAACCCCTTTTGAAAGCCTTCTCCTTAAAATAATTCTTTGGTGTCTTGAAATTTGTATCTGCTATCTAATATTTTAAGTTGCATGTCTTGGTGTCAGACATCTTATATCTTTGCATTTAGCTTGGGGGTAGTGATGAGCCTAGTTTTTGGTCTAATTTTGGGTAGAATCTATAGTCTATTTGCTAATAGATTTCATGGAATTTAATGCTTAAGTGTTAGTATTGGCATAATGTTTCCCTCAAACCATTAACATTTGATATTATCCTATCTCTGCAAGCTTTAATGACATTTGGCATAATATGTGAGTTATCTATATTGATTTTGCATGTGATCGATTAATGTTTCTTAAAGTGGTTATAGATGTACAGTTATTATGCATATAACTCTGTCATGCAGATTTAATGTGCCAAGTTGAGGAAGACACCGCCAGCTGGGCATGCACCATAAATTCTAGTCGAGGAATCACTCCAAGTCAAAGGCAACTGACAACAAAAATTCTTCATGCAACTGAATGTAACCGCCTTGTAGTGGACCTTAATGATCGAGCATGCATGGGAGTTACTGTTGTGCTGAATCTATGCTTGACTTGCATGTCTGGCCATATTCCATGCATGTGTAACCACCATCGCTCCACTTTCCCCTGTTTTCCCTAAATGGTGTCCTCCCAGTCATAGAGTTGACTACCTTGTTTAGCTGTAGTATAAATAATGATTTGATGCTCCTTCTTTGAGAGGTTGCATGATTTGATATTGTACTTTCATTCTCCAGTTTCAGTAATACAGATACATTACTCTTTGTATGCATGATTTACAGTGAATGAAATAAAGTTCTGAGTTTGAGCATCTAAGTTCTTGTTAGTTTAGAGGATACTTATCCAAGGGGCCCACTTGGTGAGTAATCCATCTTCTTAGTTTAGCATTAGCGTAGTATTACTTGTTGTTCAGTACTTAGTTAGAAATTTGGCATCGACTGTTTCTGCAGCCACTAGAATTCCATTCTGTGGCTGTTCCTGCAACCAAAGCAGACAAATTAGTTTTTTGTTTGTTGTTCATATTTTCATTCTTGTTCTGCATTTCCACTTAGCATAGTTTTTGGTTGATGTTTAGCATTTGCTTCATTTCTTTCCAGCAATTTATTTTTAGTATTGTGTTTCTTAGCTGTAGAATGCAATGGCTCTTGAGCCCCTAGTGCACATATTGTCCTGACCCTTTTCAAGTTCACGTCCCTAGGTTGACAAGTTAAATGCACCTTCATGATGATTGAATAGCTATTCAGGTTAGATGTCCAGTTTCCAAATCATGGCTGTAAAGGCTTAGTTATTAAATCATTGTAGGAGGCCAACAAGTAGCCTGACTAGACCCATCTTTTCTATGACTGTCATACAATGTAGTTTATAGTAGTCGTAAGCTTATCTATCTGATAGGTGTGTGTCTTGTGTCTATTTGATCAAACTGTCTTATTATGCTAGCTTAAGTCATCTAGTGTCTTATGAATTGCGTGTATTATGATTTTCTTTTTCACCTAACATGTTTATCGCAAGATCATAGTTAGCTTTGTAGGATTGAAGACCCATGCCATCTTCACATCTTGGCAAAGCTTCCTCTTTCACATCCAAGTATGCCAGATCAAAGATCTACTTCCTTGAAGTTATTAGTATATTCTCTTCAGCCTCTTTCTACTTTAGCTCACATTTGCACTATCACGTATGCTCGCTAAAGTGGGGGAAAAATTTAATGGCGTAAATTTGCACTTGGGAAAATTTCGCATTAATTTACCCTCATTTTAGCCTTACAAGTTTGACAATGTAAATACCCACCACTTTTATCTTGCTTTTCCCACGTGTCATTGTCATTTTATGTCAATGAGGGAATTTTTTTCATGGATGCACATGCATCACATAGATGTCTACACACCATGCTACCATCTTGGCAAGATTCCTATGTTAGGAAGTAATAGAAACATTACAATTCTTTACCACCTATGAATTTAACATTTTCTATCGAATCTTGACTAACAAAAATTGACTATTTGCCTCCAATTTTACCTTTCAAACTCAATTCTTTCATTCCTTCACTCTCTCCATTCATTCTTGCAACATTTTTGATCATTCTAACACTTCTCTTAGCTTCTCTATCACTATCTCTTGCTGGTACCAACTTCTTACTTGGCTTCTAAAACATCTTCTTGCTCCAACACAATTGTCATTGCAAGTTCACAAAGCTCTATATCCTTGGTGTGGTGTCATCTATCTTCTTCCTCTCTCAACCTTGAGTGCTTACAAAAGGGAAGGTGATATTATGTCTATTTGATTATTTGAATTGTTGTTCTTGTAGAGTAGCATCTAGGTTGTCATTGCTCTCTACTATATTGTGTCTTTTCTATCTACTTCTTTATCACCTTTCTATTATCTTGTTGTCTATTGGTTATCTATGGAGGTGGGAACATCAAAATGAGGACTTGACTGAGGCAATTTCTAAAAAACAACCCCAACATTTTTCTTGTTACTATGTGTGTAGGTGTTATTCGATTTCTTAGAGCTAGATGGAGAACTAGACCTTGAGTAAGTTGGCATTCTTCTTATTTCTTTTTCATTTTTCTATTAGAGTAGCTTTCATAATGTTCTTCTTGTAATTTTCATTTCCATACATTTTTGTCAACTGTAAAATAAGAACATTCGGGTTGTTAGTAGACCCCATGTGTTTCTGGTTGCTGCTCGACCCTCTGTCCATATAGGATGCTAGCGTGTATTTGAGACGCCAACGGAGTGCACTGAAGTTTGAACCTGCACTGCCATCCTTTGGTAGAGATCCTTTTGGTTTGCAGTTCAAGACCTTTGTGATTAGCTCAACCGATTCTAGAAAACATCTGTCATAAGCAGAAGGAAAACAAAGTTCTCTTTGTCCTTCCTTTTCAACTTGTCCTTTCCCTTCAACATATTAGATAGTCTAAGGTAGTTTAGGGTAGTTCACTCGCTTGGGCTCTTCCATGACTTAAGAGTCTTGGGGGTAGAAAATCCCCCTTCTCTACATCTTCATATTCAAATTTCAATTCTATATCAATCAAATAGAATTAATAACAACTATGAAAATAATGATTCTTATATATTATCAAATTTAAATAAAAAACATGATAATTAACATTCCAACACTAGGAACATGAGAATATTAGTTCATAGAATCAAATTTAGCCTAAAAATATGTAATCTAATTTTTATATGTTAATAAAACAAAAAAGGTGGTAGAATTGTTAAACAATGATTGATATTTTTTCAACACCATGAAAAGTGTGTTTCTATGTCAGATAAAGTGCAGATTGCAAAATAGAAAAAACATACGGGTCCTAAATCACAGGGTCCCCATATGCATCTTTACAAGTTTTTGTGATTCCAAGAAATTCAAGAATGCTATAACATGCTTGCATTACAATAACAAGAGAGGGGAGAGTTGGAGAGAGATACAATGACATAAACAAAGACAAAGATATAGAGAGTGAGGTGGGTAGAGAGAAAGAGAGGAAGGGAGAGGAGGGATAGTTGTGGGATAGTTGTACAATGATTTTAGGTTTATGATGAATATTAATTTATGGATAGTTGCTCATGTGGATATTATGCACCATGCATATAAGCTCCATGAACTCTAATAGATGAGTAGGCTATTGAATCAATATGATAACTATTTGTTTGTATTAGAGAATTATAAGCCTTAGTAGAGACCATAAGGAAATAAGACTAGCGGTGATTCTTCTTACTCTTGTAAGAGGAGGAAACTTTAAAGAGTTAGGTTCTTAACAATCATCTTGAGGTTGTAATCCTATCTACAGTGATTCAAGGTTTAAATAATTAAGTATGCCATATTCTATGCATTCAAATACCATTGCATCATGTTATAAATGTGGGAAATATGGTCATATCTTCATGTCTTGTTCATAAGGGTTAGTTACATTTGGTGGTTGGGAAGCCTTTAGTTCTTATTAGATGGTGGGGGATGTTAGTTGATGTCACTAATTATGTAATATATGTGTGGGATAGACACTATTAAAACAATGTCATGTATACCCTAAACCCTAAAACCTATATGCTAGACGCTAAAACATAACATTAATAATATAACTCTAAATCATAAAAAAATAAATCTAATCCATAAATACTCAAAACTCAACCCTCCTTTATCAACCATAAACCCTAAACCCTAGTCCATAAACCTTAAACCATAATCCCAAAATCCTAAACCCTAAAATCCAAGATTAATAATTTAACACTAAAACGTAAAAAAATAAATTTAATTTCTCAACCATCAATATCAACCCTCCCTTATGAACCATAAACCCTAAACCCTAAGCACTAGGATCTAAACCCTATATGCTAAACCTTAAAATGTAAGAAATTAAATTTAATCCCTAAACCCTCAATGCTCAACAATACATCATCAACCATAAACCCTAAATCTAAACTAGGTCGTAAACCCTAAAACCTAACATTAATAATATAACACTAAAACCTAAAAATTTAATTTAATCCCTAAACCCTCAATTACTAAACCTCTCTTATCAATTGTAAACCATAAACCCTAAACCTTGTATGCTAGAGCCTAAAACCTAACATTAATAATTTAACACTAAAACCTAAAATATTATATATAATCCCTAAACCCTCAATTCTCAACCCTACATCATCAACCATAAACCCTAAACCCTAAATGCTAAACCCTAAACATTATATGCTAAACCCTTAAACTTTACATCAATAATATAACACTAAAACCTAAAAAAAAATTAATCCATGAACCCTCAATGTTCAACCCTCCCTCATCAATCATAAACCCTAAACCCTAAATCCTATGAATTAAACCCTAAAACCTAACATTAATAATTTAACACTAAAACCTAAAAAAATGAATTTATTCCATAAACCCTCAAAACTCAACCCTCCATCATCAACCATAAAACCTAAACCCTAAAACATGAAATTAATAATTTAACACAAAAACCTAAAAAAAATTAATCCCTAAACCCTCGACATTGAACCCTCCATCATAAAACCTAAACCATGAAGAATTTAGAGAGAGGAGGGGGAGAGAGAGAGGGGGAGAGATATATATAGAGAGAGAGAGAGAGAGAGAGAGAGAGAGAGAGAGAGAGAGAGAGAGAGAGAGAGAGAGAGAGAGAGAGAGAGAGAGAGAGAGAGAGAGAGAGAGAGAGAGAGAGAGAGAGATAAAATTAGAGAGGGAAGGAAGGAGGGAGGTAGAGGAGAGAGGGGAGAGAGAGGTGAGATAGTGAGTAGAGAGGGAAGGAGGGAGGATAGAGGGTGAGAGAAAGGTAGGGTGGGACAAGAGAGAGAAAGAGAGTTTTCTTCACATAAATGTGAGTTTGTTATAATGTGCTCATATTTGTGTGAAGAGAAAGAGAGGGAGTGCAAGGAGAGCCATTTTTTATTCACAGAAACCCAAGTACATTATAACGCATTCGTGTTATTACTTACTTTGGGAATTTCAAATCCTTAGGGTTGGAATTACATATCAATGACCACAAATATAATTTTGGATTTTTTTAAAAAATGACACAATCTTGAGCATTCTGTCTATCAAGCTTGCACATATTTCAATGTCAAGTTAAAAAAAATATAGTAACATTGATCTCCCTCTTAGCTTTCTAACTGTAAATTTTCTTACGTTTCAACTGTTTTAAGGTTTTGATTTGTAATTTATTTTGCTAGTGTTTCCATTTTTGTCAAAAACCTACATATGGTATTATTGGTCTCATTTTTACATGTTCATCAAAATTAAAAAAAAACTACAGTTTTATAAACTTGTTTCTATTCTTTGCACATTAAAAAAAAATGATTTTTGATTAGTTTCTAAAAACTTTAGGGTGAGCATGCTCAATTATTTGTTTCTTAGGATGTGTCCATTTTGAAAGTTAGTAAAAAAATCATATATTCATTAAAAAATTATCAAAGAAATTAAGCATAAACTACATGATGTTAGCTAAGTTTTCACTAAAGAGGCTTTCGAAATACTAAAAATAGTTAACATTTTAGGGGGGCACACTAAATGCTATGCTATATTTTTTGATAAAAACAAAAGAACTTTGTTTGCCCCCCTATTTTAACCCGTTAATATCCGCCATTTAAAAAAAATAGTAGTTTAGAAAGTAGATTCAAAGCACTATGAATCTTGTTCTTATTACATATTTACATTTTAACCGTAAATATCTTTAATTTATCATCCAAGATTAGTTTTTCCTATTTCAAACAAGTGGCCACTTAAGACCCCCTTTTTGTCCCCCATTACCTTGCACACACCCATGAGGTATGGTTACTATAATTTTATGATGGTAAAATTTGAATGAAAAAATACAAAACAAAATTTTATGTGTTTGATGAAGAATGGTTTCAAACATGTTAGGTCTTAAAATGACTACTTTACTTCGTACACCACAATACTCACAAGGCTAGGGTTGTCATCATGTGGGTATAATATTTTATCAACAAAAAAGTGGAGGATATTAAGCTAACTCAACAAGGGTGGGTTATATCTTCTCTGGTTCAAGCTCAACTTAGACTTAGGAGGGTGTTCCAAGGGGTATACCTGAATAGGTATTTAAATCTTAGAAGGAAAATAAATGATAATGTATGATAACTAAACCCAATCTATCTAGTTACCCCCAAAAATTTTCATTGGAATAAATATATTAGTTATTTCCAACCCCTTATATAGATAATAGGACATCTTGGAAAAGTTTGCTAGATGGAGTGATTTCCATGATTCATTGGAGATATTTTTCTTTTTCATTGTAAATGATGAAATCATGAATACATAGATTGGAACAAAAACTATAATATATTTTATATTCAATATTTTAAAATGATGTGTGGAATCAAATGAGGAGATCAATGCCTATTCTTGGGCTACATATTCAAGTGAAAAAAAGAAATATCAAAGAACAACTTTAAAAATGAAGTGATCTACTTTTCAAAGTATCAATATACATTAATTTTCAAATTCATCTACTTAATAATCCAACAACATTACTTAAAATCATATGCAAACACATAGAAGAGTTATTGAAATTGGTACAATCAACTTAGAATCCTATCAAATTCTTCTAATAGTGAATAAATTTGTAGCTAAAAATGTGTTGAAGAAAACATGTTAGATTTGATACATTTTCTAAGTCAGAATACTTATAATTGGAGGTATAAAACTGAAAACAATGATGATTAAAATATTCTATGATAGTTTGAAACATTTAATACTTTCAAAACCACATATTTATGCTCAATATTCTAATGAGTACCCTTCTAAATATTCACCTACCAAAAATATCTTCTCTTTGTATACAATCCAATAATTTTGAAAATGATCACTCATTTCTTAAAAATAATCACAAAAGAGTAAACCCTAAAAAATTATTATTGTAGCTACAAAAGATCAAAGGACAAAAATAAATCCCTCCAAAAATGATTCCTAGAATCATCAGATATCTTCTACATTGAATGCAAGTAGTTGGGAGAAGCATTGTCATTAATGTGACTTGGTGGGAGTAATACATTGTTGGAAAAATATGTTTTAGGAGACTTGTTGATGTATTAGACTTTTCTTTGAAGGTCTACCTCAGATAAAAACATTAAAATTATGGAAACCCCAAATATCCCAACATCATTGGCCTTTGGACATCGTACCTAATTCCTACTACTAAACAATCAAGCCCCAAAACAAGTAGGAGCAATCATAAAACTCTACCAAAAAAGACATTCTTATAGTCGTCGAGAATCAGCCTTCAAGACTCTGCTATATCTTATAATCGAAAAGGAAAAGGGAATAGATGAAATAGCAAAGACCCAACACCAAAATGAATAAGGTAGCTTCAACAAAGGGTAAGGAAAATAGATCGAGAATTAGGGATTGGGGAGAAGAACTACACTTTATCGAAAATAAGATAGAAGTTAGGAAGGAAACCTAATTTTCAAAGATCAAAGAATGTGACGTCGAGGGTTGGGAATCAGTAAGAACTCGTGCCACATGATGAAAATGATAAAAATAATTAAGGATCATGGTTGAAACCCAAAAATTTATGATAGATATATTTTGTATGATTCCATGAGAGCTTTGACAATTGATGGAAGGAAGGGGAAATAAAACATGAAAGCAATAAAGGTTAAGAGTTAAGGCTGATAATTCAAACCCCAAAAAATATACGGGTGATTTTTGATCGATTGTGAAGAGAAAGATCCAAATATTGGTAGTGATAGGAATTTTATGACATGTAGACAACTGAAAACTGAAAACCCAAAAAGTGAACACTTAAACCAACTTGGATTTTATAAGCAAAAAATCATGCAAGGTGACCCATGTAAGATTTATTTGATTGATTATCATCTAGGTAAAGGATTTAATGCATGAACATAGGAAGATATTCAAGAAAAAAAGGAAAATATATTTGAATCCCAACATTGGCTTGTGTCAGGTACATGTGGCTCTCATAGGCATAGTGAGAACTTAGAACCTCTAGGCAGACCGTTGAAATATTCAAAATTAGAAAACACAATCTTTATCCACAAATAAACAAGACTAACCATATAAGAAAACAAAATTATAGATTCATCATTGACTCACTATTTAAAATTCTTGAGTTGCATCACTTATGAGAAGTAATGCTTCAAATATTGTTCATGCGTAAGAAACTCCATTAGTTCACCTTCAAGATCCATGAGATGGTACACATTTAGCTCGTACCTCTCAACTACTCCATAAGGTTTTGTGGAACCTTCAAAATTTTATGTTCCACAGACCTGAGAAGTTGTTTGGTTATCCCATTGGCCTTGTTCTTGTTTAATGGTAGGGGTTTATATCACAAGGGTTTAGGATTTTATGTTATGTAGTTGGTTTTACTTAGCATATATCCCTTTCATTTTAATCCTTGTTCTTTTGGTCTAATTCTCAGTTGACTTGTTGTGGTCGGTTCTTGATTATTTAAAAAAAACTTCAGTCTTTTGTATCTGTGTGTTTGATCAGTCCCTTATGTCTAGGGTTACCATCTCATGACCTTCTTGAAATGTTTCCCACGATATTATTTTCCTTTGAATCTTCTTTTTTCCTAGGTCTTTATCATGGGTTGGGTCTTGTGACTATTCGCCTCATGGTCCTAGTCGGTCCCTCTTTTAAAACAACTTATAAGCACATGCAATATTTCCCCACTTAAGTTTGTGCTTATCAATCGATGTATTGCTCATCGTGCATAGACTTGTGACCAGTAGCATTGAATCTGTGATGAGCAATGTACCCTCGTTCCTTTGTATCACAACTCTACTTTGCATCGTAGATAGGTTAAAGGCCTTAAGTTTCATATCAATGATGCGTGATGTGAATTTTTTTCTCTTGTATCGTTGATCGCCCAAATAATTCAAGTTCCAAATCAATGATATGCGATAGTATTATGGTCCTTTGCATCACTAGCTCATTGCCCATTGTGCATCGTCTCTTGTTGTTCATTTCCCTATTAGTGATGAGCGATGCAAGTTATAGCTCTATTATTTCAAAGCGTTGTATCGCTAATTTGTTTGCTACTAGGAGTGAAGCCTACCATAAACATTGATCTTGCAGCAAGGACACGTGGCTAAATCTTGAGATTTTGCTAAGTTTCTTCCATTGCTAATGTGATTTAGCTGTTGTAAAATTAATCAATGATGAGTGATGAACAATGCCAATATATATACTTATTGCTGAGGTCCAAGACATCGCTAAAATTATTTTATGAAGGACTTCCCTATTAGTGATGAGCAATGGGAGAAGCCTAAAGTCAAAGGAGGATGACCTGATCTAACGATTAGGATTTCATCGTATGTTTTTCTCACATCGCTGATGGAGATCCTAAAGAAAAATGAACATCAATGATGAGTGATGGGGAGTTAAGCATTATGTCCATTGGTTCATCTCAAGGCATCGCAAATCCATTCAGGGAGGAAAGGGATGAAGGATCGATGAGTGATGGTATTAAAGAACAAAGAGATCAAAGCAAAAAGAGAAAGCATGAGGATAAAGGAGAGCCTTTGATGGAGTTTTAAATCAGAATGATCAATGAATTGAATTCAAACTTAAACAACTAAGTGTCAGTTCGCTCGCATGAGATTTCTTTCAAGCATTAATGGTGAAGATGCTTCATTCCTAAGCCATAGAGAAGGTAGTTGGTCTTTTTTCTCCCTCACAATTGCAAGCATTCAAAGTGGAAGAATTGGTCAAGTTTAAAGAAGAAGACGCGAGGAGCTCAAGCGAAATAGTTGTAGAGACATTGATGGCAATATTTTCCTAGGTAAGTAATATTTACACTTCTCTCTGTAAATTTTGGTTGAATTTAGCTGGTTAAGCAAACTAGTGGCTAGTTCAACAAACTCTAGGGGCTTAGGGTTTGAAAAGGGCTTTTGATTTTATGTGAATTCATAGAAATTGGTAGATATTGGGTAGAATATAGGAGGGTTTCCATAGTTAGTCTACAAATTGATTTTCCTGTAAACATAAACCAAAAATCCCTAGTTCAAAGTTTGAAAGTTGTAAACCCTAGCTATAAATCATGAGTCAACCGAGTGAATCCTCGAGAGTTGGGAGTAAACCTAAAAAGAAGAAGCCCAGGGTTGTTAAACCAAAGCAAGAAGCTTCAAAGAAGGTTGCTAGGCCTAAGGGATAAAATATAGATTTCACCAGATTCATGGAGGGTGAATCTTAGGATATTTTTGAAGGATGAAAATAGATTGGTAAGTGACCTATGGGACAAGGTGTCATGCCAAGTAGATTAATTGATAATGCTATTGGGATTGGAGAGGTTCCATTACCTCAAAGTGGCTAGGATTTCTTCTTGTATGCTTTCAATAGGCGGTATGCCAAACGTCTAGCTCGCCATCTATGGGGTTTTAACCTTGGAAGGCTGGTGGTGCCCAATGTGTTTTTTGAAGTGGATTTGATGCTTGAGTTATCAAAGAATTATGATGCTAAGAACAAAACAATTAAGAGTGAGAATGGAACCCCACTTTTGGACATAACCAGAAGTAGAATTATGGAGGTTTTTAATTTAAACCCTAATGCTACTGTCATCATTAATTTTTCTGAATTGTGCAAAGAATATGAGAAGAATAAGTATGGATATAGAAAGCATGTGCTTTCTAGGCATAGGAAAAGAGATAAGGTGTCTTTTAGTCCCAAGGACTTAGAACCTTTCAACTATGATGAGTTCAAAAATTATTTCAAGAACACCTAATATTGTTTGGATTAGGTGTTGGCTCACAATTTTGATGAAAGGATACCTACTACACAATTGGTAATGATTATTAATATTCAAAACTGGAATTCAAATAGAGGGCTTGACTATGCAGCCTATATTGTTGAACAAATGCATAAGGGGCTGATTGAATTGAAGGATGGTAGAGCACCTCTGTCTTTTCCCCATTATTCTTTATTGATGCATATGATCTTATGGAAAGGACAAGAAAAATGGAATAAGTGTATGAAGCTAAGGCATAAGGATGATGAAGTAAATGATTTTCCTGTGCAAATATAGACTTTTATTTGGGATCAAAATTGCCCACATTCCAACTATCTTGCTTTCTGTAATGTTTTGAAGATCTGTATCCTAGAGAGTTTGGGTGTACCACTTGTGTACAGAGTCTCAAGGGTCATTAAGGATATTCTACGCTTGCATGAACTTAGAGAAGGAGCAAAAGAGGGTCATAATTGGGGTGAATGGTTCTTGCACTCCCATTATAATTTGATCAAAGCTTATGGAGCCAAGGTTACACCTCATTTCCTTCCTTTATATGTTTTTGATAGATTGGATTTTATGGAAACTACGTGGCAATTGGACAATATGAATAAAGAAGAGTTCAAAATTCCCAGGAAAGGTTTAGTGATAACCTCATAGTGCTCCTTTGGTTATTTCATTTCTACTGCAAAGGAGGGTTATGAGAAGTTTGGAATAATGTGGAGTAACCTCAAAATTCCAGTGGATGAGGTGAGGAATTATGACCCTGAGGGGTTTATCAATGCTGAGAAGAGAAGAAAATGTTTGTTTGAGTTTTCTCACCATTTTCTATACATTGATGATATAATTATAAATTTGTCAATTGATGGTGCAGTGACTTCAAGGAAGAAGGAATGAATTGCCATATATGATATTGAAGAGGACATAATAAAAATAAATTCATTTTATGTAAGTCCATATGATGAGATTGAGAGTCCTTATGAGAATTTTATGACCAAATTGAAGGATTATCAAAGTGGTGAATTCACCGTGAAGGTCAAGGAGGCCGCAAAGAAGGAACAAGTGCTCAAGGAGAAACAAGAGGCTTTGAATATTTAGGAAAAAAATTTGGAGGTTGGTGAAGAGGCTAGCCCTTTGGTTGAGTACTCAACTAATGAGCTAATTGGAGAAGAGCAATCAATTGAGCATGTGCCAAGTGATCAAGAGGTCCCCCCCCCCTCAAATAAAGGATGCTCTTGACCCTTATGTTCCACAGTACAAAATTGTCAAGTGGGTATATGATGAAGAAGCTGATGATGATGTTAGTGTTAAAGCCTGTGATGAGTTTATTGCTGATGATTCCTTTTTTTAGACCAAGGAATTCAAAGAATTTGTCATCCAGTTCAGGATCCAAGAAATTAAAAAGATAATTGAGGATGCCAAGGCTAGTGTAGACCCCTCATTGCAAGAGGAGGCAAAAAAAGAAAAGGAGGAGAAGATAATGGATGAGATAGCAACAATTACTCTTGCCGAAGCTAGAAAGTTTGTCAAAGACAGTGGTGTAATGTTACTTCCAGGGTGGAATCTCACTTCTGCCATTGCACTTGATGCAATAAGAAAGGATCTAGAGGCCTCTATATCTGAAGAACACTAACAATCGAGTCTTTGGTTTTGGGTTTAGTCCCTATGACTGATGATATTAGTATGGGCCAATTATGCTTGATCCATGAATAATCAAAGAATATTCATGCCACTAATACTCAATCTTAAACAAGATCATTCAAATGAAAGATAAACTAAACATTTATTGAAATGAAGCATTCTAAATATGAAAACATTAAAATGTTTACTCTAACCCATCTGAAACTTATCCCGTTTTGGGAGTGGTGTTGTGTTGATGTGGAACAATGACCCTTTCCCAATCATGTGATCAGTGAGCTTGTTTCAATTGATTCTATTAAAGAGAATCGATGAAATTGTTGTGATATGTGGATGAAAACATGATTTATACTAAAATGAGTATGATGCAAGAGTTAATCTACCATGATTTTATGCTAAATGATTCAGATATGCAATTGCTAAGCTAATCTAAATGAGATTTAAACCAAAGAAGATCCAAACCCTAATTATCTAATTAGCTACATGGATTCATGGAAGCCATTAATAGAAGCTAAGCTATTATGAAACTAATTTAAACTAAAATATGCTAAATGTGAGCTAATTATGAGTGTGAGTGTGAGTGAATTCAATAACTTAAGTTTGATGTTAAAAGATGGATGATGGATCCATTTGTCTCCAAATAGTGAACTATTTATAGGAAAACAAACGAGAAATGAAGGGTTGAGATTTAAAAAGCTAACCAACGGTCAAGGATGGAGGAAATAGGAGGAATGGATTGGATTCTCATCAACGGGTGAGAATGCAAGATGAGATTTTATCAAGGGTTCTCATTGCTTCCAAAAAAGCACAATTTTGACCTGTACAAGAGGTCAAAAGTTAACTTGCACAAGAAGTCACAAGTTAACTTGCATTTGAGATTTTGTGAGAATATTCCCTTTCTCAAATGATTAGAGCAGAGATAATATTCTTTGGAATATTCTCATGGGTGAGGGAAAATGATATTTAGTTAATTAAAACAAAATTAAATTATACAAAAGGGGAGGGAATATTCTATGGGAATATTCCCCTTTTGAAGGAATGTGCAAAGGAGGAATATTCCCTTGCAAATGGGAGGATAATAGATTAATTAATAATTGTTAATTAAATAAGGGTTTAATCATGCAATTAGGGGTATTAGAAGAATAAAGTGATATTCATTAAATTAAATAATTTAATGAATAGGGAAAGGTGAAATAAAATTTAATTAAATAACTTAGGGTTATTTAATTAAATAAGAAGACTTAGGGAATTAAATTAAATACTTTGATTTATTTTATTTAATGAGATGAAATGTTAGTGTGAAAGGGGGGAATTAACCTGATTAAATGAATTAGGTTAATAGATGCAAATGATGCAATTAATTAAATAGCTAGGCTAATTTAATTAATTAAGCAAAAAGAGGATGGGTTTCAAGAGGAAATGATGTTAGTATACTTGATTTGAATGTATGATATCATTCAAGATATTTTTTCAGTGTCTACATTTTACCCCTCTTTGAAGCGAGGTACCTGTTGCTTCGGTTCAAAGACTAATACTCTTTGGATAAATAAAAAACTATTGCTTAAATCAAAAAATTAAAATTTTCTGATTTTTTAGATGCCCCAGCAAAAGGATTAAGTTGATTCCCTGCCCCCTCGAGAAATCGGGTGGAAATTTAGAATTTCGGGTTGATTTATCGACAAAGGTGAAAAGATGCACCAAGGTGCTAGAAAGACTTTAGGATGCAAAAAATTATGCAAAAAACATGGAAAACGATGCAATATAAGCTTTAGTTTGGAAAAATTGGTGAAAATGATGATAAACCTTAGCTTCATGGTTAAATTAGGGCAAAAAACCATAATTTCCTAGCATAAATAGGCCAAGAAGGGTTACTTTCAATTCATTTGTGCTTGGGATCACATCATTGTGCTTTGACCGATCGTTCAGATGGTTGATGTAGAGATGGATGATCCAGTGGTTTGGTGATACAAAGACTCCATTACTTTACAACACACTGGGCAACTTGGGATTCCATACTAGCGTTAGGTGCTCAATGATATGATAGTATTCAGATGGTGACCCTGGCTTAAGATGCCAGCGTGGTATGATGATGTGTAGCAGATATTCTTTGCCAAATAGACCTAGTATATGCAAGGTTGAGAGCACATGATTATTGAGACATATATACCATATAGGGTAGCCTGACAATTTGGAGAGAGGAAGGATAGGCTCGATGATCAGTATACAACCATCTTTTCCAGATTAGCACAAGAGGTACCTACATGGGGACCTACGATCCCAACTCCTAAGGTGGTTGAGGGCTTTCGACAGTTGGTTGCTCATCCATGGGCATATGACCAGGGACATGACAATTCTTAGATGATGCCTGCATATGATGCATGGTTCACACCCTCTTGCTGGTTGAAAAATCCAACGGGTGCTCCTCCATGAGGGAGACCGAGAGGGAGGGGTGCAAACAGAGGCAAAGGTAGAGGCAGGGGATATGATGGCCAAGATGGCCATGATGGGTAGATTCTAGGGGCACCACCAATAGGTCAGCAACCTCCACAATAGCCTCCTATTCAGCAACAACCAATGAAACCACCACCACCGGGGCCATATCCCTAAGATTTGTAGATTCAGTAGCTACAAAAGCAGATTCAGGTCATTAGAGGTGAGCGGGATTAGGCACATAAGCAAATTTTGGTGATTATTGCTGAGAGGGATCGAGCATGACAATAGGTACAAGCTGTCACAATAGAGTGAGACCATGAGTGGTAGCTCAGATAGACTGTCGAGATGCAGTTAGCACAGGAGGTTGGGTTGCGTCAGCAACTTGAGTCGATGACAATTGCATCTTAGGGGAAGACAATATTTTCTAGGTTATATAGAGAGGCTATTATTGAGGCAGCCTACTATAAGATGCATTATCACAGGGATGTCCCATAGGTGCTTAGACAACTGGATTATTCTCAGAGGAGTGGGGCACACCCTAGAGCAGAAAATCAGCCAGAGAGACAGGCTGGAGAGGGGAGAAACCATCAGGGCTAGCTCAATTGTATAGACACTTTTTTATCATTTCCCGATTATTTTTATACAGATATACATTCATGGGATCCTTTTTGATATCCTCGTGGATATTGCATTTATGACCGATATACATACACTGATTCAGATATTGTACCATGAAATTCATGATTTTTTGATATATATATGATACAAATTCGATATGATATGATGTGTTCATCTTATTTCATGCTTTGAATGTATGGATACATTGTGATGTGATGTGATATGCTTATGTTGTATCATGTATGGATGCAATTATTTATTTATGCTTATGCGATATGCAATGGTATATGATATGCGATGATATGAATGGATACAATATTATATTCTTTTTCAGTATCCTTTCATTATATGTTATGGGACAGATGATATGATATGTAGATGTTATGCTCTTATTGAAAATGTTATGGATGTATTTCTTTTTGTGTATTTTCTATGCAATTTTATGATGTATGCATATAGATGTATGGATGGATAATGTAGATGTTTATACTTATGATATGATAATGTGATGCAACGATTTAAGATTCTTAGAATAAAAAATCTATATTATTCGTCACAACTTAAATGATAATGATGATGCAGGATGTATGTTTTATGATATACTATGACTATGTTGATATGATGTGAAATGTATGCATGCTGACAGTTTATGGATGTAGGATGGATGCATTGATGATGTTTTTGTTGATTGTCATGATACCAGGTTAGCACAAAGAGAAGATAGAAGAAAAAGCTGATTGACCATTGATTTTGATGATTGATCCAAAATATCCAACAAGTTTATGATCCACCAAGACTTTACTAGAGATGGTGATGAGAAATGCATGATGATGACTTGCTCAAATCTTGGGATTGGGATTTTCTATTGTTCCTTATTGTTTGATATAACACATAGACACGATGCATCAAGGTATCGATAACCATGATGGCGCTGTATCTAGTGTAATGGACTTTGACTCTGCAAACAGATAGGATAGTTCTTGTTCACACCTTGAATTACGAAAACCTCATCGGAATGTAAGTTAGAAGTTTAGAATATATTGGACCAAAGCATACACAATAATCAACAACATACCACAAAAAACCTTCCTACACACAACTAAGCAAGTATGCGCCAAAGTTATTTTACAAGAGTATCCACAAGCACAACAAACAAAAGATAATGATCGATGCCCCATTCATTTCTCTCTAAATTTTTTTGATAGACATCATCAAGAGGTCCTCAGAATGGGTCATTAAGATAAATCACAAGAAAAGATCAAAGACAAACAGTTAGTGTTATATCTATCTCTTGCCAGTTTATTTTAGCTAAGGTGATTTCTAATGTTGATGTCCATCACAAGAAGGATACATCCTAAGACATGTTGATCAGATGGTTGTTTGATGTAGGATGATGATGAGCTTTATGATAAGTCGTTGATATAAAATTCCTTGATGCATTTACCTATGATTTAGACTTTAGATTTTGACACTTAAGTTTTCACTTTACGAATTGCTATACTTTCTTTCTTTTCATTTTGCCAAAGGTTGAAGATGGCAATCGATTTATTATGAGTGAAAGTTTATTGCAGGTGAAAGCGAGATAAGGTGGGAGGTTTTGGATTTTTTTGGAATATTTCAATGTTTTTGGTATTTTAAGAATGTTTTGAGGTTGTTTTTGGTCTTTTTGAAAGCTTATGTGAATGTTTATGTTTTCAATTATTTGAGGATGTTTAGGGTTTTTTGAAGATTTTTGATGTTGTTTAGGTTTTTTAAATGTTTTCTAATGTTTTGTGTTTTTAATTTTTAGATGTTTTTGTGTTTTCTGATATTTGGATGTTTAGGAGTTTTATGGGATATATGGATGTTTTTGATTTTCCGATATTTGAATGTTTTAGGGATTTTATGATATTTGGATTTTTTTGGGCTTTTACAATATTTAGATGTTTAGGGATTTTCTAAGAGTTTCGACCAAGAACCTAACCTAAAAGACCTATCCTAGGGGCCTCGGGGGTTAATCAAAGATTAGCCTTGCCCACGTTATACATGCAGAGACCACGTAGTTCGACTGACTTGACTTATTTAAAGATGAAGATATGAACAGTTGATGGAATTTCAGTTTATTATGATGGACTCCTAAAGGACTGACCTAGGGTGTCTTGGGGGCACATCAATGATGGCCTTTTCTACGTTCAAGCTTAGATATGACGTAGTTCGACAACAAGATACTATTTTTGGATTTTCAGTGTTCGACCTTTTTAGGGATTTTGATATGTTTTGGATGTTTTGGATTTTTGCTTTACAATTTTCTGAATGTTTTTGGATTTTAGCTGTACAAGATTTTGCAAATATTTTTGGATTTTCTTGATGAATGCTTTACAAATTTTTTGGGTGTTTTTGATGAGATTTTTGATAACCTTAGGATATACAAGAACCCGATATGATCCATAACGAATTTCCCCTAGTGTGATATGATAGACTACCTCGATATAGGCAGGATAAATTGACCTTTGGAATATGGAAAGTAGCACTAAAGGGGATACGATACTTCACAACATCAAGCTATGATAGAGATGCAGATGGGTGATGGAATCAATAGGATGAATGATGTGATGGATGAAGGGTGATGCAAAGAATGGTAGGATAAAGGATTAAGATCCAAACAATAGATGGAGGTGTTTTATTTATGCAAGGTGCCTGTTTGCCAGGTTTTCACCAAGGTACTTGCTCAAAGCACCACCGAAGTGGTTTTCAATAGAGGATGATTGTTTTTCTTTACTTTTTCAATCCTTTTTCTCATTTTTTTGGATTTTAATCATTTTTTGATTTTTTTGGTATTTTCAGATGTTGCACCCTTCAAGACTAGGCTTAAAACTTTTTAAGATGCAAGTTGTTAGTTGGTTCCTACAAGGGTTCACCTTTAGGTGTTGATAATTGGTATGCTTATGATCCATAGCTTGTTGTGATGACAAAGGGAGCCAACTAGTTAGGCTCAAACTTTCCTTTATTGTCCTGATCTAGATGATTTTTCTGATTCTATTTGAGAACAAGATCCCCTACCTGGAAAGACCAACATTTGATCTTCTTATTATAGCTATGTTTTAGTCAATTTTGGTATACTTGCAAGTGATTGAGGGCATCAAGATGACGCTCATCCAGGAATTCTAGCTCATTCAGTTGAGATACTTTGTATTCTTCATCAGTTATCATGTTCTGTAGTGACACTCACAGTGATGGGATATCAACCTCAATAGATAGGATGGCTTATAATTCGTAGACCAAGGAGAAAAGGGTTGCACCTGATGGTGTGCAGATACTGGTTCAATAAGCCCAAAGAGCAGGATTTAATTGCAAATGCTAGTCATAGCTAGCTTCATTGACCGTTTTCTTTAGGATTTTTAGAATGGTCTTGTTTGTAGCCTTAGCTTGGCCATTGCCCTGGGGATAATATGGGGTAGAGAATCAGTGCCGGATGTTGAATCTTTGACATAGCTCTTTCACATCCTGATTCTTAAAGGGGGTTTCATTGTATGAGATTAGGGTTTGTGGAACACCTTAATGGAAGATTAGGTAATTTAGGATAAATTTAGCAATTTTCTTCCTTGTTATGTTGGTCATAGGAATGGATTTGACCCACTCAAGAAAGTACTCAGTGGCTATTATGATAAACTTGTGGCCATTGGATGAGGTTGGAGTGATTTTTCCTACGAGGTCGAGTCCCCATTGTGAAAAAGGCAAGGGTTGATCATTGGTTGCAATTCCTGAGCTGGAGCATGAATCAAATCTCCATGCTGTTGACACTAGACACATTTATGCACATACTGGTGAGCTTCTCTTTCCATGGTTGGCCAATAGTATCCCATCCTCAATAGTTTCTTAGCTAGTGTCATACCACTAGAATGGGATCCACATATTCCATCATGTACTTCTGTTAAAGTTGTTAAGGATTCCTCTTGGTTAAGACATCGTAGTAATGTCCCTTCGATGCTTTGACGGTAAAGGGTATCACCTAGGATCATGAATCAAGATGCCTTTTTGACAAAGGTCTTTTTAAGGTTGGAGGTGATATCAGATGGGAGGGTTCCTCTACTTAGGTAGATAAATATGTGATGATACTATGGGGATCTAGGACCAACAATGACACACATGAATTCAAATTCAAGGATTTTGCAAGTTGGTACGAGAAGTTGTTCTACCAAGAATTTGCATTGGAGGATGTTGTTCGACATTTCTAACAATGATCCAATTGTTTCCATGGCGTCTGCTACTCTGTTGTTCATGCAAGGAATATTCTAAAAAGTAATATCAATGAAAATTTCCTTGAGGTTCTCTACCATCTTCTTATAAGGAGTGAGCTTATCATCCTTATTTTGGTAGTCATCATTGACTTGGTTGATAACTGACTATGAGTCTCCATAGACTTTCATATCTTGCATCAGTCATTGAACTACTATCCTTAGACCTGTGATTAGGGCTTCATACTCAACAATGTTGTTATTGCACATAAATGATAGTCTGTATGACTTTGGAATGCAATCACCTTGAGGGGTGATGAAAATAATTCCTTCTTCTGATCTGTTTTGGGTGAAGAATCCATCAAAGTACATCTTCCAATGACTTGTGAGATTTATAATGAATACTAATTCATCTGGGAATTCAGATATCAATGGGTTCTTAGCATAGATAGGTGCATCTGCTAGTTGTTCTGTGATCGCTTGTCCTTTGATTGCTTTGTGCTCCACATACTCTATGTCAAATTTAGTTAAGATCATTACCCATTTATCCATTCGCCTAGTGAGAGTTTCTTTGGATAGTAGGTATTTTAATGGGTCGATCTTTGTAATAAGTTTGATTTGATGTGACCACATGTAGTTTCTTAATTTTTCTGAAGCAAAAACTACTGCTAGGCATGCTTTCTCAATGGGTGAATAGTTCATTTCATATCCCACCAAGGTCCTATTGATGTAATAGATATCCCTTTCCTTTCTGCTTTCATCATGTTGTGATAGAATAGCTCCTAGAGCTGTTGATGTTGTTGAGATATATAAGATCAATGGTTTGTTGGGTATCAACGACATGAGCACTTGAGGTGTCAATATATAGTCTTTGATTTGCTGGAAAGCTTCATCACATTTCTCATCCCACTTGTAAGTTATTCCTTTATGAAGAAGATGTGAAAAAGGGTGGATCTTGTCTAAAAGTTGCGCTATTAACCTCTTGATGGACTACAATCTTCCTTGTAACCCTCTCATCTATTTTAGTGTTTGCGATGGTTCCATGTCGAGGATGGATTTTACCTTTGTTGGATCAATTTTTATCCCTCTTTGTGAGACAATATAGCCAAGAAGTTTCCTTGATGTAACCCTAAAGACACATTTTTTTGGATTCAACCGTACCTTATACTCTTCAAGCCTGTCAAAGATGGGCCCTAAGACTTGTATGTTCTCATTCCTTTTCTTTGATTTAGCCAAAATATCATCCACATAGTCTTCAACTATTTTGTGGATCATGTCATGAAAAATGAGGGTCATTGCTCTTTGATAGGTTGCTCCTGCATTCTTTAACCCAAATAGCATCACATTCTAGCAATAGGTTCCCCATGGACAAGTGAATGCAGTTTTTTGTTGATCCTCTTTAGCAATCATGATTTGATTGTAGCCTGAAAAACCATCCATGAGTGATAGCATTTCATGCCCAGTTGTTAAGTCCATAATGAGGTCGATGTTAGGAAGAGGGAAATAATCCTTTGGGCATGCTTTGTTTAAGTCTCTAAAATCCATATTTTGATGCCCCTAGTGGGTTTTGAGACTAGTACAAGGTTTGAAACCCACTCAGGATAATCTATCAGTCAGATGAATCCAATGTCAAGAAGCCTTTGTAACTCTATCTTTACCAAGAGTGCTATTTGAGGGTGCATCTTCCTTAATTTCTTCTTTACTAGCTTGGCTTTAAGATAGAATGCTAAGTGATGCACAACTCTTTTGAATCAAGCCCTAGCATATCTGTGTATGACCATGCAAAGTTAGCTCTTCATTCTTTCAGGAACGCTGCTAGGTTTTTTAGTTCTTCGTCCAACAAGGATTTGGCATAGAAAGTGATCTTAGGTGCCTCTTCTATTCCCACATTGATTGGAGTGGCCTTTTCTGCTAGCACTTTTGACTGCTCTGGATGCATTGCACTAAGGGGGAGATTGAATCCCTCATCCTTGGGCGCCTTAGAGAGGTTTTCACCATTAGATGCATTCTTTGTTTTTACTATTTTAAGATCAAAAAATGCCACAATGTGGTTTTCACTCAAATATTTGCATGTTAATTGCATTTCATTAATTTTGTGACTGAAGGATTCAATCATCTCCACATAGTATGCCCCTGTGTCTAGTTCTATTTCAAAACCTGCTTTGTGATTTTCCCATGGTAAGTTGTCATAGAGTCCCATGAATTCTGAGATCGCTTCATTTTTTTTGAATAAATCAAGAATTATTGGTCCTTGTTGGTCCATGTCAATGAGTTGGGGGTATACTAGGCATATTTTAGTTGGTTGATTGCTCAGAGCAAAGGATGTAATGGGTATCATGAAGAGGGAGTTGTTTTCAAACAAGTTAGCAACATCAAGGGGGAAGTCATCTAAGGTGGTATCACATGATGGAGGTAACCAAGAGGAAGCCTCGACCTGTTTAGCGGAAGTACCTTTGCCAATAAGGGTGATCTTGCTAGTAGTACAACATAGACTGAGATTCTTTATTCATTTCTTAGGAACGATAGGTTCTAGAAAACCATTATCATTCTATCCTTGCTTCTCATTCTTGTTATAACCCATTCCCTTCATTAGCAGCAAGCCTTTGTTATCTTCTTCCATGGGAAGAGTGGGGATAGACAATCCTGATAAAGGAGTTTAGAGATATCATCCTCATTGAAATCTTCTTGATTCAAACACCCCCACTTGGTGAATGTAGTAGCTGCCATCTTGATAGTTTTGATTTCTTTATTGCTAGATGTCCCATGAGATTGAGGAGAAATAGGTAGCTCTCCTAAGACAAAGGTGTTCTTTATTAGCTTATAGTTCCCTCAACCATCATCTTGGATCACTGCTTTGATATCATGAATGTTCTGCACAATGGGTGCCTTTGCTTTAGAGGTAGATGCAAGGGATGACGGGTCAACAAATGAGGTAGAAGGTGTAGGCCCTTCATCATTCTTGGGTATCTGAGATATTTTATAGAAATTTGCCTCAAGATTTTTGCAATAGTAAAAAGTCTTAGGATCTCCATGGATAGTAATTTCTCTACCCTCGAAAGGAAACTTTACACATTGATGATAGGTCAAGGCTAAAACTTTTAGGGCATGGATCCATGGCCGGCCAAACAAGATGTTGTAGGGAAGATCAAGGTCTAATACTTGGCATGTAGTTTCTACAATGATAGGTCCCACTTGGATGGGTAGTGAAATAATTCCTTGTGATACCTGTTCTTTGTCGTCATATGCTCTGATGGTGGTACTCTTTGCTTTCTCAATAGTATCCTTTGAATAGCCCAGGTTCTTGATCAACTTAAGGGTACAAATATTTAAGCCAACACCTCCATCTACTAAGACTCTTTTGACCTTGTTCTTATGAATGAAAAATTCAAGGTGTAAAGCACGATTAAGAGATGGCTGTGATGGTAAGTCCTGTTCTGAGAAAGTAAGGAGATGATTAGTGATATTCCCTACCATAGCTTGAAATTAATATGTATCAATATCCTTAGTGACGGGTGAATCTAACAAAGCTTTCTCTAAGATTTCTCTATGTGTGGGGGATAGCCTCAATAGTTCTAAGATGGATATCTGTGCGAGGGTCTTCTTAAGCTAATCTAGGAGATTATACTTGCTAGGATTTGATGTTGGAAAAGTAGGTTGTGTCCTAGATTGAGATGGGACTCCTTGGACAATAATTTTTCCATGTCATGTGGTGACTCCACACTCCACACTAGGTCCTTTGATGGTGATGACGGTGATAACACTATCACAAGAACCGACTATATTAGAATAGGTATGTTGCACATTTGTGTAATCCTTATCTTTTATGTTATTATTCCCTTTGCTATGATTTGGCATAAGGTTCTTGTATATCTTAAGATCTTGATTCTCGACTGGTACCTCAATAGATATGGTATTATTTTCTATGATATCTTGGATAATGTTTTTGAGCCTCACTTTTATGTCCTTTGATTTTGTGAAAGTCACATAGATCGTTCTCGTTGTACCAGGATGGTTTCTCTTGTGGTTCTTGGTAGTTTTCAAAGTTAGGAAGCATTATCAGGTTTTTCTCTACCAAATTCTTCATGATTGTTTCAATGGGTTCTGATAAATGTGTGTACCTGTGTTTAGGATAGTTGTTCTTGTTAGGGGTACACCTTTGTTGGATTTCAGTGTTATTGATTTGATTGTTCTGAGGAGGTGTTTTTTGTTGCACAGTTGGTTGAATGTTAGCAATGTGATTGTTGTTTGGAATAGGAGCACTTAGGACCACCTTAGCATCTACAATAACATCATTTGTTGCGTTCTTGTTATTAGCCCAAACACGAGGCTTGTCATTTGAACTGGTTGATGGGTGGTTGTCTTTGTAAGCTTGAGTATTTCCCTATGAGATTAGAGCTCTCTTGATGTTAAGGGATCTAGGGACAAGCTCATCATAAGATGTGATGCAACACATGTTTAAGTGGAAGGATAGATCTGGATCTATATTTTCTATGATGATTCCCACTTTTTGTTCATTAGGAAGAGGCCACTTGCTCTTACTATCTCTTTGTCTCCATCATTGTAAGAAATTAGCAAAAGCTTCTCCTTTATTTTTCCTGAGACTGTACAATTCTTCTAGACTTACATCCATGTCAAGATTAAAGGAGAAGTAATTAATGAATTTATTGGTAATTTCCTAGAAATTTTTGATGTTGGGAGGTATATGAGAAAACCAATCCATGGTAGGACTTGTTAAACTTCGAGGGAAGAGGCACATTAAGTATGAATCATTCTAGTCCACCTCCGTACACATGAAGCTAAACTCTTTGACATGGTCCACAGGACTTCCACTCCCTTTGTATTTTTTGAATTTTGGGATTTCAAAGCCTAGAGGGAATGGTACCATTGCTATGTTTTGATCAAATGGATAAGGGCATAGATTTTGTGTATGGGGCTTCTTTTTCTTTCCCATCCAAAGGTCTTGCATTTCTTGAGATAGTGCCTTAAACTGCGATGCTAGATCATCTTACGAGTTTGGTGGAGGAACATACGATGGGATGACAGATGTATTTTGATATGATAAGGTGTTGTATGGGGTGTATGGTGGTGTGAGATTCTGTGAAGGTGATTGGGGTATTGATGTATATGTTCCTAACATGTTTGTATTGATGATGTTTGATTGAGGGTTATAATAGGAACTTTTTTGTTGTTGGTGTTGTTGGGCATACTGCTAAGCTAGTAAGGCTTGCTATTGAGCTTCTTGTTGTTGTTGCACCACTAGGGCTTTTTGTTGGGCATGTTGTTGTTGTTGTTGTGATAATAAGGCTACTTGATGGGCTTGATGTTGTTGTGTTAAGGCCGCTTGTTGTGCTTGATGTTGGTTTTGTGCTAAGGACGCTTGTTGTTTTTGTTGCCTTACTAGGGTTGCTTGCTATTGTTGCTGCTATTATTGTGCTACTAGGGCTACTTGTTGTTCTGCTAGGGGTGCTTGCTGCTGTTGCTATTTTTGTAAGGCTTGTTGATATGCTTGTTGTAAAGCTAAGGCATGCACTTGTAGTGTAGGATCAGGTGGTTGTTGAGATATCTGTGATGGGTCTTGAGTGGTGATGCTTTGAGTGGGTATCAGATTGGTGATGAGAGGTTGAGAATTACCTTGGTTTAACATTCCTCGCAAGATAGTGGATTGAGGTGGAGGAATGTAAGTTTGAGATCCTATTTGATTTTGCATGGTAAAGGGGATCATGGGGAAAGATGAAGATGGTGCCATTAAATTCTGCGATGGGAATGACACACTAGGACCTTGAGTCCATTGATTAGAAATGTTTCCTTGTCCCATGTCTTGAGGATTTCCTTGTGCTAGGGATGTAGATGAGGTATTACCCATGTGGGTGGGATTTGTTACCAAGGGATTGTTTTGAGATGGGTTGATAATGGATGGAATAGATGTGTTTTGAACCACCACTATGTTTGAGGTATCCATGAGAGGATTGGATGAATATGTCCCATTTGGTGTTAAGGGCCGATTTTGTGTGAGGGTATTTCCTTTCCCTTTTGGATCTACTTGGTTTGCACTACCTTGTGTGATGTTGGGCACACTTGTGGTACTCATGGGTATGGATAAAGATGGGTTTCCTTGATATGTTGAGGTTGTTGTGGAGTAATGAAGGTCAAGGGGTTTGTCTGGTTGTTTAGGATCTTAAGGAATGGGAGGAGCACCAAAGGTTGGTGTCCAAGTGGTCGTTTGGGATGGAGGGTTAGTTTCAAGAGTTCCCACAAGTGTGCTACTTTCAAATGGAAGAGTATGGCCAAAGTCCTTAGCAACGCTAGTTGCAAGACTAGGAATGTATGTATGATTTAACCCTAGTGATGGAGTTGTGAAGCCTTGTGTCAAATTTTGTGCCACAAATGATGGGGAGATAGGAGCTACATTTTCAAAGGCTTGATGTTCCATGATTTCCTCCCTAGTAAGTTCAAATGGATTGTTTGTAATGTCTTCTATCTCATATGGCTCTAATAGAGATGATGGTTGTTGTGATGGGGTAACTTGACTTCTTGGATCAAATTCTAGAGGATTCAGATCACTAGAGGTAAATGTGACTTTGGTTTTCTCCACGATTATCTTGTGTTGTGATCTTGTCTTTACCATAAATTTTGTGTCACCTTTGGGAGAGTTATGTTGAGATTTGTAGTGTTTGGACTCTCTAGTTGACTCAAATTTAGTTAAAATGGATGCTCTAAGTATTTTCAAAGCAATGATGATAATGGGGGATGAAAAGGTGGGTGATGTGGATAGTGATCTTTGCAAACATTTTGGGACAACACTTTTTTACTCAAGTTTGATGTTTTGATGTTAGTATAAAGGATGTTGATGAACTTAGAAATCTTTAGGGTAGACTTGTGACCTTCAAGATAAAATAGTTCAAAGGTGATAACTAACTCAACTAAGTGCATGGAAAAGGATACATTCCACATAAAAAGTAGCTAAGATAGGGTTTTAATTGGTAGATGTTCAAGTAAAAAAGTGTTGGTGTATTCAATTTTTTTTCAAAGTTTGGTGAAATGAAAGATGAAATTTTGATGAAGGGGTGGATGAAATGTTTGACCCAATGTTGAATTAAAGTGAACCTTTGTTTGATAAGACCAAGGTAGTGAGAAACATGCTAGATCTCTAAAGTTTTCAAATCCTAAATACCCAATGTTTTAGATAGGTTGATTATCATGAAAAAGACCTAGATTTTGACCTATAAAGAGCATATAAATGTCAGGATGTTTCCTTAGTGCACATTCATAAAATTTTATTAACAACTTGTTTCTGTTTTGGTAGAGTACAAAAATGTGGTTTTTGATTGCTTTTGAACTACGATGCCTAAGTTTGAAGTGACGACCTATAGACCTTCTTTTAGGGATTTTGATTTTGCATGAGATCATTTAGAGGAGTTCAAGTTCATGGAAGAAAGGAAGATATTTATTGCCACATGGGTGGTGGTAATATGGGCCTTCCATCCTCAATACTGGTTTGTTCCTCTTCTTTGTCTAAGATGTTTACGGCGTTTCTCCACTGGGTAGGTATTTCTTTTGTTTCAAAAGTGAAGCTTATCAAACTAATAATGATATCAGTTTGTTCTCTGTTAATGAGTTCAAAGTTTGGTTGAATGATAACACCTTCAAGATCATATTGTTCAATGGGGGCGATCAGTCTCCAAATAGTCATGTGGGGTTCAATTGTCAATTTATCTTCCTTAAGTGAATTTATTTTACCACTAACACTTGTCTTGATAAGTTTTCAAACTAAATGTTTATGTCAAAAGCATCATAACTTTCACAATGTACATTTTGTGAGAATCATGAGGTTGAAGCCATAATTTCCTATCTTGTCTTTGGAAAATATGGATTGAGATAAGAGTCAAGATATTTAGAAATTTCTAAGGATAGAAACCCTTAGGACAAGCAATAATATCAAGGCTATTTCAAAAGGTATCCATATTTAAGCCAAAGTGTTTGAAATTTTGAGGAAGATAGTGAATGTTTGTTTGTAACATTTTGGAATCAAGCAATATATTAAAATGACTCACAATCATTTACAATATTAGGTTTGAAATGGCCATACTTGTTGAGTACCCACTCAAATTTCTCCAAACACTAAGACATTGTGAACAGTTAGAGATTTGGCGACACTGGCTCCCTCCATGACACACACTTCTCGAGACCACCAAATATTAAAATCCTAAAGATCCTAAGATCCTAAGGATTTTTTTTGTTTCAACAATGAATAGTACAAATGTGGGGTGGCTTTAGAATGACCGTTCTTGCACCAACAAGCATTAAGGGTTTTTGGTAACTAAATAATTTGGTTCTTAGTAACAAACTGAGAACACCTAGCCGTATACACACCCGCTTTGCCATTTAATTCTCTTACTACCGTTCCCGTTCCACTTAAGGCATGGTACTAGGTGCAGTATGTTATACAGTCCAGGATAGAAGGTACTTTCTCACGATTTCCCAACCTTTAATATAGCCCGCCGGTAAATGTGCTTGCAAGAACTTGCTTATGAGTTTCCCATAGCAGGTGTGTCTCATACTAAATCCTCTCTTAAGGGTGACACAAAGTATAAAAGTTTACTTAAGTATTTCTCTTCACCCAAGATCGCCCAAAGCACAAGGGGATTAGATACGTACTATAAGTGCACACAAATAGTGAAGTACACTTGGAATGTTTCTCTTCACCCAAGATCACATGAAGTGCAAGGGGATTGAATACACACTACAAGTGTGTCATAGAAAAGAAAACACTCATTCATTTTACCAACTAAAGCTAAGATGAATTCATTTTATGCACCAAACGAAATGTTAAGTTTCCTTGTTCAATTTTAAAACCCAAAAGACAATGATGAGATGAGGGTTCAATTTTAGTCCTGTTTGAGCGTTCGTTTTAAACCCAAATGAAATTTAGTAAGGTCCTAGAGCATAAAATGAAAAGCATAAGAAATTGGGTTATAATTACCCGAAAGCATCAAGCACTTGTTATAATCATAAAATCATAATATGAGGATGCTTCTTCACTTTAACTTCATGTTGTCCTATCCTACAAAACCCTATTAGTCTAAAAACTAGAACAACGTTAGAGGCATGTTAGTATTTTGATAAAGCAAAAAAAAATAAAACACATGCTAAAAAAGGATCACTAAATATCTTACTAGGCATGTTTAAGATCACGTCGCTCTAGTGAATTAGGGTGTCGCTCTATAGAGAAACCAATGAGCATGATAGCATCATTATTTGGTCAGGTGTCGCCATTTGTAAATCTTTGATATCTTTAAAAAGTATTAGCATTGTCATTTGTTAAATCAGCATTGGTGTATTTAATAGGCGTCCTTGTTTGAAATGATGATATCATCACTATATGGCGATGTCCTGCAAAGGCATTGCTGAAATTTTCTTGGGCATCACTCTATCTTGCAAAAATCAAAATGAACGTAATTCAAGCAAGAAATTGATTAAATTTGATCAGTTTTTCCCTCCTTCTAGTGCCAGAATGTGACCGAGGATATTAGTATGGGTCAATTACGCTTGATCCATGAATAATCAAAGCATACTCATGCCACTAATACTCAATCTTAAGCAAGATCATTCAAATGAAAGATAAACTAAACATTTATTGAAATGAAGCATTCTAAATATGAAAACATTAAAATGTTTACTCTAACCCATCTGAAACTTATCATGTTTTGGGAGTGGTGTCATGTTGATGTGGAACAACGACCCTTTCTCAATCCCGTGATCAGTGAGCTTGTTTCAATCGATTCTATTGAAGAGAATAAAAAAAAATTATTGTGATATGTGGATGAAAACATGATTTATAATAAAATGACTATGATGCAAGAGTTAATCTACCATGAATTTATGCTAAATGATTCAGATATGCAATTTCTAATCTAATCTAAATGAGATTTAAACTAAAAAATATTTAAACCCTAATTATCTAATTAGCTAAATGAATGCATGGAAGCCATTAGTGGAAGCTAAGCTATTATGCAACTAATTTAAACTAAAATATGCTAAATGTGAGCTAAATATGAGTGTGAGTGTAAGTGATTTCAAAAACATAAGTTTGATGTTGAAAGATGGATGATGGATCCATTTTTCTCCAAATAGTGAACTATTTATAGGAAAGCAAATGAGAAATGAAGGGTTGAGATTGAAAAATCTAATCAATGATCAAGGATGGAGGAAATAAGAGGCATGGATCATGGATCCTCATCAATGGGTGAGGATGCAAGATGAGATTTAATCAATGGTTCTCATTGCTTCCAAACAAGCACACTTTTGACCTGTACAAGAGGTAAAAAGTTAACTTGCACAAGAAATCACAAGTTAACTTGCATTTGAAGTTTTGTGAGAATATTCCCTTTCTCATTAAATGATTGGAGGAGAGAGAATTTTCTTTGGAATATTCTCATGGGTGAGGGAAAAGGATATTTAGTTAATTAAAACTAAATTAAATTATGAAAAAGGGGAGGGAATATTCCATGGGAATATTCCCCTTTTGGAGGAATGTGCAAAGGAAGAATATTCCCTTGCAATTGGGAGGATAATAGATTAATTAATAATTGTTAATTAAACAATGGTTTAATCATGCAATTAGGGGTATTAGAAGAATAAAGTGATATTCATTAAATTAAATGATTTAATGAATGGGGAAAGGTGAAATAACATTTAATTAAATAACTTAGGGTTATTTAATTGAATAAGAAGACTTAGGGAATTACATTAAATACTTTGATTTATTTAATTTAATGAGATGAAATGTTAGCGTGAAAGAGGGAATTGACCTGATTAAATGAATTAGGTTAATAGATGCAAATGATGCAATTAATTAAATAGATAGGATAATTTAATTAATTACGTGAAAAGAGGATGGGTTTCAAGAGGAAATGATGTTAGTATACCTGATTCGAGTGTATGATATCATTCAGGACATTTTTCAGTGTCTACAGACCCAAATTGCATACCCTTGCAATTTGGTCAATGGCACCCAATACAGGGAAACTAGAGGTGGTGAAGTCTATTGAGGAGGTCATTGGTACAACTGTAGTGAAAAGGGCCACAAACATCACTCCTATCCAAGCTACAAAATTGATTGTGCATGCTGCTATGTTGAGTGTAGATATTGCACAAATTTCATAGAAGAAATATGATAAGTTGTTGAGAAGTTATAATACTCTCCTAGATGAGTATAATAAGATGAAGGATACTGCACAAGAAACTCCATCAGTGAAGGCATTTCCTTCCCCTTATTTTCCTCAGAATTATCATCTCGAGGAAAGGACACTTTAGCATTGAGAATTAGTCAATTGAAAGGGGAATTGAAAATAGAAAAAGATAATGTTAAAAATGCTAAAGAGGAAACTTCCAAAGTTACTGACAAAATTTTTGATGATATTTTGAAGCATAGGGTTTATGAATTGGGGCATAAATTTGATTCTATTTGGGGCATACAAGAGCATTCATGAAGCCCACAAGAGGTATAGTCAAGTTCAAACTTCTTTTTGAAATGATTGGAGTAAATGGACTGCAAGAATTGGAGCATTTAAGGAGATGATGCCAAACATGAAGGATGATCTTGAGGCTCCAAAAAACATTCCAAATTTGTTGAAGGTAGTGGACCTATTGGGTGGAATATCAGCTTTTCATGGCAATTTGGGTGTACAATTGCAAAGCAAGTTGAAAATGTTCAGAGATATGGAGGGGCATTGAATGCCTAAAATATTAAGTGATGAAAGGGAGCTAAAGGAATTTAGCATTTGGAAGGATGAGTTGGGAAGTCTTCTCCCACACTTTAAGAAAGTAATCAACCTCACAAATTATACCATGTTGAATGCTACTGTTGATTCCATGACAGGGATTGAGGTGAGCATGGATGTGTTTGTAAAAGAGGCCCTAATATTAATGGATGCTAGATACAATTAGCACAACACTAAGGTGCAGAAGTTACCGGATATCCAATGGACCATTGAGGAGGAATATAATACATGGCTTGAAAATTTTACAGATTAAGCCTTTGATAAAGTATTGAAAAAAGTATATCCTCTCGATCAGATGATGACAAGGTGTGTTGATGTGGACATGGTCTGTGTTTTTCCTCTTTTATTGCTTTTATGTTTTAAATTCTACTATCTTGGTGGGCACGTGGAATACAATTTTTCTTGTGGAAAAGAAGTTTAACTCATAGTTGGTGCTGCTGCCATGATAAAGGATGCCCTTTGGAGGGTGGGAACTATCTTATTCAACAATATGAAAAGGAATTTTGTCTCATGTGGAAATCCCCCTCTCAAAATGCAAATATAATTGCTTTGGGGATGTTTTAAAATGAAATTGAAATGTATGTCAAATGAAAATGTGACTAAATGTACAATTTGGCCCGAAGCTTGTTTGCTCCCTTGTTCTTATATAAGGGAATTCAAGGAAAATTGTATGGGTCTTTGTTTGTTGAGATTTTGATCACATAGGTGTAAATTTGGGTTTGTAATAGGCATAATGGTCAATATGTGTAAATTTGGGTTTGTAATAGGTATAATGGTCTTATAATAGTACTAGCATCTGAATGAGAAAGCGAAAATTCTGAAGCAAATTCTCTCCTTTTATATTTTTTCATATGAATTATTAATGAAATGATCAAGGATCCTTTGATTAGTCTTTGATTGTTTTGATTGAATGTATGATTTTGTCTTTTCTTTAATTCAAAGAATTAATTAAAATGCTCTAATGAAATCATGGGTTCATATGATTAGGTATAAGGATTTGGTAAGTAGTTTATGTTCCGGGATATTTGAATTGTCTTATTTTAATGCAGTATCACGATAGTCTTTAATGCTAAGTGTGGTTACTGTTGTATCATAGTCTATTTCAAATTTGAATATGTCACCCTTGGATAAGGAACTATTCTATTGCTTTGGTTAACTTTGAAGTCATTGAGTTAGCCCTGCCTTTCAAAGAACAAATTCTTAAAGAATATCTCTCATTCACCTTAAATTATTTTAAAGTTTCATGTGATGTCATCTATTCTCTGCTTTATATGATTATTTGTTAAAGAATTAGCCAGATTCTTGAAGGATTTCATCTAATTTGCATATTTATGAGAATATATCTAGTATTTACAATGTCCATGGTAATTGGCATAAGAGTATCATAAATTACATTGTAGGGATCACCCTCCCAGATCTTGTAGATCCCAAAGTGCAAAGGTAAATCCTAGCAAGCTTTTAATAACTAAGCCCTTACAACCATGATTCAAATATTGGACATAATATTTGAATCATGGCTTAGTTATTAAATAGCTATTCAGGTTGGATGTCCAATCTCTGAATCATGACTATGTGGGCTTAGTTATTAAATCATTGTAGGAGGCCAACATTTGATTCTCTGATTCATTGGCCTCCTACAATGATTTAATAACTAAGTCCTTACAACCATTATTAAGAGATTAGACATCTAACCTGAATAGATATTTCAATCATCATGAAGGTGCATTTAACTTGTCAACCCAGGGACGTGAACTTGAAATGGGTCAGCACAGTATGTGCACTAGGAACTCAAAGTAGCCATTGCATTCTACAACTAAGGAACACACAATACTGAAAGTAAATTGATTGGAAATGAATGAATTTTTTTTTGAACATCAATCAACAACTATGCTAAGCTGAAATGCATAACAGGAATGAAAATACGAGCAACAAACAGGAAACTACTATGTCTGCTTTGGCTGCAGGAATAGTCACAAAATGAAATTCTAGTGGCTGCAGGAACAATCGGTGCTAGATTTCTAACTAAGTACTAAAAAACAAGTAATACTGAACTAATGCTAAACTAAGAAGACATATTACTCACCAAGTGGGCCCCCTTGGATAAGTATCCTCTAAAACTAATGAGAACTCAGATGCTCAAACTCAGAACTTTATTTCATTCATTGTAAATCATACGTACAAAAGAGTAATGTATCTATATTAAAAATTGAGAGTGCAAGTACAATATCAAATCGTGCAACCTCCTAAAGAAGGAGCATTAGATCATTATTTATACTAACAACTAAACAAGGTAGTCAACTCCACGATTGGGAGGACGCCATTTAGGGAAAATAGAGAAAGTGGAGAGATGATGGTTACGCATGCATGAAATCCGGTCAGACATGCAAGTCCAAACATGGATCCAACACAGTAGTAATTCCCATGCATGCTCAATCATTAAAGTCCACTACAAGGTTGTTACATTCAATTGCATGAAGAATCTTCTGCCGTCAGCCTCCTCTAACTTGGAGAGATTCCTTTACTGGACGTTATGGTGCATGCCCAGTTCGCGGTGTCTTCCTCAACTTAGCATATTAAATCTGCATGGCAATGTCAATACACATAATAACGACATATTTATAACCACCTTAAGGAACATTCATTAACCACATGCAAAATCAATATAGATAACCCACATAATTTTCCAAATGTCATTAAAGCTTGCAAAGATAGGATTAAGTCCAATGTAATTGGTTTGAGGGAAACATTATGAAAATACCAACATTTAACATCAAAATCCATGACATCTACTAGCAAATAAACTATGGAATCTACCCAAAATTGGACCAAAAACTAGGCTCATCACTCCCCCCAACCTAACATTTTGTTGGTCCTCCAGCAAGGGAAGATTTGTTCTTTTGCTTGGTAAAAGCTATGAAGTTTGTAACTGATAGCTATCCAACATCAGTGGCTGCAGTGCGTGAATCAGGATACCAATAGAATCCTCTGAATTTGTCAAATCTATTCCATTTCTGCTTTTTTGCAACAATGTCATACTGGTAGAATCTAAAGTTTGGCACGGGCCACATGAGAATGGGTGGCTGGAAAGTAAGGGGAAGCCAAGATCGCCCCTGCGTTTTCCCAATCTAAATATACCTATCAATCCTCTTCAGTGCTGCAACATAATTGTGGATGGAATGGGGTTCAGCCTGCTTCAGCTCATCAGTTAGGCTATTCCATCTTTGTGATAAACATTTTCTCATGGTTTCCTCCTTTGCTGCTATCTTTACCTTATACTCACTATAAACTGCCTCAATCCAAGACATAATCTTGTTTCCATAACTAGGTCTGAGAAACATTATGTGCCATTCTTCATAAATGTCCTTTGGATTGCTTGATTCAACCCTAATGGGCAGAGGGATGTTAGACTCCAATTACTTATAAGCCCCATGTTGTTGTCCCCAAATAATCTCATTTTGTACCCAAGACATAAATTCCCTCAATTGGACATCCCCAACATACAACAATAGATTCCAATCATGGTCTTTCATTACAACATAATTATGCAAATAAAATTCACATAGCAAATTCTTCATTTCAGGTGAGACAATCCTATAAGCATTGAAAAATTCAATAGGGGTGTCAACAGAAGGATTCAAACCTGATGCAATCCTTGACATATTAAAAGAGAGATATTTCTCTTTCAAGAGCAGAGCATAGACCCTTGGAGGGGTCCTACATTCCAAAATCTGTGGTGCCAAAGCTACCATATCATCCACCCTCTGCTTCAAGTAGCAATTTATGCATTTTTATCCTCAATCTCCTCATCCCTCTTTTGAATTTCCTCCTTCAATTTTTGTTTTTCCTTTTTCCATTCTTCCTCCCTTCTTTGTATTTCCCTCTATAAATTCAAAATTGCTGTGTGTAATGTAAAATCAGGAGGATTATGGATTCCTACCTGTATTTTTGATGGTGGTTCCTCATATGGCACTATCTGCATGGAATCAAGCTGTCTAGTTATCTCTGGCTAGAGGGATACCGTTTCTTCTCCCACTTTTTGCTGCAGGGTCTTTTGTTCTTGTTTTTATTGTGGCTGCCAGAACTCTTGCTCTGGTTTTAGCTGTTGTTGTAAGACTTCTTTCTCATGCTACAGGAATTCTTGATTTTCCTCCAACTCTTCTATAATGTTAGCAAGATCGGCTAGTGTTATATTCGCTTCTCTGTCAAATATGTATTCTTCTTCGACATTCTCCTACCCCATTAGAGATTTAGGGTCCTCATGTGATGTCTCACTAGGCTTAGGGTTTTCCTGTGGAGGCATACCAATCACAGGCCTAGCTGGTCTTGATTTCCTAGGAGGTCTCTCACATTTTTCTTTGGCTGTAAGATGAATAGTATCAACCTTCCTCTTCTTAGATCTTGACACATTTCTTTCTATAGGCTGTATTTTAGCTTTCCCTCTTCTCATTTTTACTTCTTTCTACTGTGCCCTAGTCTTCATTAGGGTTTCAAGTGGGATGTCATCATCAGAATCTGAGGAAGAGCTTTATTTTTCTACATGCTCTATTTCAGAACTAATTTCTATAGCTTCTTTTGTTGTAGGAGTGTTCACACCAGAGCTAACACTAGAGGTTGAAGCATCAAGAGTGGCTTTAGCCATGCTTAATCTCCTGCTAGACCTATGGGGTTGAGGTAAAACCCTAGGTTGCAACTACTTAGGTCTAATTTGATCAACATTTGTAAATTCCTCCCAAGTCATTCCAGATATATCATGCAAAGGCTTCTCAACTAGCAATTTAATTAGACAATGGTGGGAAACAAAATTATCCCTACCTTTTTGGGTCTCGTCCACCATGATTGAGAGAAGATTGTGCAACATGTTAGGCACATTCATCCTCCTTCTATGCCTCATGTGATTCAAAATCTTGAAGTGCACATAATGCAAATTTGACTGGTGACTCTCACAAGTGATGTATTTGATAACATAAACGACTATATGCTTCCATGGCTCGGGTAGAGACATTCTCTTTGCACCCTATTTATCTATGCTCAATGGGGGGTCATTCGGCTCTATAAATTTAGCCTTAGTTGACCTGGTGTCTCTGGAAGTAGGGTAATTTTCACCATTAGCAGGTAACCCTATGATCTCTGCAATTATTTCCTCAGTTGCCACAACTTCCAACCCTTTTACTGTGGATTTTCCTTCAGAAAATGTTTGGGCGAATTCAAGGGCAATGCTTTCATCAAAGCCATCCAGCTTTAGAAAGTAATCCAACCATCCACAATTTCTAAATTCGGCCAGGAATTGTGCATCCTGCAATAAAATATCATGCACTGTGGGTTCATTTCAAATTAACCCATCTCCCATTGTCTGCAATCAACAAATGCTCTGCAACTTCTTTCCTGCAATTCCTATCTGAAAAATCAAATGCACTTTCCTACAGTACCTGCTAAATTTCCAGTGCCAATATCGACTGAATTTCCCTTTTCTTTTGTTTCACCTTTTTTTTCTTGCAACTCAAGATTATGACAAAGTCAATAATGGCAAGTAAATGAGTGATAAAGGAGAATCATGATGGAAAGAAATGGTTGTTGCAGTTACTATCACTTCACACATGCAAGCCATCCTCTCACTCAGATTTCAAATTGACTCATTTTAAATTTTTTGACGTAGCCTAGCATAAATTGACACATGGGCAATATATTTGCATCTTTTTCTTTTCCCTCCCCCCAACCTAAATTTGGACATGTATCCGCACATGCGAGATGGGAGTGGTGATTTGACAAGGAATAATGACATTTTATGTGAACGTCTATACTAACATACAATGATTAAACAAATGCACTTAAAGAATGATTAAAAGATAGAAATTAATGCACACATACCTGAATGTGTGGAAGATTTTTTGCAAAGATCGTGGAGAAAGTACCGCTTGCCTTTTAGAGAATAGATTGATCAATTAGTGTAAATGAAGTGGAATGAGATGAAGTGGGATGAAGTGATGGAAGAGTAAGAAAGGTGGTGATGGATGGGTGAATGGGAAGATGGATGAAGAAATGGACTTCCATGTAAGTGAAAGTATTTATTATGACAAGTACATACCTGAATGATCTAGAAGGAGGGACACTAGGTCCACTTCCTTCGGTTGTAGGAAGCTCGAGTTCTGAATGTTGGGTGAATTACTGCATAAACTATTCTTTGGAAGCTAGTTTGTGATATAATCTGAGACGATGACCATTGAAAAATAATTTGAATATGACAGGGTCAATGGTAGTAAGTTGAATAGCTCCATTAGGAAAGACCTCAGGAATTTCATAGGGTCCTAGCCACCTTGTCTGCAATTTTCCTGCATTGTCCTGATATCTTGAGTCATAGATCAGGGTCAAATCTCCTAGTTGCAATATCTTATCCTTGATAAATTTGTCATGCCATTTAATTCTCTAATTCTACACTATCTCTATATGCTACAAGGTTTCTCTCCTTATTTCATCCAAAGCATTTAGCTGCATGATTCTTTCTCTCTGTGGCTCAGAAATATCCATCCCCAAATCTACTGCAGTCCGCAGAGTCTTATATTCAAATTCAATGGGCACCATAGTTGTTTTTCCATACAACTCAAATGGGGTGAAGCCTATAATTGTTTTCCAAGTTGTCCTATAGGCCCAAACAACTTTTGGTAATCTGTTTTCCCAATCCTTTCTATGAATGGCTACCGTTTTGGTCAGAATGGCTTCAATTTCTCTGTTGGTCACCTCAACTTGGCCATTAGCCTGGGGGTAATAAGGAGTAGACTTCTTGTGCCTTATGTTGTACTCATTAACTAGTGTTGCAACAAGGGTTTATGTGAATTGTGCCCCTTGATCAGTCACTATTTCTCTTGGGACTCCATATCTTGTGAAAATATCCTCATAAAGAAATTTTGCAACCTTGTTATCTTTTGCATGTTTCATGGCCTTAACTTCTACCCATTTTGTCACATAATTAGTGCATACCAATATATAAGACTTACCATTTGATGGAGGGTCAATGGGTCCCACAAAATCGAATCCCCACTTTTCAAAGGGAGTGATTACTACTTGAGGGAAAAGTGGCATCTCATTAGATCTGGTTGGTCTACCCATTCTTTAAAATTTATCACATTTTCTGGTATACCTTCCTGCATCCTTGTGGAGTGTTGGCTAGTAATATCCTATGTTCAAAATCTTCATTGTTGTCCTTTTGGCTGCAAAGTGTCCTCCACATGGTTCATTGTGACATGCATGCAAAATGTCATATGTCTCATCTTCTCTCACACATATCCTCATGACACGGTCTGGTCCAGTATAAAACAAATATCCAACAATCCAAGAGAAAGGAAATAATATTTCAATGAGTGCCCTTTTCTCTTTTGGGGAGAAGTGAGAAGGAACTCTACCGGTGACCAAATAATTAGCTATATCAACATACCAGGGTGTTTGTACACTGAGGGAGAATAGATGCTCATCAAGAAAAGATTCATCTATGGGTTGATTGTCTTCTGATGTAGTTAGCCTTGAAAGAAAATTTGTAACAACATTGGCCTTCCCTGGCTTATCCACAATGGTTATATCAAACTCCTGCATAAACAATAACCATCTTTCCAATCTACCTATGATCAAAGGTTTATTCATGAGATATCTAATGGCTGCATGATCAGTGTGCACAAAGATTTGGTAGCCTGTTATGTAATGTCTAAATTTGTTCAGTGTGTAGATTACTGCCAACATTTTTTTCTCTGTCACTATATAATTGAATTCAGCTCCTTGTAAGTTTTTGTTGACAAAGTAAATAACATTTTCAACAGTTGCTTCTTTCTGTCCTAAGACTGCTCCTATGGAATAATCTAATGCATCAGTATGAATGTGGAAAGGAAGTTCCCAATTAGGCCCTTTGAGTACAGGAGCATGAGTTAAGGCTGCCTTCAAGTTAGAAAATGCTTTGTCACAAGCTTCAGTCCACTGAAATTCAACATCTTTAGTGAGAAGAGTGTACAATGGTGTTGCTACCTTGCTGAAATCCTTGGTGAAACGCCTATAATATCCTTCATGACCCAAGAAACTCCTAACATCCTTCTATTTTGTAGGTGTGGGTATAGATTGGTGATTACCTCAATCTTCGCAGGATCTACTTGAATTCCCTTGTGGGAGATGTAGTGGCCAAGAACTACACCCTCTTGCATCATCATGAAGCACTTTTCATTGTTTAAGGACAATTTTTGGTCTTCACATCTCTGTAGGACTCTCCTGATATTTTCCAATGCATGATTAAAATCAACACTATAAGTGGTGAAGTCATCCATATAAATTTCCATACAGTCATGAGAAATGTCTAAAAAATATGCTAATGACTGCCCTTTGAAAAGTTGTAGGTGCATTGCACAAACCAAATGGAAGTACTGAATAGGCATAAATCCCCCATGGATAGGTAAATGTGGTCTTCTCTTGGTCTTTTGGTACAATTTGGATCTGGTTGTAGCCGTTGAATCAATGAATGGTAAAAGAAAGTGATCCTTCTTGGTGGCAACATTAAGTTCCCTATAATCAACAAAAACTCGCCATATCCCTCCTTTCTTGGGCACAATCACTAATGGAGACACCCACTGACTATCTAAAATGGGGTAGATGAATCCTGCATCTAGTAATTTCTGTAGTTCTCCTTTCATAATTTCTCTTAGTGCAGGGTTAATTATTTTTTGTGGCTGTCTTACTGGGGTGCAATAATCTCTGATGTAAATTTTGTGTGTACAAAATTTAGGATCCAATCCCTTCATATCATGATAATCCCATGTAAATGCATGCTGATGGGTCCTTAATAGGTTCACCAATAACAACTGTTGTTCTTCATTTAATTTACTATTAATATTCAGATATTTTCCTTCTGACACCTGGACTTGTGTAGTTAACTCTATCATGGCTACTTCATTAACAAATGGTACCTTTCGTTCATATGGAAACAATGTATTGGACATACCTGTTGCTGCAGGAAGTCTGTCTATAGGAAGAACGTCTATAGGAACAGTGGCTACAGGAAGAGTGTCCATAGGAAGAACGTCTACATGAACAGTGGCTGTAGGAAGAGCAGGCATAAGTGTCTTGAGTGGAGTAGAAGAATGAGAAGATGATGCTTTCTGTAGTTCACAATGGTTCTAAATGATATTAGCCAATTCTTCATCCTCATCTTGGAGCTGCATGAAAGAGATTCTTCCTAGCATCATAAGTTCCACTACAGAATTAACTTCCTTAGCCTCTTCACTAACTTGTGGCCATATGAGATTATCTTATCATGAGATGGCTGAGCAAGTGGATAGAGAACAAGCTTTTTAGTGCTCCTCCCATTTGAAATGGTCATGTCATCTGACTGACATCCAATGTATGTATCTATAGTTTCTAGTGTATTTTTAGGAGAAAGAATCATAAAGTCTGTTGGGTACTCCCAGGAGTCTAAAACTACCACAAGATCCTCCACTACACCATCGGGCTTAACAGTAGAGCTATCAACAAGCTGCAGGATAGTAAGAGTAGATCTCATGCTTGCAACGTTTAGTTGCTGCAGGATGTCTTTGGTCATCACATTTATTGCTTCCCCTAAATTAATCAGAGCATTCTTTACTTGAACTCCGTTTATGACAACTGCTACCACAAGACTATCTAGGTCATTGTACTTGGGAATAGTCACTTTTCCCAGCATGATGTCAACTAGTTGTCCCACCATATGGACTGTAGTTGGGTCTTTCTTTTTCCTACTTGGCTTCTTGAGGCATGCTTCCTTGATTGCTTTGTCGTAGATTGAAACATTCTTTATGGCCTAAAATAGAGGTATCTGGACACATATATGCTTTAGCTGATCCAAGATATCAAAATTTGTATCCTCCTTTTCTTCCTTCTTCTTAGCAACTTCCAATCTCTAACGAAATGGTGGTTCTTGTTCATTCTGCTTGACTTGGACTGGTTCAAGATTTTTAGGTACACTTGGCTGAATGGGATCATTCAGAGGCTCCTCTTCCTCTTCCATAGGAAGCTCAATGATAATGGGCTTGGAAGGGGTTGGTAGAGTAGTTCCTAAATGCAAGTGGATGTCACTTATACTCACAACATATGTAGGAAATTGATTTGAATTAGCAGAGTATACAAGCTACTGTTGTGGTTTGTTATTTGGGTTGGGTGTGGGCTGAGCTAGTAGCTGAGTAGGTTGAGGAATTATAGCAGGCTATTGGGGTTGAGAAGGTGGTTGCATGTAATTGGTTGTCTGGGTAGGCCATTACTGTCCTCCTCTCCATTGATTTGTTTGCTGCCAATTTCTTGGAGGTGGCTGCCAATGTCCTTGAAATTGCTGCCAATTCCCCCGAGGTTGCTGCCACTGGGGTGAAGAACTTTGATGAATGGGCCAAGAATTTGGAGGGTTACTCCAAGGCTATGGTGGATATCCATCCATAACTGGATGGATATGGGGGCTTCCATTGGTTACCAGATGAATATGAGTTAAAATATGGCCCAACATAGGATAATGGATCCGGTGGCATACCTTGTCTTGGAGCCCAAGGATTCCTTTGTGCAACATAGTAGACTTGGTATTCTTTAATCTGGATTGGCTTGAACCTAGGTGGAATCTACTTGCTTTCAAGGTTAGCTACCATCTTGCATATGCAGTCCTTCTTTTGTCTGTAGTGGGGGAAATACTCTGTCAACATTGCCTCTACCTCCTCTTGCTTCTTCTTGGCTTGAAGTGTGTCTAGCTAAGTGGCTAGGTTATTTATAATGTCTTGATTGAAGTCTGCCAACAAATAAGTAATATCCATTCTTGAAACTCCACCGGTAGTTGACTTACCCATGGAAGATTGATAAGCTCTCCCTTTCTTTGAAGCTACCTGGTGCAGGAGCACTTAGGAAACACAAGGCAATTAGGAAGTCTAGAATGAATTTTTGTTTTGTTAGAAGGTCATGTTGACCATTTTGATTGAGTTAGAGGTTTAAGAGTATGTCTTACTCAGTTGTGATTAGTTGGTCAAGGAGTGGAAAGGGTGAATGAGTTTACAAAAACTCATTTTACTTAGTTTACTAGGAAATTGGAAAAAGCTGCAAAATGGTACATTTTTGCAACTTTGCCACATGATAGCTAACATGTTCGACCAAGGGAGCATAACTAATTGAGGAACCCTATATAAGGTGTGCCTCGACTTGTGAGCAGAGTTGGAAGCATCTTTGTTATGAATTAAAGTTTTTGAAATCAAGAAAACAGTGTGTTTTGTGTGTTAGTTTTCTGAGTTTTGTTGAAAGTACTGCTTTAATGGATTGAACTGGCACTGTAACTAATGTAGGATGTAGAGTTGCTAGTATTTCAAGCTTTGTGTGTCAATAAATAGTTTCCTTATTTCATTTTCAAGCACTGTTTGATTCCACACTGTTGCTGGTCTGAACCAGACAGTTTGGAGAAAATGGAGTATTAGCTCACTTTCCCACCGTACAAATTGAACGGCCTTTTGGGAACAGTGACTAGACTCCATGTGTGTAAATATGGTAGGATTTAGGGTTTGTGTGAGCGCAAGAACTGTTGGTAAAGTCTTTCCCTAGGCGAGCCAGGAAGGTGCCCGACTAGGAAGATTGGAGTGCATAGCACATAACTTGCAAGGGTGATTGAATTTTGTTGAATTTCCTTGTTGAGAAGGTAGATGTGAGTCTTGCCAAGACTTGGTATGCAAGAGGAAACTCCATCAGTCCACCTGGTGTGAGAAACACTTAGCAGATTGAAAGCAACCAGAAAAGGCTTAAAAACCCTAGTTTTTGTCCATTTTCAAGTGGAGGCATTGTACGGGCAGTTAAGACCCAAGACCTCAAAAATCCTTGAGAGGTGTCCATTTGAAGCAAGAACCTCAAAGAAAGATTGGGGGTTCTTTGGAGAAAGTGAGAGAGTCAACCAATTTTCTCAGAGAAGGAGACCTAATTGAGGCTCTTAGGCTAGTAGCCTTTTTAACCCTAAATGAGGGTTTGATGGAAGCGACCAAGAAATGGAGCTAGGAGGATACTCAAGAACCAAAATTCGATGGATTGCAATGAATTGGAACACCTCCACACCCCTGCAAATCAAAGTTCAAACTGTGGAGGTATTGTTAGTCTTTAGGGTAGATTAAAGGCTAAGGAAGAGTTAGAGCTATTGCACCAATAATGACTTGGTTGGTTGAATGGTGATGGTAGTGGGGTTGGCCAGGAGAACTAGGGGTACCTAAACTTGAGAAGGGTCCTATAGGTTAAGGTGGTGAAGCAAAACACCAAGGAGGTCTTGCAAGCAAGACCTAGAGCAGGAATATGTGATTGATTCTTCCAACCCCCTCCCTATCAGATTGGTATCAGAGCAAGCAAAAGATTTGGGATTGACCATTGTATGTATGAGATTGAGTCTAGTGGTTCTACCATTATGGTGACAAATGCAGAATTGGCCAAGATGGTCGAAGAACAAGAGGAAGACAATAGGCTATTGAAGGAAAGAATAGCCCAACTTGAGGAAGCAATAAGTAATGTGCAGTTGGAAGGAAGGGTACCAAAGAAAGAAGAGGTTGCAGAGGAAGACAAGATCCCTGAACCTGACCCTGTTTTGCAAGAAGAGCCTTTCTTGAAGGCATTGAAGGCTTTGAGTGGAAAAGCACTTCAAGGCATACCACTATTTAGTGGGAAAATGGAAGCTGATCTAGTCATGGATTGGATAGAGGGAATGGAAAACCATTTTGAATGTGATGGAGTCACTAAAGCATAGAGGGTGAAGGTGGCCAAATCAAGATTAAGAGGTTCTGCCTTAACATGGTGGAAGTTCATTCAAACAGAGAGGGAAAAGGAAGGCAAGAAGCCTATTTCAACTTGGAAAGGTATGGTTGCAAAAGTGAGAGAAGCATACATGCCAAATGATTATGAAATATAGTTACATAAGAAGAGACAGAGCTTGAGGCAAAGAGACCAGGATGTGAACACTTACACTGAGGAGTTCCAAAAACTTTGTATGAGGTCTAATGTTTCAGAAGATGAAAGCCTCAAGGTGGCTAGGTATCTTAACAGCTTGAAGTGGAACATCCAAGAGGAGATGACTCTTCTAAGTCCTAAGACAGTACACCAATGTTACCAATTAGCTATAAAGATTGAGGAAAGAAGTAAGAGGAAACAAGACTAGGCCTCTAAGAGCACAGGTAAAGGCAGAGATCAAAGAGGACATAGAGGTGGATACCAAGGTAGAGGGAACAAAGAAATCAGGGAGAGTCTAAACTCACAGTGCATGGAAGTGAGTCAACTTCTAGAGGAGGCTATGGAAGAGGTAGAGGATCTGTAGGAGGATCAAACAGAGGAAGAGGAGTAGGCAGGAGTAACTCATACTTTGCCACTATGAAATGTTATAACTGTGGACAAGTAGGACATCCAACTTATAGGTGCCCAGAGAAAGCATCTTCATCAAGCACCGAGAAGAGAGTGGCATATGCTCAAGAGGACACCATGAGTACTAAATCACCAGAGGTCAGTCACATAGAATCAGAAATGGGGGAGAATATGATGTTTAGGAGAGTTTTGATCAGACAACCGGTCAATGAAGAGCCAAAACAGAGAAGAGCTTTATTTAGAGTGAGATGCAAAATACTTGGGAAAGTATGTAAGGTTATTATGGATTTAGGTTCAATAGTTAACATCATCTTAGAAGAGGTAGTAAAGAAACTAAAATTGGAGAAGGTACCCCACACTAATCCCTACAAAGTAACATGGTTGAATAAAGGGCAGAGTGTTCTTGTCAATGAGCAATGAACGGTGGAATTTTCCATTGGAGGGTACAAGGATAAGTTGATTTGTGATGTGTTACCCATGGATGCATGCCATCTTCTATTGGGCAGACCATGGCAGTATGACAGAAGTGCCATGTATGATGGGAAAGAGAACACCATTTCTTTCAAGAAGGATGGGAAGACATTTAAGTTGCAGTCACTGTCAGATGAGGAAGAAGGATAGTCAAAGACACCTAGTGTCTTGTTGAGCAGTGGTAAAGAGTTCCTTAACAACCTACATCAAGGGGGTGAAGGATATGTGGTTATGTTGCAACCTAAAGAAGAAGACAAGGCTTAACAAACAGTCATACCCGGAGTAGTCCAAGAGTTGTTAGAACAGTTCAAAGATATAGTCAATGATGGTACACCTGCAACTTTACCTCCAAAGAGAGCCATTAGTCATTAGATTGACTTCATACCAGGGGCTTCATTGCCAAACAAAGGAGCCTACAAGCTTACCCCGGATCAGAATCTAGAGGTAGCTAGACAAGTGCAGGAGTTGTTAGATCAAGGATTGATTAGGAAGAGCATTAGCCCATGTGCAGTACCAGTGGTCTTAGAAACCAAGAAAGGTGGTAAGTGGAGATTATGCATTGATTCTAGGCAATAAATATAATCAAAATCAGGTATAGGTTCCCTATTCCTATAATTGAGGACTTGATGGATTGTCTTGGAGGAGCTCAGTACTTCACCAAGTTGGATCTCAAGAGCGGATACCATCAGATCAGAATCAAGGATGGAGATGAGTGGAAGACAAATTTTAAGACAAATGATGGGTTGTATGAGTGGAGAGTTATGCCATTTGGCCTCTCTAATGCCCCTAGCACATTCATGAGGCTCATGAATGAAGTGATCAAAGACTTTACATGGATATTTGTGGTGGTATACCTTGATGATATACTCATTTTTGGTAAGACAACAGAAGAACACCTAAAGCATGTGGAGTTGGTTCTTAGAAGATTGCAAGAAGAGATGTTAGCCATCAACCTAGAGAAATGTGAGTTCTTCAAACAAGAGCTTGTGTATTGGGGGTTTGTAGTATCCCAAGGATCATTGAAGATGGACCCAAGCAAGGTGGAAGTTATCCTAAACTGGCCTACACCAACCACAGGGATAGAGGTAAGAAGTTTTCATGGATTGGCTCAATTTTATAGGAAATTCATAAGGAATTTTAGTGGCATATGTGCACCAGTCCTAGATACAATCAAAGGTGGCTTAAAGACTAAGTTTAAATGGACCCAAGAAGCTGAGAAAGGTTTTGAGAAACTAAAACAAGAAGTGGCAACTCAACCTATTCTTTTATTACCTAGTTTTGACAAGTTGTTTACTGTGGAATGTGATGCTAGTGGAGTTGCAGTAGGAGGAATGCTAAGTCAAGAAGGCAGGCCTATAGCTTTCTTTAGTGAAAAGCTCAATGAAGCTAAGAAGAAGTATTCTACCTATGACCTAGAACTTTATGCTTTGGTCTGTACTAATTTAGAAGTGAGGCATTACCTTCACCCAAAGAGTTTGTGGTCTTTACCGATAATCGTGCACTTACTATACCAACCAAGAGAAGCTGGAGTAATAGACATTTGAAATGGATTGAGACATCCAAGCTTTTACTTTCACCATCAAGCAAAAAGAAGGGACAACTTGAATACAGGCGATGCACTAAGTGCAGATTGCCGGGACAGCAAGAGATACAAATCAGAGCATTGGAATAGGGAGGAGTTTCTGGCTGATCTCTACTAGAAGATGGGAAGACTTCTCAAAGAGGCTTCTACAAGGTATGTTCCGATTTTGAGAACCATTGCTAGTCAATATCAGAGTATACATTTACAAAATGGATTGTTTTCCAAGGGAAATTAGTTGTTGTCTGTACAGTCAAGGAGAGAGAATTCATCCAAGAGAAGCACAATGGTAGTCTTAGTGGTCATTTTGGCATCAAAAAGACAATGGAACTAGTGCAAAGGTTCTGCTATTGGCCCAAGTTGCCAAGGGATGTTAGGAGGTATGTGGAGCAGTGTGTAGTTTGTATGAAAGCCAAAGGGGGAGCTAGTAATGTAGGTTTGTATCAACCTCTACCCATTCCCAACAGACCATGGGAGTGTGTTAGCATGGATTTTGTTGTAGGAATCCCTAAGACTAAGACAAGGTTTGATAGTGTCTATGTGGTGGTAGATAGATTCAATAAGATGAGTCACTTTATTCCTTGCAAGACCACAGATGATGCTAGCTATATTGCTCACCTTTTCTTCAAGGAAATTGTAAGGATCCATGGATTGCCTTTGAGCATTGTCTCAGATAGGGATGTGAAGTTTATGAGTCATTTTTGGAAGACTCTATGGAGCAGATTAGGTACCAATCTGTCTTTTGGATCAGCTTACCATCCTCAGACCGATGGGAAAACAGAGGTGGTTAATAGGGTGTTAGGTAACCTTCTAAGGTGCCTAACCAAGGAGTATGGATAGACATGGGACTTGGTCATATCACAGGCTGAGTATGCATACAATGACAGTGTGAACCGGACCACAGGGAAGAGTCCTTTTGAAATAATGTATGGGATGCACCCAAGAGGAATATGTGAGCTCAGGGATCTTGGAGCTATGGAGCATAGGAGTGGACATGCAGAGGACTTCACTCAGACCATGAAAGAGATTCAGGAGTAGGTAAAGAAGACAATCACCGAGGCTACACAAAAGTTGAAGGATAAGGTAGATTTGTCAAGAAAAGATTTGCAATTTGCAGTAGGAGACTATGTCATGGTCCACCTCAACAAATCCAGGTTGTAGAAGGGTACATCAACCAAATTGCAGATGAAAAGAGTGGGACCATGCAAGGCATTAGCCAAATATGGGAAGAATGCCTACAAGGTGGAACTACCTACAAATTTAGGCATCTCTCCAGTGTTCAATGTAGCTGATTTGATCAGATATAAGGGATCAGTCAATGACTTAGATCAGAATAGTAGGGAGATCTTCAAGGATGTAAGCAACATAGCCTTACCTACTCCAGACAAGCTACAAGCAAAGAGGATCTTGGAGTCAAGAGTGAAGAAATCTACAAGGCATAAGGTGTACATGGAGCATCTTATCAAATGGAGGAACAAACATGAATCTGAGGCCACATGGGTAGATGAAGCTCAGTTTGAGAAGCAGGGCATTAATGTGTCCCTGATCTCTCCTCACATTCCTTAGTGTTTGTGCAGAGAGGGGGAGAATGGTGCAGGAGCACCTAGGAAACACTAGGCAATTAGGAAGTCTAGAATGAATTTTTGTTTTGTTAGAAGGTCATGTTGGCCATTTTGATTGAGTTAGAGGTTTAAGAGTATGTCTTACTCAGTTGTGATCAGTTGGTCAAGGAGTGGAAAGGGTGAATGAGTTTGCTAAAACCTTACTTCCATTTAGTTTACTAGGAATTGGAAAAGTTACAAATGGTACATTTTTGCGCTCTTGCCACATGATAGCTAATACAAGTTCATCATGAGCAGACAACTAACTATGGTTCATATAAGGTGTGCCCCTCGGACTGAGCGTAGCTGGAAGCATCTTTGTTAAGAATTAAAGTTTTGGAAATCAAGAAAACAAAGTGTGTTTTGTGTGTTAGTTTTCCTGTGCTTTATGAGCACCGCTTAATGGATCATGAACCAAACGGAGCTGCCAGGGTCAAACAAGAGCCTCAGTTTACCAAATAACTGATTCACCCGTTATCCAAACCAAAATACCATGCACCCACTGACTTGACCTGTGCACAGATCAGGGCTCAGGAGCGCAGTGAGCCAGAAACCTTCCAGGCTTAATGAAGTGCCTCAAATTAGGAAGGTTTGGGAGGCAGAGGCTAACTTGGCAAAAAGGATTGAATGCATGAATTTCCTGTTGAGAAGGGTGATGTGAGTCCCAAGCAAGACTTGGTATGCAAGAGGAAACTCCATCAGTCCACCTAGTGTGAGAAACACTTAGCATATTGAAAGCAGCCAGAAAAGGCTTAAAAACCCTAGTTTTTGTCCATTTTCAAGTGGAGGCGTTGTACGGGTATTTAAGACCCAAGACCTCAAAAATCCTTGAGCGGTGTCCATTTGAAGCAAGAACCTCAAAGAAAGATTGGGGGTTCTTTGGAGAAAGTGAGAGAGTCAACCAATTTTCTCAGAGAAGGAGACCTAATTGGGGCTCTTAGGCTAGTAGCCTTTTTAACCCTAAATGAGGGTTTGATGGAAGCGACCAAGAAATGGAGCTAGGAGGATACTCAAGAACCAAAATTCGATGGATTGCAATGAATTGGAACACCTCCACACCCCTACAAATCAAAGTTCAAACTGTGGAGGTATTGTTAGTCTTTAGGGCAGATTAAAGGCTAAGGAAGAGTTAGAGCTATTGCACCAAGAATGACTTGGTTGGTTGAATGGTGATGGTAGTGGGGTTGGCCAAGAGAACTAGGGGTACCTAAACTTGAGAAGGGTCCTATAGGTTAAGGTGGTGAAGCAAAACACCAAGGAGGTCTTGCAAGCAAGACCTAGAGTAGGAATCTGTGATTGATTCCTCCAACCCCCTCGCTATCACTTCCCTAGAGTAGTTCTGACATATTTTCTTGATATCCTCCCAAGGAACTTGGGAGATATATCCTCCTCCCATGAGGTCCAAGGCATCAGTGCAGCTATCATTGGTTCCTCTCAAGAAAATAAACTTTTGTGAGTCTTCATTAAGTGTATGGTGTGGATAATTTTTTAGGATAAACATAAACCTTGCAATGTAATCTTCCAGGCTCTCATCTTCCTTTTGCTGCATCTTGAAAATGTCACCTCCCCTCATATCGCTACCCCTGCAATATTCCTTGTATTTCTAAGGAATTTTGTCTTCATGTCTTCCCAAGTTTCCACAACATCTCTGCCTAGGCTCATGAACCATCTTAATGCAGCCTATTTCAAAGTGGTAGGAAATAACTTAAGCCTATGGGAATCAGTAGTATAATCATAACTCCTGCATAGTATGTCAAACTCAAATAAAAAGGTATCAGGATCTTCTGTTACGAGTCCATAGAACTTAGGGAGTGTTGAGTTAGGAATGTTCTTGATGTTGTCAACTTCATTCTGATGGGCAATGAGGAAAGGAAAAACTAGTTGGTTAGGTCTGTTCCCATTGGCATCACCAATGCTTGCAGGATGTGGTCCCAAAGCAAAGGGGTTCTTAAGCTGATTTTGATCTTCAGAGGAGACTTCAGAGCTAGTTAGATTAGGATATGCATCACCAGGGCAAACGCGATCTTCCAGGGCGTGATCAACTGAATGAGATTACAGGTTGGTCCACATCTCCTGCATGAATACAGCAACAGAGATGAGGCCAGAAATTATCAATGAATCCAAAAGAGACTCTAGTTTGACACCATCCCCGACAACGGCGCCCAAAATGTTAGCCTCCTTGCCAATGATTTAATAACTAAGCCCTTGCTAACTATGATTCCAGATTCATATCTAACCTGAATAGCTATTTCAATCATCACGAAGGTGCATTTAACTTTTCAACCCAGGGACGTGAACTTGAAATGGGTCAGCACAGTATGTGCACTAGGAACCCAAAGTAGCCATTTTCATTCTATAGCTAAGAAAGACACAATGCCGAAAGTAAATTGCTTAGAAAGGAATAAAATGAATGCTAACCATCAATCAAAAATTACACCAAGCTGAAATGCATGACAAAAATGAAAATATGAGCAACAAACAGAAAACTACTCTGTTTGCTTTGGCTGCAGGAACAATCACATAATGAAATTCTAGTGGCTGCAGGAACAGTCGGTGCTAGATTTCTAACTAAGTACTAAAAAACAAGTAATACTGAACTAATGCTAAACTAAGAAGACATATTACTCACCAAGTGGCCCCCCTTGGATAAGTATCCTCTAAAACTAATGAGAACTCAGATGCTCAAACTCATAACTTTATTTCATTCATTGTAAATCATGCGTACAAAAGAGTAATGTATCTATATTGAAAACTTGAGAGTGCAAGTACAATAACAAATCGTGAAACATCCTAAAGAAGGAGTATCAGATCATTATTTATACTAACAGCTAAACAAGGCAATCAACTCCATGACTGGGAGGACGCCATTTAGGGAAAACAAAGAAAGTGGAGCAATGGCGGTTACGTGTGCATGGAATCTGGTCAGACATGCAGGTCCAAATGCAGGTCCAGTACAACAATAATGCCCATGCATGCTCAATAATTAAAGTCCACTACAAGGGGGTTACGTTCAATTGCATGAAGAATCTTCTGTCGTTGGCCTCCTCTGACTTGGAGCAATTACTGTGATGGATGTTATGGTGCATGCCCAAATGGCGGTGTCTTCCTCAACTTAGCATATTAAATCTACATGGAAATGTTAGTACGCATAATAACTGCACATCTATAACCACCTTAAGGAACATTCATTAACCACAAGCAAAATCAATATAGAAAACCCACATAATTTTCCAAATGTCATTAAAGCTTGCAAAGATAGGATTAAGTCCAATGTCAATGGTTTGAGGGAAACATTATGAAAATACCAAGACTTAACATCAAAGTTCATGACATCTACCAACAAATAAAATATGGATTCTACCCAAAATTGGACCAAAAACGAGGCTCATCAAGTATCATAAGGTACATTGTAGGGATCACCCTCCTAGATTCTGTAGATCCCAAAGTGCAGAGGTAAATCCTAGCAAGCTTTTACCTGTTCGTTCACCAATCCTCACATTTATTGACCATTGAATTTGGCAAGTTCATAGGTAATTGTTGAGATCAAGTTTGGTTCTTAAAAAATAACCAAAAAGGTTCAAGCAACAAAGGGTGAAATTTTCCATGATTTCCCTTATCTACAAACTTGAAGTTATAAAGAAGAACTAAATCACCAACCTAAAATTCTCTTATTGATGCTTTTCTATTATGAAAATATTTCATGATTTGCTTATGTTGAATTATTTTTAATGGATTGCTTTTCTTTTTTCATCTAACTTAGTCAAGGCCCTAATTTTATGTGAGATTACATCAAATCAATCCTCACCTATGTCCTATAGCAATTGATATACAAATAACTTTAAATTGATAGGCATCTTCACCTCAGCTCCATAAGCTAATTCAAATGGGTTGCATCCAATAGCTTGTTTGATAGTAAACCGATCATCCCAAAGAGAAAACTTGAACTTATCATCCCATATCCTTTTATTCTGAACTATAGTTATCTTGATGATCTTCATCAAGTTCTTGTTGTTGTGTCAAAGGATATATGTACATTGGTTGCAAGTTGGTGTAGTATGTTGTGCACTCCTAAGGGGGAGTGTGGAGAAAAGTGGAATGTGTAAGTGTGTTGATAAGGTGTGACAAAAATAGAGTTAAATAAAAGAAAAGGAAGTTGCAAAGAAGATACATGTGTGATTGATGTCAAAGAGGGATGCGTTTCCCTTTGCCAATGATGTAAAAGGGGGGAAAGTTAACTCAAAAACCTTATGAAGAAAGGGGGAGAATGAGAAAGTGTTGGAAATGATAGATGCTTGTGTAAGGGGGAGTAGTGTGCACTGTTGTGCAATATGCGTTGGTGATCAAAGATGCTTCTTTTGTTGTTGGTGGTTTTTCATATCATGTGTTGCCATTAATTGTAATGTGTCATACATAAATAACACTCAAATAAAAATATGACATTATGAATAATAAATTGAAGACAGTCAATTAGCTATTTTTCACCATAACACCATATGTCAAAAACAAATAATTTATATTCATTTCCAAATGTCAAATTTACAAGTTACATATTTTTACTTAGGGAAAAATCACCTTTTAGTCAACTCAAATTTACATCATTAGGTACAAATACAATAATCAAGAATATGGAATTCCATGTGATTCCTCTTCAACGCTTGCCACATCTGGTGGACGAGAACATGGTTCAGGCGCTTTTCCACCCAACCACGAAGCTAAGCTTCCCCAAAATTCTTCCTAACTCAAAGAATACTTGACCCTACATGGAATACTTAGCAAGAGATATAGTATGCAAGGTGGAATCTAGTGTGTGCCTAACATCTACATGCATTTCTATCTATATTTAGAACAAGCAAGATGTATGCTAGGAAATGGAAGAGAGTTACATTATACAAATTAGAGCATTCAACATAATGGATGACAATTGCTTGGCCAAACATATGTTGAATACAACTAAAATAATAGATTTTGGAAAATAAAAGCCTATACTCTTTGTAACCCATTTTTGGTACTTGTCCCAAAAGGTAACCTCCCACATACATAAGATAACACGCATCTTATCCAAGTCACACATTATGCAAAACAATCAACTTGTTTTCTAGTAGTTTGCTAATCAATCCTTTTTATAATAAGGTAATCAAACTGTCAACAATATAGTTTACAATTGTCTCATCTTGGTAATTCAGTTTAACAACATATGAAAGGAATTGAACCAGTTTTGATAAAAAATGACATTAGACATTTAGTCACAATTCATGCATGGCATTCAAATTTCTAACATTTCCTTTATGCAAATCTCTGCATTTTAGATAAAGAGAATAATCAATTTTAAAAGAAGGTATATCACATGTATGTGTAATGCACAAATGAAATATTTATGCATGTACACATATATGACCTATAAAATAAATGTGTATGCGTGTACGTTCTTTGAAAAATAAAGTTCCATCACATACAGATTTACATAGTTAAAGATGTCAACTTTTCATCAAAAACATAATGAGACTCAATTGAAATTCCAGAATGTCACAAGGATGTTTACATAGAATGAATTGTATTCAATCACCATAATTTATTTTGTGTTCAATCAGGTCCTTTTGAATGATTCGATTGTTTAAAACCAAGTAAGAGAACATTCAGTCAAGAAATATTATGTTGGTTTGAAATTGGTTTCCACCCACTTAGTTCATTGTTAAGAGTGTCATTCCACTTTGATCAAAGGTTGTCCTAGATAATCTCATATCTTATAGTTTTAATTCATTCTATAAATCAACATTTTCAAATAAATATGTAATGAAATTCAGTCACTTAGATTAACTTATCTTTCAATAATATTTATGATCAAAACAACAGAATAACACAATTTGGATCATATTATCCTTTAAGATACATGCTCATAGAAATGGTCGATATATAAGCTATCGGCCAACATTATGTGCCTTAATGTGTAGTCAATAATGATTTTTTGATGGAATAGTCGATTATAATAGAGGCACCATAAAACCAAAATAGATCAGTGTAAGTATAACATTCAACATCCATGATAACAACTTCAACTAACGACTATGTATGCATATATATATATATTTATATACTCCATTTATGCATATATATAAATACACATACACATCATAACAATGAATTGAGAAATTTGAATTACATCGAAAGAATTAGCATTAACCCGCAGCCTATTATGGCCCTTTTCATAGGCCGCGACTCAAACATGTCACATGAAATAGTCATTCTTAGTACTTCATAAATCAAAATAATATCAATCATTCCACATCATTGTAACATTGGAATGATGGGAATCACCCATCAACAATCTAAGGCCGGGGATGATGTTAATCATTTGGATAGTTAAGAAAAACAACATAATCTTTATCAATGAGTATAAATACTTGAATGATGGCTTCGTTCAACCATCTCTAAAGTAGAACAATGAAAATCACTTTAACAGTGGGTATGGATATATATATGTATATTCATACAAACGATGGTATCGTTCATCAAATGCAGGGTGACATTAGTCACTCAATGCAATTATATAGAATGATAGAAATCGTTCTTCAACAACATCAAACCTGAATGAAATAATCATTCATCGAGTTAACATTAAAAATGGAAAATGATCACCATTTACGGTGATCATGGGTAAAATCGATACCCTACCCTAGGAAACAAATCATCGTCTCTATGTGGCTCTTTAGCCCGAACATTCAAACAACTTGACATCATTTTAGAGACGACTCCACAATGGGGTTTGCTAAACACAATAGTGTTAAATAGGTGCAGTACAACTGAGAGGGAGGGGTGAATCATTAGTCACAAAATTCAAATTTAAAAACTCCAACACTTATCAATTCCACAACCACACTATTCTGTCACTAAGCAAGAGCATGAAACACATATAACATAAAGTAAATCAACACAATGAACACTAGATTTTTACATGGAAAACCCAATAAGAGAAAAACCACGGTGAGGGTTAACTCACAATATAAAATATTATAAAACTGAATACAGAGGCTCACTGCCTACGAAAGGACTCACTGTCCAACAGGGAGGATCACTGCCTACAGATACAAAAGAGAACAAAAGATCCACCACAACAATTAACACACATCCGCAGGATTGTAGAAACCTTTAGCTCACTTCTTTCAACACAATGAAGAACTATTGTCACAACTCACTCACACACACACACACACTTCTGCTCTTATGATTTGTGGCTCACTTTGGTCACTTTGCATCACAATGTCATACAAATATTCACAATTCAACTTTCTTTTATACCATCCTCAACCTTATAAACTTTCTCCAAGGTTGGTCACAAATACCTTATTTTATAAATTAAAATTAGGTCGGCAACTCAACATTCCCACGGTGGAAAAGAATGAGAGTGGACCAATAAAAAAATTTAATCAATACCAAAAATAATGTCTCTAATCAACCACACGCTTCCTTAATTAAATTTTATTCTTCGAATGAAGTGTAAACACTAGGTCGACCAAACCTAATGAAAACACAAATGAACATTGATGTACACACTTCCCAATAGGAAGATGACACGTAGACTCCACAACATGCTTTATCATGCATGAGAATTCATCTTAGATTCCTCTAGATACATCCACAACAAGAGCAACAAACTTCAAACACTGAACACCTTCCATCAGTCCATTCAGACTGTACAAGATCATACTTAAACACTGAAACATGACTTTCGGATCACCAAACTTAAAACTTCTCTGTCAGAACCCAAAGAACATCTTCACAAGACAAATCCCAGATCTGCAAGACCTGGAACAAAATAACAGATGACAACGGAGTAGAAACATTTCTCCCAGTCTATAGAAGATCAACTCTTCTAGAATAGTTCACATACCGGTGAACATAACTTTCATGTACCATCGAACCAAAAGCTAAAACTCATGATATATCACCACAAGATCACCATTAGAAAATCTTCAGATCTGCACAAGCACAGGATCAACATAGGAGAAATGCAGAGCACATACCAGAGCACATTTTGAACACATTCATCACTCTGACTTCTCTTATTTATTAATTTTCTCAAAAACACTTGGAAACTCATCGAACCAACACATCTGCAACACCATAAGGATAGCTCCATGTACTCACAACATCTCAATAGTATCTTAGTTATACATGTACAATCTATAACATACTGAACTGTGTTGACATCAATGGAAACATTAATGACAACACCACCATACTAGCTCATACTTGCAACAATCTCCCCCTTTGTCATTGATGGAAACACATGATGTGAAAAACCATCACAGACAACATTTTACACAATATCCCGGGATAACACCTTCTTTTCCTCTGCAACTGTTTTTCACATGACTTTCTCTCCCCCTTTGACACGAATGGAAAAGATCAACAACTCTGATTACTCCCCCTTAGGAGTACACTCATACTGCAACAATGGAAACCTTTTCTACTCCCCCTACGGAGTAGACCCATTTATTAGTCCAGATAAATAAGGAGTTTGCGAATTCACTGGACTAATGCACCTTCATGTTCAGTTAGTTTGGAGGGCGACCCCCAACCTCTCCCTAAGATGCTCAAAAGTATCCTTGGGAAGAGCCTTAGTAAAGATGTCTGCAATTTGTTCCTTTGTCATCACATACTCCAATCTGAATTCATTCTCCAACACTTTTTCTCTCAGGAAATGATACTTGATAGATATGTGTTTTGTTCTTTAATGCATAAACGAGTTCTTTGAAATGTTTATTGCACTTGTGTTGTCATAGAAAATAGAAATAGGCTCATCACATATCACTCTAATGTATTTCATTGTTTTCTTCATCCACAAAACTTGTGTGCATCAGGATGCTACAGTAATATATTTTGCCTCTACAGTGGATAAAGAAACTAATTTGCTTTTACCAACCATGAAACCAATCTTCAAGAAAGAAAGCACCAACATTGGTAATACCTTCTATTACATCTGCCATCCTCGACCAATCAACATTTGTATAGGCACTCACAAGAAATCATCACCTTTGTGGAGGCCATAATCCATAATCCGTGTACCTTTAAATATCTAAATATCCTTTACACTGTAACATGGTTCTTAGGATCCGCTTGAATCGACAACCAAACATACCACATGCATAATATCCTATCTAGTAGTAGTAAGACACAATAGTCCAATCATGGATATGTATTTTCTTTTGATCAATCTTAGCGTATTCATCATCTGCTCGCCTTACATCCAAGTCACCATAGAAGTGATGCAAACCGTTTGGAATCATCCATCCCAAACTTCTTCAACAACTCTTTTACATACTTAGATTGTGAAATAAATATCCCTTTATCATTGATTCAGAATGGTAGATCAAGAAGAAATTCAATTCACCAATCATAGACATCTCTAAATTATTTTTGCATCTCTTCAAACGCTTACACATTCCTTCATTACTTTCACTAAAATGATATCATATCAATATATACAACCACTATCAACATTTTGTTACCTTGCACTTTGAAGTAAAAGGACGTCACCTTAACCCTTGTTGAATCCCCCTGTTGTAGGTATCATTTGTCCATTGCATACCAAGCTCCTCGGGAGCTTGCTTCCAAATCACACAACGCCTTCTCAACTTTGGCTACCCGCTCTGGGTTTGTCGAGAATTTAAACCCCTTCAGTTGTTCCTATGTAATACTCTTTCCTCCAATTCACCATTCAGAAATGTTGACTTAACATCCATCCGATACACTTTGAAGTCCTTAGGCAAAATGTAAAAATCCCATTATTTCATTCTCGCCATATGGCAATGTCTCTTCAAAATATATACCTTCAACCTATGAGTATCCCTTGCATACAAGTCTTTCCTTATTCCTTACAATTTCTCCACTTTCATTTAGCTTATTCTGAAACACCCATTTCGATCCAATCACATTTTTATTCATAGGCCTAGGGACTAGTTCCCATGTTCAATTCTTTCTATCTACTAAAACTCTTCTTTCATAGTTCTCATCCAACTCTCATCTTCACATGCTTCACTTACAGATTTGGGTTCAATTTTAGAAAGTAACACAAATTTATCTCAGCTGCAACTCTGCTTCTTGTCTTCACACCTTCACTTTTAACTCCAATTATTTGTTCTTTCAGATGATTCTTTTGTACATACTTAGGAGTCTTAACAGTAGATTCCAGCTCATTCTCTTCTTCTTCTTCCTTCTCCTTGTTTTCCTTAGGTACATGTCTACAGATAGGATTATCAGGTTCAACTTCACTTATCTCAATAGGTCTACCTATTTCTTCATCAACTTTCTCATTAGCACTTTCAATAATCTTTCTTAATCTTTTATTAAAGCATCTGTATGCTTTGCTAGTAGTAGAGTATACAAGAAAGATTCCTTCATCACATCTAGCATCAAAATTTCCAAGATTTTCATAATCTCTTTTAATATAACATTTGCTTCCAAATACCTTGAAATACTTCACAGTAGGAGTCTTACCAGTTCATAAATCAAAAGGAGTCTTTGTGCTATTGTATATGATTTGAACTCTATTAATAATATAAACAGAAGTGTGTATCGCTTCTCTCCAATACACATTCGGTACATTTGATTCTTTCATCATAGTTCTAGCAGCTTCTTGTACTGTCCTTTTTTTCCTTCCAACTACTCCACTCTACTGAGGGGTTCTTGGAGAAGAAAACTGTCTTCTTACTCCATGCTATTCACATAATACATTAAATTCACTAGAAGTGAATTTTCCTCCTCTATTAGATCTCAAACACTTCATTTTCAAATTTACTTCATTTTCCACTCTTGCTTTGAATACCTTAAACCTATCCAGAGCTCGAGTCTTTTCTCTGAGAAAAACGACCCATGTCATTTGAGTATAATCATCAATAAGCAACATGAAATACCTGTCACCATTTAGGCTTCTAGTCCTAGTCGAACCACAGAGATCAGTATGAATTAACTCCAACATTCTGGTAATAGAGTGCTCTTTTCCCTTAAAGTTGCATCTTGTATGTTTTCCTAATTGACAACTTCTACAAATAACATTAGCAGGTCTTGTGGTTCTAGGCTGCCCTCGAACAATCTCCTTTGCATTGATTTTGACCAGGTTATCAAAATTCACATGTCCCATTCTATGGTGCCATAAAAAACTTTCACTAATTTGAGATACAAGGAAATGACCATCAACTCCCTTCAGCTGATAGATGTTTCCATGAGTTCTTCCAACATCAATCATATCTCCATTTCCGGATCCTTTTTTGATTTCACAGGTATTATTCTGAAACAAAAGTTTAAAACCATTGCTACACATCTGACCAACACTCAGAAGGTTATGCCTCAAACCCTTCACATAATACATCATCAGTACTATGCACTCCATCAAAGCTAATTAAACCTTTCCCACAAATCTTAGCTCCTGAATCATCACCAAACATAACTAAACCACCATCATATTTCTCAAGTTTAGTGAAATTACTCTTATCTCCGGTCATGTGATTAGAACATCCACTATCAATTACCTAGTAGTCTTCATCCGGTCTTGCATGAAAAGTGGTAACCAAAGTACCTTCCATCCTATTTCTCTTATTCTCCAGAGCTTTCTTGCTTACACATTTTCCAGGGTTAGTGGATACAGATTTACTTTCCAAAGCTAAGAATAAGCATTCACTATCATCAACCTCATTCTCAGATTCATCATCAAAAATTCCTGCTTCTTCTTTAACATAGTACAACTTCTTATATTTCTTATCCTTTATATCATTATCCTTATAATCCTTGTTCTTTTTATGTGCAGCTCTATTCAAAAATCTTGAAGCATAATGACCAATATTACCACAACTAAAACATTTAAAGGGAAACATACCTTTATACTTTCTGTTGCCTTTCTTCAAATTCCTGGTGAAGTTTGCTTCCAACTCATCAACACCATCACTATCCAGTTCATCTTCAATCTTCATTGCCTTAAATGTCATTTTTGTCTTCTCTTCCATCTTATCTTCTTTTCAAAACTTTCTCATCTCAAATGCTTGTAGGGTGTCGAACAACTATTCTAAAGTGTACTTCTTAGGATCATACATTTCTTCAATAACTAAGATCTTATCACTGTAGCAATCCGATAGGGTGATCAAGATCTTCTCAATTATATCTTCATCTGATAGTTTTCCTCCTTGATTTCTAACTTCACTTGTAGTCAGTTCAAATATCTGAAAGAAACTTATAAATTCTTCACCTTCTTCCATCTTCAGATTTACAAATATGTGCTTTGCCGCCAACTTCTTTGTCAATTTCACTCTTTCATTTCCTTCATACATGTATTCCAACTTCTTCCAGACTTCATATGTAGTATCCAAAGAAAGAACCTTAGCTCGCTCATTTTTAGATAAGCCACTACAAATAGCATACTTTTCCTTCTCATTTTATTCATAAGTATAAATCTCATTTACAGTAGTAAGACCACCAGACGAAGGTGTATACTTTGTCTCAATAGCCTTACAGGTCTTAAAACCAAGAGAGATAATATACCCTTTCATTTGTCCCTTCCAATAATTGTAGTCAGTTCCATCAAACATAGGGATCACCAACTTATGTGCCATCAGATCTTCCTTAAGAGGTTAAGCTCTATACCAAGGAACCAATGCTCTGATACCAATTGTTAAACAGGCACAGGAATATTGAGAGGGGGGGTGAATCAGTTGTCACAAAATTCAAATTTAAAAACTCTGACACTTATCAATTTCACAACCACACTATTATGTTATTAAGAAAGAGCATGAAACACAAATAATAGAAAGTAAATCAACACAATGAACACCATATTTTTACGTGGAAAACCCAATAAGGGAAAAACCATGGTAAGGGTTAACTCACAATATAAAAGATTATAAAACTGAATACAAAGGCTCACTACCCAGAATATGACTCACTGTCCAAGTACAAAGGCTCACTGCCTACAAAAAGGACTCACTGTCCAACAGGGAGGCTCACTGCCTATAGATACAAAAGAGAACAAAAGATCCACCACAACAATTAACACACATCCACATGATTGCATAAACCTTTAGCTCACTGCTTTCAACACAATGAAGAACTGTTGTCACAACTCACTCACACACACACACTTCTGCTCTTATGATTTGTGGCTCACTTTTGTCACTTTGCATTACACTGTCATACAACTCTTCACAATTCAACTTGCTTATATACCATCCTACACCTTAGAAACTTTCTCCAAGGTCGGCCACAAATACCTCATTTCATAAATTAAAATTAGGTCAAAAAATTAACATTCCCGTGGTGGAAAGGAATGAGAGTGGACCAATAAAAACATTTAATCAAGACCAAAAATAATGTGTTGAATCAACCACACACTTCCTTAATTAAATTTTATTCTTTGAATGAAGTGTAAACACTAGGTCGACCAAATCTAATAAAAACACAATGAACATTGATGTACACGCTTCCCAATAGGAATATGACACATGAAATCCACAACACTCTTTATCATGCACGATAATACATATTAGATTCCTCCAGATACATCCGCAACAAGAGCAACAAACTTCAAACACTAAACACCTTCCATCAGTCCATCCAGACTGTACAAGCTCATACTGAAACACTGAAACATGACTTCCAGATCACCAAACTTAAAACTTCTCTATTAGAACCTAGAGAACATCTTCACAAGACAAATCCCAGATCTGCAAGACTTGTAACAAAATAGCGAAGGACTGCAGAGCAGAAATATTTCTCCTAGTCCACAGAAGATCAACTCTGCCAGAACAATTCACATACCAGTGAACATAAATTTCATGTACCATTAAACCAAAAGCTAAAACTCAGGATATATCACCACAAGATCACCATTAGAAAATATTTAGATCCACACAAGCATAGGATCAACCCAGGAGAAATATGAAGCACATTCTGAACACATTCATTACTCTGACTTCTCTTCTTTATTAATTTTCTCAAAAGCACTTGGAAAATCATCGAACCAACACATCTGCAACACCATAAGGATAGCTCCATGTACTCACAACATCTCAATAGTATCTCAGCTATACATGTACAATTTGCAACTATTGCATGTTTGACTCGGATATAGTAATAACATGTTCGAATAGATCAAACTATTGCATGTTTGACATGAAAACATGAAAAATAACAATGGTTTCTTCCCACTTTACACAATAAAAAAGTGAGGGCATCTAGATCAACATAAAAAAATTTGGGTTTGATAACCCTGTTGGCAAAGATAAGATGTTGGAGTATCATGGTTTTTTTTGTTCATCCTTCTGTTCAACGAACCCCTTCTTGATTTATGAGATTTTTCTTTCTTCAACAAGGGTTACAGGCTTCAGATCTGAATCCCCCTTTCCTTTTTTGCAAAGTTTGGATGTGGGAGTTTTCTAGTACATTTTGGCATGAAAATAACCTCACCATTAGATTCAGAGGTATCGAGAAAGTCAAATTCAGCTTTTGTTTCGCCTGATTTTGATTCCTGACACCAGATCTACAAAGGTTTGAAGTGGTTGCTTTGTTTCCACTCATTTAGGATTATTATAGTTGGAAATCACAAATTGAGATAAATCTAAAGAAAGCAGGGCTACACAAAGTTACCATGGGTAAAAAACCTGAACCTATAGGTGTTTCTAAGAAGAGAAAGTGGTTTAACATAAGTGATGAAGCTTTTGGTACATTATTCCAGTCTATGTCTCCTGATCTTCTCTTTCATGTTGAATCTTGCACAACACCAAATCAGATTTGGACTCAATTGGATTCCTTGTTTGGGAAGCAAGATACTATGAGAGGATTTTAGTTGGAGAATGAGCTTATCAATTTGGATCCTTGAGATTTTGATAGCATTCATGACTTCTTCACCAAACTCAAGTCTCTCAGATTACAGTTGAAATAGTGTGGTATTGAGAAGAATGATACTCAGTTGGTTCTTTCTACCCTTTCCAAGCTTGGTCCTAATTATTCAATTTTTTGTTTCTACCGTCTATGCCACAAAAGATGCACTTGGAAATGGATTCACTATTCATTCACTTGATGATTTTGCTAAATCTCTCACTCAAGAGCAAGCAAAGTTGGTACAAATGGGCTCATTGAAGCCTCCACAATCAAAGGCTCTTATTGCATCTTCAGGCACTTCAGATCATAAGGCTTCTAATGGTAAAGGAAAGAAACCAAAGAAGAAGGATTCCAAGTACAATGAGCAAGATAAGGAATCAAAATCACATGATACCTCAGATTATTTTACCTCTTTAAAGAGGGATTCATATAAGAAGGATCGCCCTAAATGTGCATATTGCACAAAGTCAGGACATGATGAGCAGTGTGCTTTGCACACTGCGCCCACTAAAGCGGGGACCCTCTTTTTGCTCTAGCTTTTGGCCTCTTAATTTTATTGATTTCATTGTCTTTGGAGGTCCTTAGATGTTCATCTTGCTTGCCCAAGTGATTTCCCCAGGTTGCACTTTGAAAAAACTAGGTTTTGAACAAAATCCGGGATTTTCCAATCCGGCTGGAATTTCCCATAATCCTGTCTGCCTGGAATTTCCCGGATTGGCTTTTGATGTCTTTTGGCCCCTTAATTTTATTGCTTTCATTGCCTTTGGGGGTCCTTAGGTGTTTATATTGCTTGTCCAAGTCCTTCCCCCGAGTTGTGCTTCGGAAAAACTAGGTTTTGAACAAAATCCGGGATTTTCCAGTCCGGCTGGAATTTCCCATAATCCTATCTGGCTGGAATTTTCCGATTCTTGTCCGCCTGGATTTTCTGGATTCCTGTCCACCTGGATTTTCCCGGATTTTGGTCTGGAGTCTTCCTGGCCCAGATTTTTCCGGATTTTCCCCTTGGTCTGATTTCCCCGGAAGGGCCGAAATCCCGAAATTTCCCAAAATGGAAATTTTCTGAAAATAATTAATTATTTATTTATATATTTTTTCCAAAATGGATTTTTTAAAATGTTCCTAAAAATGAAAATTTCTTGAAAAAGATGTTGAAAATAAAATTTCCAAAAATGGAAAAAATCTGAAAAATGGAAAGTTTCCTTATAAAAATGTAAGTTTTTTAGAAAATGTTAAGATTTTATTTAGACATGTGGGCTATTAATGATGATATCTGTTTTTCAGGACTAAGCAAATATTAAAAGGGGGGGACTTGCATATGGATTCGTGCCAAAAGTGGGAAATCTGGAAATGTTCAATTTAAATTTTCAAAAGTGGGAGCTGCCTAAGAATCCGTGCCAAAACTGTCTACAGCTGGAGGACTTTCTGGAGGGCACGTGAATCTGATCTTGCTGGAGATCGTGGGCCGACATGGATAATATTCATGCATTTAATGCAAATCTTGTCCTCTTTTGAATTTCTCATTAGGCCGACCTGTTTTGAGGCCAATTATTATTGTAAAATCTAATTAGGCCGACATGTTTGGGGGATTCTCTATAAATGGCATATGTGCCTCATTTGTAAGGGGGTGAGAGATTAGGAGAAGATTTGATAGAGAGAGAATTTAGCAGTAGAGTAGAGGTAGAAGCTAGTCAATTTATGAGCAAGTGATGTAACAGAACATTGGAATTGTTGCTGGAGTTTGGTGATTCAATACAATTGAAGGCATTGTGATTTTCTGGTGATCTCTTTTGTGTTGACTTATCTTGCATGGTTCTTATGATTCTATTTTTAAAAAAATTGCTCATGGTTATTAGATTTAGATTTAGATCTGATTCAATGATGTTCATGATTTAATGTTTGAAGTGTTTGCAGCAATCCCTGGTCCATACTTTTTGCAGCTAGCTGATTGTTAGTTGCTTTGTAAAGTTAGCCTGGACCTTTATATTCATTGTGCTTGGTTCAATTATGGAGATTTATTCATTTCAACTGCAATTGGGTTGTCTTGGGTGAATGTTCATGATCTGAAAATCTTTAAAACCTTAGAAGATTGCACTGTTTCTGTAAGATTGCAGATTAATCTTGGTCAAGCAGAGATTGGTTTCGTTGGGATTGGTCCATTTCAAGTGTTTATCATTTGCATTGTTAATCTTAAGAGTTAGAGAATAGAATCTCTCTAAACCCTTATCTCTTTTGCTATTTATTTTGAATCTGGGTTAGTTTTAGGATTGAAAGCATCACCATATTGTTGCATCGATGAAAATTCACTTCCAACATTGTTCATTTGTAAGGCCCTTTGTGATTACGGCATTTTCACACATCTCGAGTTGTTTATGCATTGTCATGACGACGACCCGAGACCTGGGGTGATTTTGGTGATTTATTGTTGAAAATAACCTTTCAAGAGATAGAATATTGCATTCTGCGAGTTGTTGCCGTGCGAAAACACCATCAACAAGCACCGGTGTTATGCAAAGCAGATTGATGAGTTGAAGAATCTTCTTCAAAAGAACAATATTCAGTTGCCTTCATCCTCTTCTTCCACCACATCACCTTCACAATCAGGGTCAGCCGGAATGGCATGTGGAGAAGAAAAGAAGAAAGGCCATGCTCTCCTTGCATCCACAAATCTTCAATCCAATAGATGGCTTCTTGATTTAGGAGCCTCACATCACATGGCTGCATCTTCAGGTATGTAATCTTCATACGAGCCTTGCTCTTTGCAACAAATTTTGATGGGGAACAACACTTACATGAGTGTTACTGGGAAAGGATCCATAGATGTTGATGATGGCACATTCCATGATGTACTTTGTGTCCCTTCATTGACTTCTAATATCCTTTCCATCTACTAGATTACACATAGTGGGGTAGGTAAGACCATAGAGTTCACAACTGATTAAGTGCTTATCAGAGATCTGCACACTCCAGATATTCTTGTAGTTGGGATAGCTAATCATGCCTCTCGATTGTATGCTTTATCACATTTTGCTCCAGATGAGCAAGCACCATCATTGAATGTTCCTCACTCTCAGGCATCTAGAGTTGATTAGATATCTGAGGAAAGGTTTGGTCACTTGAACCTTTGTGTACTTCCATCATCTACTTTGGTTCTTGAGACTTGTGTTGAGCTTCTTCCTCCACCTCCTGCATCTTCAGAGTTCAGTTCTTTACAACAAGATTTGTACAATCTTTCAGTTTCAGTTTTGTGGGATGACTACATGCCATACATTGCAGAGTTATTCATTGAGTCTCACATTGCTGATATTGGGGACACCATTGAGAATATTCAATTCCTCTTCGATGATAGATATGGCTCACTAGTCGTCACATCAACATTTCCTTTGGAGGTTGTTCTACTTGCATCTCCATAGTTGTTTGATACAGCTTCATTTGATTTAGTTATGTGGACCTTTCATCATTCTTCCATGGCATCCATCATAAGACCATTTCTCAGGAGAGAGTTGCTTCTTCATGCACCATTGGATGTGTTTCTTCCTAAGGGGAGGAACAATGTTTTTCGTAGTTAGATCATCTTTAGAATCCTTCTTCGAGCATTCACTTTTGGCAGAGGAGCTTCTACCTTATGGGGGGGATTCATTGTTGCATCCTTTCTCTCCTATGGGGATGATCTTGTTTGTACTTATGTGATTGAAGCAGAACTTGGAGGGACTTTTGAGTCCTACTTTTCTTAGTCACATGTATGATTTAATTTTCTTTTATCTCTCTTTTGGAGAGGAGTTTTTCCCATGAGGTTTTCTCCTTTTCTCCAGTTATGAAAGATTTCAGTTGCTTGTTCATGGGTACCTCATTAGGCCTTGTAGTCGGGACCCATTCTGCGTTCATTTAGCTTCCTTTACTAGTAGTTTAGTTTCTCCCTAAGTTGATCTTAAGGGGGGGATGTTGGAGTAAACAAGTCATTTGATAATTAATTATCCATCAATTAATTATTAGAGGCTTTTTACTTTAGTTCACTTAAGCTAAACTTAGGAGTTGCATTTTAATCTTTAGTTTATTTCTTATTATTAGATTAGACTAAATTTAGGACAAGTTGTCTCATTGCATGAGATTATGACACTTGTATCTATCTTGTTAATTTGCATGTAGGGTTTTCTTATGCTTTGCTTATATAAGCATGCACATTCATTTGTAAATTTATCCAAGAAACATGGTTTAATCCAAGTTATTTGCATCAATAATAATTCTCAGGTTATTGAGCAAAATCTCACTTTTAGATCTTCTCTATTGTGATAGGTAATTGCTTGCAGGTGTTTCATAAGAGTTGTGGATTGAATCAGTCAATTCCAACATAAGAAAGTAACGATTTACACAGGCCTTGATGAAAATGAATACAAGTCATTCAATCTCTTATTATAGATTCAAATCAATAACATATAAACCATCTGTTTTCATACAAGGAAACAACATAAAAACAAAATGTGAGGTTCGAATTACCTCCTCCTTGGTGTATAAGTCGATGATTTTTACCCTATCGAATATGGAAAAATCTCCTTTCATTGGGTTTTTGTGTTGCCTCGTCGTCCTCTTTCCCCAAACTCTTCTCTACTTTTTCTTTCCAAGATCTCCCCCTTCTTTCAGAATCACCTCTGACCAAGATTTTTTTGCATTTTCTAAAATTGGAAGTGGTGGCCTTAACTCTCCCACGTCCTCCTCACTGTTGGCTGCCCACTCCTCCATGCTTCTTTAGCATAAAAATCCCTTTCCATGATGGGTGGTGGTTATGTTATAATGCTATGAAGTGCTACTAATGTTTTTCAAGGTGCTCAAATTTCACACATATGGATTTTAAATTCAAATCGAAGTAGATAATTTTTTCCACAATAATGCACATATAAATATATTCATCATTCACACGAGGATAATTATTCCTGATTTTAATTCAATCATTCTATTCAAGAACAGTTAATATGCACATAACAATCATATCTCCATACCATTTTTTTGTGACTTTAGCATCAAATGAACAAGGTAAAGAAAATGTTTCAATAAATTTGCTTCCATAAGCTTACCAAATTAATCATTTACACATTTCACACCGAAAAAAATGTTAGCTACCAAATTGCAAATACAATGCAAATGCTATGGTTTTTCAGTGGTGTGTGCACATTCTAGATTCCATCAAGCTTACCATTCGTCATCCGGCTAAATATTCCCACCTCAACCATGTTATTGGTCTTCAACTTGTTCTTGCATTCACACACTTACACTTGCAGAGTTTCATTAGTAACTTTTAACCAATGCTCAAAACAAAAAGATTCCATTTCACATCATAATTTCATCTTTCGTATTCAATCATAATAACATGAATATATTTCAAATTCCATTGAAATCTCAAATTTATCACAAGTCAACTGATAAATTTCATTTTCCATAATTATTAAAAGAACTTAACATTATTAAATGCAAGCAAAATTTTGAGACATGGCATTAATGACAAAGGGGGATATTGTTGGAAGTTTATGAAGTCTGTGCAGTTTGTGTTGCCATTGATGCCAATAGATCTATGTTGTTGCATTGATATCAACCTTTGAGATGCTTTGATTTGTTGCATTATGTTATCATTAGTAATCTCACTGGTGTCAACCTCTAGTGTTCCCTTGATAAGAATGTGTGTGGTTGAGTTGATGTATTGCAGTTGATTTGGTGGTGATGAGAAAGTGGTGCAGATGATGAAATGGTGTTTGTGGTGCTTGGTTTCCAAGTGATTTTGAGAAAAAATTAATAGAAGAAGAAATAGTGTGGTAAAGAGTGTTTAGTGTAGCAAAGTAGTGTTCTGGTTCTTTCTCCGCATTTCATCTGTATTGCGTAAGTGCATGGATCTGTGATACAATTTTAGCTCTTAAGATGCCACTTTTTCTCTAAAATCAGCAAAATCTAATTTGCACAAGAAAATGAAGATAGTTACGCTCAAAATCTCAAGATGTAGCAAGAAAAAAAGTTGAAGTGATTCGAGTCTAGTTTCTAAGCTACTAATTCTTTTTTAAATTAATGAAGATTAAGGGTCTCAAAAAGGGGGGCCCCAAAATAGGTCTTGTTTTTATTAAAAAAATATAGCATAACGCCTGAGGGCTCCCCCATTTTTGATTAACTCTTTTTTAGAATTTAAAAAATCCGAACGGTGAGAAATTATCTAACACCATGTAGTTTATCCTCATTCTTTCGGATAAGTTTTTAATGAATATATAATATTTTATGAATTTTCAAAGTGGACACATCCTGAAAAACTAAAATTTGAGCGTGCTCCCCCCTAAATCTTTTGAAAACTAATCAAAAATTGATTTTTTGTATCATGTGTAGAATGGAGTCTAGTTTTAAAAAATGTAATTTTTTTTGCATTTCGATGAATGAGTAAAAATCTATCCTAAAACTAGCACATGTTGGTTTTTGACAAAAAACAGAGGTATTTACAATAGAAGCTATGGATCAAAACCTTAACTGAATTAAAACAAAGAAAGAATTATATATTTAGATAGCTAAGAGAGAGGTTAACACTATCACAATTTTTTTATAAACTTGCATTGAAAGACATGCAAATGAGACGGGGAGCACAGATGAAAATATGAGGAAATTTGGCAACCTTTCAAAAAATCACATCTTTTGCATGAAATGGTTTCCAAACCTTTGGGTCGGATGCACAATGCAAAATCCAACCCATTGGGTTGGTATTTCCCAGTGCAACCTATTTGGTGTTCGCCAAATGGGTTGTTTCATTTGGCTAGCGCCAAAATTGGCGCTTGCCAAATGTCATTCATTACTTTTGGAATGCATTTTTCTAAGCTCTTTCATTTTCTCTTTCTTTGCCAGGGACACTATATACATAAAATAAACATTTAAGTATAAGTTGACATTTACATATGGACATTTACTCTCTTATACTTTAAGTTATATTTCATGTATATAGTTTCAAGATGTTTGAGAGTGGTTTTAGATCTATAGGAGTTATAATGCAAATTCTAGTTTTTGGAAGATTTTAAAAAAATTCAAACTTAGTCAAATTTCAGTAATCAAGAGGTCAAATTTCATCTTTCTCAGAGCTCTATCTCACTCATTTTCATCTCTTATTTTCTAGACCTCTCTCTCTCACTATCTCCATCCCTTTATCTGACACTCTCTCCCTTGAGCTGAAGAACTATGTCTCTACATGTCCATCTCTCTCTCCTTCCCTCTCTAATATCTATCTCCCTCCCTCCCTCCTTCCCTC